>CM035417.1:132546445-132768945 GCA_020310875.1 Ceratopteris richardii | reverse complement strand
GTGCTTTGTTTTGCTTCAATATCCTGCTCCAAATCTGCAAGTTGTTTTTGTAAAGATATGATTGTGCTTTCTAAAGTGACCACCCTCATATGATGGATGTGCTATTGTTGGAACCAATACTTAGCAGTAGCAAGTGAATGTGTAGATAATCGCTTGCAGTAACCTAATAGTCCAGCTTCACTTGCACCAATGAAGTGAAGTAAAGTTGAGAGGTTATGGAATGTTGGATGGTAAGAAGATATTGGATCAAGAGGATATAGTGAACCATGAGCCCAAAGTTCAATACTTTTTTCTCCAGTTGCACAACGTTCATTTTGAGAATTGGCATCATTGTTGCATCGTGTATTTGGAGCAAACTCTATAGGCACACGAACATGGATACTTGTTGATGCAGGAGCATGCGGACGTTCTACTGTGAAGTTTGTGATACATGTCAACACCATCTTTGCTAATGACCAGCAATATCAAAAACAAAGATGAAAAACTGGTTGCAAGGGACTCTAAAGCATATGTTTTGCTCAAAAATGTGTTTTCTTGTATGTGTATGGGTTAAAGTGTATTTTTCCACTGTGTATGGCTGAAAATGATGAAATTTGAAAAAAGTCATTTTTTGGGGGAAGCATAGTCACGGATTTGATGATGTGGCACTTACTTTTGGAGGGAGTTTGAAAATTATACTTTTTCTAAAAGAAACTTCAAAAAATGGGCCCAAAAAAGTGACTTTTGACATATATATTAAAAAATAGGCCCTTTTGAGTTAATATACACTGAAAATGAGACTTAAAAAAAAACTCATTTTTTTATTCAAATACATGTACGAGTTTGATGATGTGGAAAGTAGATTCTCTTTCTCTCTCTCTAGAAGAAGAAAGAGAGAGGCCTACTGAAGCCTAAAAAAAGCCTACTCCAGCCTACTAAAAAGTGCCCTATTAAATGCACTTTGTCCCCTTAAACAAGAACATAGTTAAGCTTAATCCCTAAAAATTAGGGATCCTTATAAGGCCCATGCAGGGTTCTTTTTTTCCCCTAATGATCTCTATGGTCACAAAGGGACGTCGGTCAATGACTTGAGAAGTCGCTATGCCTGATTTTTGGCACATATCCATGTGATATTTTGGGGCTTTTGAGTTGACATCTAGGCCTACTCGCCTTAACTTATTTCACCTTATGCGCTTTCTAGCCTCTGCTTGTGCTTCTTCTCTGACTCTCAACTCTTCTTCTTTTTGTTTCTTAGCAGTGTTGAGTCTCATTAGCATGTCCTCTGTAAGATGTTCTTGATATAACTTGACTCGACAACCACTGATATAGTTTGGCAAGATGTCACCTTCTAAAGTACCGCACCGCTAGTGGAAATTCTATTAATGATCATGGGTCCATATCCTCTTTTTTCCAACTTACAGGTATGTTGCTTTAACGTATAGACCAGCACTAGGTCTCCCTCTTTCAATCCTTTATCTTTGATGTGTGCATCAAAGTATGCCTTTTGTCTTTTCTTTGCAGCATAGATGCCTACTGCCGCTCGTAGCCTCATCTCACCTAAGCGTTCCAGATCAAAGATCCTAGAGGACAATTCATGTCCATTCCACTCATGCTCTTGTGCTACCTTTAATGCTGGGATTAGGAAATCTAATGGTAGCACAACATTCTGTCCAAAGACCATCTGAAATGGGGTGGCATCGAGTACCGTTTTATAGGTAACCCGGTAAGCCCAAACAGCATGATGGTTGTTTGTCCCAATCAGAGTGTTTATTATTTACTAGTTTAGTCAAGACATTATATAGGATCTTGTTTGTGCTCTCAGCTTGTCCGTTAGCTTGGGGATGATAGGGAGCGGACTTCTTATGTATCACCAAGAATTATTGGAGAAGTCACACTTCTCCAATAGAGTTAGTGAGTGATAGAGGCACACACTTCTTGAATGAAGTCATTCAAAAACTACTTTCTCTAGTAATTCTTGGTGATATGGACTACTCGTGTTCACGAGTAGTCCATATCTCGTGAACACGTTCTCAAATAAGAACTTGGCTGTTGTCTGAGCATCATTCTTTGTTGTGGCTTTTACCTCTACCCACTTAATAAGGTAATCAGTGGCTACAATGATATATTCTGCATGGGAGTTCCTAGCTGGAGGATTAATAGGACCTACAAAGTCTATGCCCCACTTTGAGAATGCACGTCCTCCCATCATTGGCCTCAAAGGCATCTCATCTTTTCGTATCGGACATTGTGCATGTTGGCATGTATCACATTTCTTCACATAGGTATGTGCATCCATATGAAGAGTGGGCCACCAAAGTCCTGAGAATAGAATGGTCTTGATTACTCGATTAGGACCAAAGTGTCCACTGGCAACACCATTGTGTGCAGTTTCTAGGACTTTCAAATAGTCTGATTCATGAACGCATAGTCTTAAGTAGCCATCTTTGCCTTGTCGATATAGGATGTCTCCTACTAAGGCATAGTCTTGAGCCTCTTGCTCCATGCTTCGTCTTCTTGCTAGACTAGCCTCTTTGGGTAATGTTCCCGATCGCATAAATTCTACCAATGGAGCACTCCAATCTGGAATTAACGACACTTGATAAAGAGTGGCATGCTCCACTGGGGGCCTCTCTTGGCACACTCGACAATTCATAATCCACTCATGCATTTCTTTGTCCATGCTAGGCCAATACACTCCTAAACGTTTTAGATTCTGCAATGTGCATAGAATAATGATTACCTAGCAATCCTTCATGGGCTTGTTGCAACGAACTAATATGTTCATCATCCTCAACACAACAAGCTAATACATCTTCCGTATCTTGTTTGTACATGCTTCCTGCCAATATTTGATAGTTTTGTGATCTTATAATTCCCTCTTTGTTTGTTTTCACATTCTTATTCGCAGGTCTGAAAGTTAGGACTGGTACCAACTTATTTGCCCATTTAGGAACAACTTCTAAATTGAACAAATAAGCGTCAGGTAGTTCATCAGACACTCCTTGAGGTGACTCTCCTGAAGTAATGCGAGAAAGGTGATATGCCCAGAGGTGGGTTTTACCTTTCCTGACAACAACTTCAAAGTCATATTCCATTAGTAAGAGGAACCATCTTACTAAGCATCCTGTATTGCAAGGTTTATTGACCAAATATAACAAAGCTTGATGATCAGTGAAAAACTTGAACTTTTTGGCCAATAAATAGTGTCTAAACTTCTTCACAGCATATACCATGCCTAAGCCTTCTCGCTCGGTTGTGGTATAATTTCTTTCAGCTGGGTTTAGTTGTCTACTAGCATATGCTATGGGCAAATCTAAATTCCCTTCACCTGTGGGTTGTGCTAGCACACATTCTATTGCATGATTGGATGCATCCACATGGACATGGAATGGTTTATTCCAATCAGGAGTGGTCAGTATTGGCGTTGTGCACAAATGTCTTTTTAGCTCATTGAAGGAGTTCTCGCATTCATCGTTCCACTCAAAATTTGTCAACAAACCATAAAGAGGTTTAGCTATGATTGCATACATGTGGATAAACCTACGGTAGTATCCACAATGGCCCATAAAAGCTTGTACCTCTTTAATCCTTGGCCTTGGTAGCTCTGCTATGGCTCTAACTTTGTCCTCGTCAGTGGATATTCCATTCTTCGAAACAATATGACCTAAGATTTTATCTTGTCGTACCATGAATACACACTTCTCTGGGTTCAGACACACTCGATATTCTCTACACTTGTTGAAGATTTGTCTGAGCTCAAGGATGTGGTATTTTCTTACTTAGGAATGAGCACATAAATCATCCACATATACTTCTAAGCTCTTTCGCAAGAACTCTTTGAAGACATGACACATGAGCCTTTGGAATGTTGCAGGTGCATTGGTGAGCCCAAATGGCATCACATGAAATGCAAAAATTCCCCACTTTGTGGCAAAAACTGTTTTGTGTTGATCTTCTGGGGCAATGGGTACTTGATTGTAATGTGAAAATCCATCAAGGAAGCTACAAACTTCCTTGCCTGCAACACGCTCCAATAGGTGTTCTGTGATTGGAAGCGGATAACTATCTCTAATCGTAGCGGCATTAACTTTCTTAAGGTTAATACACACTCGCAACTTCCCGTTCTTCTTGGGCACCATTACAATGGGGGACACCCATTCAGTATGCTCAATCTCATAGATAAATCCAGCTTCAATCAACCTATCAATTTCTTATTTTATTTTAGCTGCATAAGTGTCATTATAGGTGTAGGGCTTCTGTTTAGTGGGCTTGGCATCAGCAGTCATGGGGATCATATTAGAGCATATTCTCGGATCTACCTCCTTTAAGTCTGTATAGTGCCATGAAAACTCATCCCTATATTCCCTTAATAGAGCTACGAGCTCCATTTCTTCTTCTGCACTTAGGTCATCTCCTATGTATGTGCATCTCGCTTTGTTCTCTTCAATTGCCACAACAATATTTTTGGTCTTTTCTTTGTTATCATATGCTTCTCCTAAGATGGCCTCTCTCTTAGGCATTCATACCAAAAATTTTTGATCCTCAACTTCATATTTCTTGAAATTTTCTGGTACCTCAAACAATGATTCCTCCTCTTCTTGTTTCGCAGCTTTTCTTTTCTTTTTCTTTTGACTGCTCTCACTTCCTTCCTTTGAATTTAACGTTTTAATACTTGTGAGAGGTTCTTCATCTTTTTGGGTAAACACTCCTACATCTTCCAAATAATGCTTCTCTGAGTTAAAGCAACTATCCATCACAATGGACTCTAGATCATCGTCATTCTCTTCTTCTTCTATGACATTGCTAGGGTCACATTCTTCTAGCAAGGGCTGACACATGAACACTGAAATATCATAACCCTCCTCATCACAATGAGATGTCCATTGTTCTTCATTGACTGCAATGTCCATGGTAGCTAAGATTTTTGCCCAACCATGAGGCTCAAATTCCTCATCTTAAAAGATCATCGGTGTATAGGCTGGGTCTTTAATTGGTCTATCTCTCGGAGAAGTTCCTTCTTCTCTTGCCTTTAAGCATTTTTCCTCTTCCTCCGCGACCTTGCACATTCACAAATGAGTATCTTCATGCAACCAGGATGGATCAGGTGAACTTCCAGAATGCACAGAGATATAATCTTCTTTCGCTTTGTGGATAGGATTCCACTGTAGGGGTGGTACATCTCTGAAGGTGTAATCCTTCAAGTTGACCTTGGTGGTGACCCCTAAGTGTTGTAAGTACAAGGAGTTGGTTCCCCAATCCTGTACTATTTGCAATTGTCGTAGGAAGGGTCTTCCTAGGATCATCTCAAAGACATTATTTTTCTCAAAGTCACATATAGCAAATGTATGTTCAAACTCTATACCACAGGTGGTTAGAGTTATCCCTTCTAGCAATCCTAGAGGTCTTTCAAAATGACCATCTTCCATTTGAAGCTATATTCTAGTTGGTCTTAATGTGGGTTTTCCCCATTGCTTCCACAAGGAGGTGGTTGCAAATTGCTTTGGTTGTGTAACCTTGGTAGGTGATTGGAAGATAAGTATTACCTTCTTCACCCTCACACATGTCTCCTATTTTATCGAGAGGTATCTCTAGAATTTTTTTCTTAGAGCTTGCTTTTGGCATATTGGAATCAACTACTGGGACCTGATCCTTCACATGATTCCATAGCTCAGGTTTTGTTTTGAGCATCTCTTCTACAATGAGATGACACTGAACCTTAGTGTTCTTCACGACATCGGTGTTCCTTGGAACCACTGAGTCTTCATTTCTCACCAATATTGTGGGAGCTCTGATATGAAGAGATTCAGATTCCCAAGGGCCAGTGAATTGTGGCAGCTCTTCTAAAGTATTAGATTCAAAATCTAATCTTTCATCTTCTTGTTGTTCTGCTTCATCTCCGTAAATAGATGGAATGTCTTGGGGAAATTGATCATGAAGGTCATCAATCTCACGAATAGGAGGGGAATTACCCTTCTCTTGGCCCATTTCTCCTCTTGTATTTCCTGCAAGAACTCTTGAGAGTGCCCCTGAATTGAAGGAGGTATTCCAGCATCCGTGGAATTAGGAACATAAGCTCCCATTGGTGGTGAGCTTCTTCTCTCAATAACTGGTTGAGCTTGTGGAGGTAAAGACACGTGGTTTGTTTACCAATTGCTCTAATCTTTCTAGTAAGCCCTTGAAATGCAAATCCAGTTTGATAGAGTTTGTCTGATTGATCTTTTGACTAGTCTCAAGTATAGCTTGAGCTTGTTCTACCATTTCATGCACATTTTCATTCGTTCAATCTCTAAATCTGCTCTAGGGTAACTCCTATCTAGGTTTGCAATTGTAGGCCCTTCTTGGAGTCGAGTCTGGTAGGCCTTTGTAGCTCAGCGATGAGTAGCACCTCCTTTAATGTCAATCCGGGGAGACGTGAGGATGGTATGAAGACCACGAGCCAGTGGAAGCACAAGTGCGTGAGTGAGAAGCACACAAGCATGCACACACATACACGCACACGCGCACACACGGCAAGAACAAAGAGAGTAAGACAATGGAATCACTTCTATTGCAACAAAGTTCTCATACAAGCTCAATCTACAAGAAGCTCGCCCAAAAATGAGCTCTCTAGCTCTATTTATAGTTTTTGACTAGCTTTGGCCCTGTCCAGACCTAGTGTCCGGCCTAGTTAAAAATTAGGTTCCAGGGCTTATTTGAGGGCTCAAACGAGATCTAAAAATCATGAAAATTGGCAGGCAACTACTTCTAAGGCTCCCCAAGCTCAAGGACTCCTCGGCTTGTACAAAATGGAGCTACAAAAAGGTGAAATGATATTTACAAGGGTTTTTAGTGATGAGAATCACTTAAAAATGATGTAAGGGTTTTGAAAAAAAAATGAAAGGTTGCCTTAGTGCTAGATCTGCATGTGTGTCCGTACTTGCTTCTTCCCGTATACTGTCAACACTCTCCCCCCCCTAGCGTCTGTCGCCTCTGACAGACCTTTGATCTGCGGGTTGATCAATATAGTTCTGGAGAATGTCAGCTCCCACATCATGTTCTTTGATTCGCAGCCCTCGGATCAGGTCTCTCTGCAGGGTATCCCAATTGACTGGGCTCGGTATGTCCGGCTGTGGCGTTGTGTAGAGTTCTGAGTGCATCGTTTGTTCGCATGCAAAGAGGTGTAACAAATGGGTGGGCCGTGGCACGAACACCTCTGAGTGTGCTTCCCAGAACCCCGTGGTGAACATTTCATCGAAAGTTTGCTTGTAGCAGGCAGGGAGATATCTGATGCGTGCGTGCCATGCATAAGCAACTCGTATGCTCGGGGTGGTGCTCATATCATATAGCAGGTCATAATTGCCATTCACAAACCCGGGGATCGGAGGTTGAATATGACAGACATTTCGGAAAGTTTTGAGCACAACCTGCATCATATCGAAGATCTTGAGCATCATCTGGGCAGCCACATCTGGCATAGGGTGGAGGCGTGGAAGCCAATGTCTGATGGTAGCCATCATGTAGGCTACAGTAGGTGTGCCGTTTGGGGGTGCAATGGCAGGGTAATTGAGCCATTCTTTGCAATTGGCGTTGTTCTTGACTTTGATGGCGAATGACTTCCATGTTCTTCTCCGTTGCACTGGTCCATAGCAATTGTTATACTTCAAATGCATGGGTGCGTGGTCCCATGTCCGTAGCATCTCGGGATAGGTTTCCAATAGCTTTTGCCTCCAGATGGGTTGGTGTATTTTTCCTTTGCGCGCCTCCTCTGGAATGTCCTCAAGTTCAAATTGTGTTGCGAAAGTTGCGTACTTGTTGGTCTTACGTTTGATCTCGGCGTTGTAGTCTACCAACAGTACAAAGTATGGCTTATATTGTAATTCTGAGCTGGTTATTAGTCTTCTAGGGGCCAGATGTCTGAAGTAGTCTGATTGAAGTATGGTTTCTTCAATGGTCTTCATGGCCAACATCTGGTAGGAGATAAGTTCTTCATGAGTCTGCCCCATTTCTTCTACCTGTTTCATCCATGCCGATGGGGGTTCCTCATAAGTGTCCTGTCCCTCCTCAGTGATTGTGCCTCCGGGAAAAGGTTGAGGCTCATAGTTCTCTTCAAATGCTTCCTCCACTGGAATAATAACTGCTTCTTCTTCTATGGGTTGCTCAGGTGGGGAAGGGGGTCGTTCATATTGTAACAACTTGATTTTCAACTTTGCAACCTGTTGCCTTAGCTCAAATACTTCATTGGTTACTGATAATTCCGGCTCTGGTGAGGTTGCAGCGTTGGCCATCTCTTTAAGTCCTTGTTGGTGTGGTGCAGGCACTTGGGCTTTCTGTAGTTCTTTGACTTGGTCAGCAAGCTGATCCTGAGCTTCTAAGAGAGTGGCGTAGGTTTCTAATATTTGGTGTATGTTCTCTGAGGGGATGGCTTGGAATTTAGCCGGGTCAATGGGTGCCCCTGGAGTATTTTCCATGGCTGCTTCGAGATTGTCTTGATTTTGTTGCTGTAGTCTTTTGTTTTCTTCTTGGGCAGCCGCTAAATGGCGTCGGAGTAGAGCCATGTTTCGTTGTAGTCTAGCGTTACGGGCTAGCTGATCTCTAAGTTGTTCTTCAGTTACCCTACTCTTCTCTGTATGTGTGGACTCGAGCTCCACCTGGTATTGTTGGAGGGTAGTCACCTCCTGCTGTAATTCCGTATTAGATAACTCCAGGGCAGTGACACGTGCCTGGAGATGGGCTGACAAAGTACAGAGTTCTTTATTGTTTTCTTCTAGTAACCTGTATTCCTGTTTAAGTTGGGCAGCAGCTTCGAGCATGGCGTTGAGTGCATGACTAAATGAAGTGGGTGCAGGGGTAAAGGTGGAAGATGCAAGGGGTCGGGGGATGGGAAAGGGAAAAGTGGATGTTGTGCCTACAGTGCTTGGAAATGGCGACGTGAGTGAAATGATACGTGGTGATGTTGGAATAGCAGTGGTGGTGGGTGATCCTATGGATGGTGAGATGTCCATGGGATCGGACGTGAGAGTGTGTGATTCGTGCACTGTGAATACAGGAATGGTGGGTGGTGTGATAGTGGTGACAGTGAATGTGGGGGAGTGGGGTTGGGAAAGGGACTTTTTATTATAATTATCCACCTGTTGGAGTATATTTACAAGGTTTGTCCAGAATGAGGGTTGTGTGACTTGGGTTGAGTGTGAGGCAGTTGCTAGGGGAGTGGTGGATAGGGTTTGGGTGTGGGTGAATGGAAAAGGATGGGATGAGGTCTGGCTATTGGCAAGTGGTTGTCCAAGGGCGGGGAGATAGGAAGGGTGACCTATTATGGTTTGATCGGTGGCCGGATGACCGGTGTGAGGTTCAAAAATTTGGGTGGAAGTGCTGGATGTGGGTAAAGGGAAGGATGTAAAAACGGAGGTGTGTACAATGGTTTCATGATGGGTGGATATCGGTTGTTCCGAAGGGATTGTGGAGAAGGGTTTTGAAGGGTGGATGGAAGGTGGCGGTGGGGATGGTATGTGTGTAATTACCTCTTGTTCGTCAGTGGGACTTGGGCTCGTCATGTGAACATCCTCTGAAATTATAGTAGGCAAGGCGGTAGAGGCTTCCATTTGAATCATTTTCCCGCGTCGTGGCCGTGTATCAATCCTTCGTTGATCATAGATAGGGTTTTCCTGATAGACCATTGTCCTCAATGCTTCCCCGATCCCACATGTCTCTGCCAATAGATTCAATGATTCCACAAAATGTGAGTCGACATTCTCGGTTTGAAGCATCTGGTTCACTAGAGCTCTATTCGCCTCTTCTGTCATCTTATGTCTTCTCTGTACCTGCTTGATGGTCTTCTACAGCCGTCTGAGTTGTGCCGTGTAGGCAGGGGCCTCTTCTCCACTGTCTTCTGGTTCATTTCTTTGTGCACCTTCCTGAACTTGTGTATTTGGGTCCTGAGGATGTTGTGCCACTCCTTCCCCATGTACTCTGCTGGTCTCGCCTTGTGGCTGTTCTCTTTGGACTGATGCACCCGGATCAACATTGTCAGGGGAATCTTCACTGTCGAATAGGGGGACCGTCTGCAGGAATCTTTCAAAATCGAAGTTTGGATCTTCTGTGAAGGTGGCCATAGATGCAAAATCTGCATCGGTAGGTAGTGGAGGGGCGGATGGAACGGGTTGTACCACCTCCCCAGCTTGAACTCCTTGAAGGTGGATCGTGAAAGGTGTGACCTGAGCTTCTGGTCGGGGAGAAGCTTTGGTCGTGGCTTCTTGAGGAATCGTTACCTGGGAGAGCGATCCACGCATTCGTTTTGCAGGCTGGCTCCCTGACTTCCGCCCTTTGAACAGCTCCAGTTGTGCATACTTTAGGGCTCGGGCAACTGGCACATCATATGCAAGACATCTGTAGATGATTCTTGTGAGCGCACAACAGCCATGTAGAGTAGGCTTCCTCACACCCCGCGTACCTGCCTCATACACTTGGTCTAAGATCCATACCGGCATCTTAATGGGCAAGCTTCCAGTGTCTGCTAGATATAGCCCATACCATATTTTCTTGTGAGGTTGAGTAAAACGGTCCTAAGCGGGAAATGCGAAGTGTTGGAGGCACATCCGCAAAGGTATGGCGATGTTGGGGGTGAGAGCGCACATTTCCTTTAGTTTCTTGATTCTATTGCTTTTCATCGACTCCGGTATCAAGGGGTCACGGTCAGAAGGTACATGCGTGCCATACATCTGAAGTGCTTCCCTTATTAAAGTAACATTCAATTCAAACTTCCTCATTTCCTCCAGATTTGACAAGGAGGGCACCCAGAATGTGCCTGAATGATCCTTATCCCCTGTCGGCTTCAGCGTGGCAATTAGGTAGTAGCACCTGAGGAAATCTGGTTTAGGTAGAGCTGCACTGAAATAAGTTTGTAATCCTGCTTTTTGCCAGATATCTTGAAGTGGAGCTGCATTTTGCAATGCTTCGAATTCTCGTGAGAAGAACTGGAAGGTCCACCACACTCCTCCACATTCCATCTTGGATTCCCAGATGTGATCCGCGTCTCCCAAATCTCCTGGCATCTCATTGAACCAGTGAGAATGCCCCTTTACTCTTTCGGTTAGGCCATTTGGTGGATCTGGAATAGGAATCCTCCGCACATTCACGAACTCCTCAGGCCGGGCTGTTGGTGGGGCCTCCACCGGCATGGCATCCCAATTGATTGGAGCACCAGATCCTGCCTGAGAGCTTGTGCCTGCCGCTGTTGCCATGAGAGTAGGTTGCTTATCTGTTGGAAGACGAAAGGCACATTAGTGTTGCATAGGAAACAAGATGTAATGGTGTTCCCTTCACAATACTAACATGACAATCCCGGAAGTCAGTGGTTAGTGGTGAAGTGTTTGTGATAGGTGTGAGTGGTGATTAAAGGTCAGTGTCATCCTAGATGCATACTTTGGTTATGCAATGGGCTCGGAATGCTCCTGTGTTAGTGTGGACGGATCTACAGAATAGGGTCAGGGGGTTTAGTACACAGTTTAATTCTCCACACTTTGATAGAGGAGTCGTAGCTCTTAGAGCTAAAGACAGGTGAAGATTTCTGTATGAGAGTGTGATGTATTTGGGACCTTTTGGGTACCCATTTCCAGACATTCCTAGGGTTGATGGGAGTGGGGATAGTGAGAGGTGTAGGTATCTTTTCATTTTCTGAGTTGTTGGTCATGAGTGCTTGTGAAAGTTGCTTCATCCTAGTGCCTGAAGGTGAAGTAATTTGGGCTTGTAAGCAAGCCTTGGGCACCCATATCTGTCTAGCATTAGGGGTGGCCTTCATTGACCGCTTAGGAACCCAAATAGAAATGGTATGCCTAGGGGTTATCCTAGGGGGCTTCTTCACTTGGTTCCTTGATGGTGAGGCACGTTTCTTGTCTCCTTGAGAGTCTGCTATTAGAGCTGTGGGTTTTCCATCCTTGCGAATCCAGATCTGCTTCACGCCACGAGATGCTCCATGTTGCACGGGTTGGCGCTCCTGCCGCTTGATCAGCAGCCTCCTTCGTGTCGAGTGATGTTCGGTCTGCTCGTTTAGAATCTTCTTTGGGTCAGTTAGGAACTCCTTATTGGCTCCTGTACCTTCAGTAAGACTGACAATCCTCTGCACCATAGAAGTTTGTTCAAGAACAACATTGTTATCTTCATGTGGGTTCCTGGAGGGACCAGGAGTTGGTGCCTGTTCTATTGGTTTGAGTGTTTGATTTTCTAATTCAATCGTGAGACGGCTTCGGCCTACCCAAGCCTGAAGAAGTCCACTTCTTAGGTTGAGGTTGACTGCGTGATCATAGATCCAGTCTTGGCCTAAGACAAGAGGTTCGGTCAGATCCTCGTCTTCACACACTAGCACTTTTGCTGGCATGAGGACCTCTTGTATGTAGAGGGGAAGATCCACCTCTCCCATACAAGGGGTTTCAACACCTCCTAATCCTATCAGATATGCTTCTAGGGGTTTTACCTCCAATTGCAGCTGTTGGCAATAAGAAAGCCGAACTGCACTTGTGGCTGCTCCTGAATCAATTAAAGCCCTCACGCTTGTTGTGCTGTCTCTTTGTCCTATTCCTAGGGTCACAAAAGGTCGTCGGTCCACTATCTTATGGGTACGTTCACCTGAAGCCTCGCTCATGGCCATGTGATAGCCTGGAGACTCTTGAGTGTCAGTCACAGGCTGATCCCTCCCTTGTCTCCTCAACTTCATTCGTCTGATACGCTCTAAGGCCTCTGCCTGTGCTTCTTCTCGAATTCGCTTTTCCTCCTCTTTACGTTGCTTAGCAGTATTGAGTCGACTTAGCATTTCCTCCGTGAGGGGTTCCTGATACAGCTTGACTCTGCACCCGCTAATATAGTTTGGGAGAACATCCC
The DNA here is from genome assembly GCA_020310875.1 of Ceratopteris richardii. NCBI lineage: Eukaryota > Viridiplantae > Streptophyta > Polypodiopsida > Polypodiales > Pteridaceae > Ceratopteris > Ceratopteris richardii. The sequence goes on along the minus strand of CM035417.1, from coordinate 132,756,117 downwards.
CCTCTAGAGTGGCTAGTTGTACTGCTCCACTCGTGGAGATCCTATTGATGATCATAGGTCCGTAGCCTCTCTTTTCTAGCTTTCTTGCGTGTTGTTTCAATGTGTAGACTAAAACTAGATCTCCTGCTTTCAAGCCCTTATCCTTCACATGGGCATCAAAGTATGCCTTTTGCCGTTTCTTTGCAGCATAGATGCCTGCTGCCGCTCGTAGCCTCGTCTCACCTAAACGCTCTAGATCAAAGATCCTAGAGGACAACTCGTGTCCATTCCACTCATGCTCTTGTGCTACTCTTAAAGCTGGAATTAGGAAATCTAATGGTAGCACCGCATTTTGTCCGAAGACCATCTGAAATGGGGTGGCATTGAGTACCGTTTTGTAAGCAACTCGGTATGCCCAAACAGCATGATGAAGTTGTTTGTCCCAATCCGAGCGTTTATTATTTACAAGTTTCGTCAATACGTTACATAGGATCTTATTCGTGCTCTCGGCTTGTCCGTTAGCTTGTGGGTGATAGGGTGCAGACTTCTTATGTATCACCATGAATTCTTGAAGGAGATTTTCAATGACCTCATTCAAGAAGTGCGTACCTCTATCACTAACCAACTCTATTGGTAACCCATATCTAGTGAACACATTTTCGAATAAGAACTTAGCCGTCGTTTGAGCATCATTCTTTGTCGTGGCTTTTACTTCCACCCACTTTGTAAGGTAATCTGTAGCTACAATAATATATTCTGCATGGGAGTTTCTAGCTGGGGGATTGATGGGACCTACAAAGTCTATACCCCACTTTGAAAATGCACGTCCTCCCATCATTGGCCTTAAAGGCATTTCATCTTTTCTTATCGGATATTGGGCACGCTGGCATGTGTCACAACTCTTCACATAAGTATGTGCATCCATATGAAGAGTGGGCCACCAAAGTCCTGAAAATAGAATGGTCTTAATTACTCTGTCAGACCCAAAGTGTCCACCTGCAGTACCGCTGTGTGCCGCTTCTAAGACTTTCAAATAGTCTGATTCATGGATGCACAGTCTTAGGTAACCATCCTTACCTCTTCGATATAGGTTGTCTCCTACTAAGGCATAGTCTTGAGCCTCTTGCTCCATGCTCCGTTTTCTTGCAAGACTAGCCTGATTGGGTAATGTTCCCGATCTCATGAACTCGACCAATGGAGCACCCCAATCTGGGATTAATGACACGTGATAAAGAGTGGCATGTTCCACTGGGGTTCTCTTCTGGCACACTGAACAATTGTGAATCCACTCTTGTATTTCTTTGTCCATGCTAGGCCAATACACTCCTAAACGTTTTAGATTCTGCAATGTTCGTTGTTTAGAGTAGTGATTCCCTAGCAATCCCTCATGGGCTTGTTGCAACCAACTAGTATGTTCATCGTCCTCGACACAACAAGCTAATACGCCCTCGGTATCTTGCTTGTACATACTTCCGGCCAATATTTGATACTTTAGTGATTTTACAATTTCCTCTTTGCTTGTTTTCACATTCTTATTTGCAGGCCCGAAGGTTAGGACTGGTACCAACTTACTTGCCCATTTAGGAACAAATTCTAAATTGAACAGATAAGCATCGGGCAATTCATCAGACACTCCTTGCGGTGGCTCTCCTGAAGTGATGTGAGAAAGATGGTCTGCCCTAAGATGGGTTCTACCTTTCCTGACAACAACTTCAAAGTCGTATTCCATTAGTAAGAGGAACCATCTTACTAAGCGGCCTGTATTGCAAGGTTTATTGACCAAATATAGTAAAGCTTGATGATCAGTGAAAAACTTGAACTTATTGGCTAATAGATAGTGTCTAAACTTCTTCACAGCATATACCATGCCTAAGCCTTCTCTCTCCGTTGTGGTGTAATTTTGTTCAGCTGCATTTAATTGCCTACTAGCATATGCTATCGGCAAATCTAGGTTTCCTTCACCTGTGGGTTGTGCTAGCACACATCCTATTGCATGATTGGAGGCATCTACATGGACATGAAAGGGTTTGCTCCAATCCGGAGTAGTCAATATTGGTGTTGTGCACAAACGTCTCTTCAGCTCGTTGAAGGAAGTCTCGCATTCCTCGCTCCACTCAAAATTTGTTAACAACCCATAAAGAGGTTTAGCTATGATGGCATACATGTGGATAAACCTACGGTAATATCCACAATGGCCCATAAAGGCTTGTACCTCTTTAACATTCCTTGGTCTGGGCAACTCTGCTATTGCTCTTACTTTGTCTTCATCTGTTGAAATTCCATTCTTAGAAACAATGTGACCTAAGATCTTACCTTGTCGTACCATGAACACACACTTCTCTGGATTCAGACACACTCGATAATCTCTACACTTGTTGAAGATTTGCCTGAGCTCAGGGATGTGGTAACTTCTTTCTTGGGAATGAGCGCATAAATCATCCACATATACTTCTAAGCTCTTCCGCAAGAACTCTTTGAAGACATGACACATGAGTCTTTGGAATGTTGCAGGTGCATTGGTGAGTCCAAATGGCATCACACGAAATGCAAAGATTCCCCATTCTGTGGCAAAGGCCGTTTTGTGTTGATCTTCGGGGGCAATGGCTACTTGGTTGTAACCTGAAAATCCATCAAGGAAGCTATAAACTTCCTTGCCTGCCACACGCTCCAAAAGATGTTCGGTGATTGGAAGTGGATAACTATCTCTGATCGTAGCGGCATTAACTTTTTTAAGGTTAATGCACACTCGCAATTTCCCATTCTTCTTGGGCACCACTACAATGGGGGACACCCATTCAGTGTGCTCAATCTCATAGATGAATCCAGCTTCAATCAGCCTGTCAATTTCCTCCTTTATTTTGGCTGCATAATTGTCATATGTGTAGGGCTTTTGTTTGGTGGGCTTGGCATCAGCGGTCATCGGAATCGTATGAGAGCAAATCTCTGGATCTACTCCTTTCAAGTCTCTATAGTGCCATGCGAACACATCCCTATATTCCCTTAATAGAGCTACAAGCTCTGCTTCTTCTTTTGCACTCAGGTCATCTCCTATGTACGTACATCGTTCTTCGTTCCCTTCAATGGTCACTACAATTTTTTTGGTCTTTTCTTTATTGTCATATGCTTCTCCTATAATGGCCTCTCTCTTAGGCATTCGTACCAAAATTTTTCGGTCTTCCACTTCATATTTCTTGAAATTTTCTGGTACTTCAAACAATGATTCTTCCTCTTCTTGTTTCACTGCTTTCCTTTTCTTTTTCTTTTGACCTCCTTCACTTCCTTTCTTTGAATTTATCGTTTTAATACTCGCAAGGGGTTCTTCTTCTTTTTGGGTTAACACTCCTATGTCTTCTAAGTAGTGTTCCTCTGAGTCAAAGTAAGTATCCATCACAATGGATTCTAGATCATCGTCATTCTCTTCTTCTTCTATGAACTCACTAGGATCACACTCTTCCAACAAGGGCTGACACATGAACACTGAAATATCATAACCCTCCTCATCACAATGGGGTGTCCATTGTTCCTCATTGACTGCAATGTCCATGGTAGCTAAGATTTCTGCCCAACCATGAGGCTCAAATTCCTCATCTGGAAATATCATTGGTGTATAGGCTGGGTCTTTTATTGGTCTATCTCCTGGGGGAGTTCCTTCTTCTCTCGCTTTTAGGCGCTTTTCCTCTTCCTCCGCGACCTTGCACACCCACAAGTGAGTATCTTCATGCAGCCAGGATGGTTCAGGTGAACTTCCAGAATGCACGGAGATAGAATCTTCTTTCGCTTTGTGGATAGGATTCCACTGTAGGGGTGGTACATCTCTGAAGGTGTAATCCTTCAGATTGACCTTGGTTGTGACCCCTAAGTGCTGTAAGTACAAGGAGTTGGTTCCCCAATCCTGTACTATTTGCAATTGTTGTAGGAAAGGTCTTCCTAGGATCATCTCGTAAACATTATTCTTCTCAAAGTCACATATAGCAAATGTATGTTCAAACTCTACACCACAAGTGGTTAGAGTTATCCCTTCAAGCAATCCGAGAGGTCTTTCAAAATGACCATCTGCCATTTGAAGTTTCATTCTCGTTGGTCTTAAGGTGGGTTTGCCCCATCGCTTCCACAAGGAAGTGGTCGCAATAGCAACACCAGCACCCGAATCCACAATTGCTTTGGTTGTGTAACCTTGGTAGGTGATCGGAAGATAAGTGTTACCTTCTTCACCTTCGCTCATGTCTCCTATCTTGTCGAGAGGTATCTCGGGAACCTTTTGCTTAGAGCCTACTTTTGGTATATTGGATTCAAGTTCTGGAACCTGATCCTTCACATGATTCCAGAGCTCCGGTTTTGCCTTGAGGAGCTCCTCTACAGTGAGATGACATTGAACCTTAGTGCTCTTCACAACATCAGTGTTTCTTGGAATCACTGAGTCTTCATTTCTTACCAATATTGTGGGGGCTCTGATCTGGAGAGATTCAGATTCCCATGGGCCTATGAAATGAGGCAACTCTTGTAAAGAATTAGATTCAAGATCTAATCTCTCATCCTCTTGTTGCTCTGTTTGATCTCCATAGATAGACGGAATGTCTTGGGGAAATTGATCACGAAGATCATCAATCTCAGGAATAGGAGGGGAATCACCCTTCTCCTTGGCCCATTTCTCTTCTTGTATTTCCCGCAAGAACTCTTGAGAGTACTGTTGAATTGAAGGAGGTATTCCAACATCCGTGGAATTAGGAACATAAGCTCCCTTAGGTGGTGAGCTTCCTCTTTCAACAACTGGTTGAGCCTGTGGAGGTAAAGAAACTTGTGATTTGTTTACCAACTGCTCTAATCTTTCTAGTAAACCTTGGAAATGCAAATCTGGCTTGACAGAGTTTGTCTGATTGAACTTTTGACTAGTCTCAAGTATAGCTTGAGCTTGTTCTACCATTTTCATGCACATTTTCATCCGTTCAATCTCTAAATCTGCTCTAGGGTAACTCTTGTCTAGGTTTGCAGCTGTTGGCCCTTCTTGAAGTCGAGCCTGGTAGGCCTTGAACATCATGTCCAAGCCTTCAGGAGTGGGGTCAGCTAATACTGATCCTACTCGGGGTGGTGGGTGGGTTACGTGGGGTGTATTAGAGGGTGGAGAAATGGAGGGTGATGGGGATGGTAGTGGTGGAAGTGTGTGGGAGTGCGGTTGAGATGTGATCTCTGTGATTTTTGCCTTGGTTTCTCTCAAGCTTTCTTCAAGTTTGTTTATCCTTTTTGCCCATTGCCTCTTCATTCTTTCACGACTATCCTTCCAGGCTCTAGTCCTCTTTTTGGTTATGCTCTCTGTTTCACTCACCTCGGGGCTCTTTTCGGGACCAACACCTTGGTGTTGTTGAAGTGCCTGGGCTCTTGTGATCACGTGCACAGGTGCAGTGGAAGTCACACTCCCTGTGGAGTCTACAACTAACCCAACAACATTGATAGGAGTGATTTTAGGCATGTTATTAGGGTTCTTTGGGCAATCCCGTAGGAGATGTTCTTTCCCGCAATCTTGACAGAAACCCGGAATGGTTACTGGTTGAGGTTGTGTAGGGGCAGGCAGTGGACAATCACGTATAAGGTGATCTCCCTGACATCTGAAGCATGGTCCTCTAGGAAATGGGGGTCGTACCTGCCTAGGTTGAGGTCTAAAGTTGGGGTTTGTGTACATGACATTAGCATACTCAGGTTCCCCACTATTTTCACTTGGGTCCTCATAATAGTATGACTCGATATGCTCGGGTGACTGCATGTAGTAAGCCTGTGGGCTATCAATATGTGTGGAGTCAAAACTATGGTCACTTGGATCACTGTCTGATAGCAATGGGGTGACTGGGACTATGGCTCTATTCGGATTTTCTTCAGCAGACGCATATTTCACTGGGATTGCATTGGTGGGAGCAGGGGGTTGCTGTACTAGGACTGGTTGAGGTCTCTGCTGCCCTTGATACGGTGGCTGATAAGTTTGTTGTGGTCTGTTGTATTGTTGTGGTGGGTACTGATTCTGGTATCTACCATGTTGTGGATATGGCTGAGGATAATTTTGCCTAACAGTTTGTTTGTTATATGGGCAGTCTTGTGCAGTGTGGTTGGTGTACCTGCGCTCTATGGTGCAGTACTGGCTACTAGGATTCGCCTGGGGTTGGGCCATAATGGGACATACACTTGCCATATGGTCACCGCCACAATTGTAGCACCGCTTAATTGGGGCAAATCTCGGAATTTGTTTGCTAGAGACACCTAGTTTTCGGGCTACCTTCTCTGCAAGTTCCTCGATGGATGTGGATTGACCAGATGTCAGGTTACTAGAGCTATTAGAATCCTTATAGATTTTTGATAGTTCTAATTCCTCACCTAGATTGTCCTCAATGTCTATGCACATGCGCACGCACTCTTCTATCGTTCTGGGATCCTTCAGGTACACATATGACATGAGCTTAGTGCTCAACAATCCATCTAGGAACAAGGCCACTTGTTTGCCTGGTGTGGGTAACTCCGGCATCGGGCATCTCTCCAGGTACTGTCTAAATCTTCTTCCAGCTAGTCTGACCGTCTCTTGAGGTGTTTGTTTGAAGCTATGAATTAGTGAGGAGGTGTTATGCCTGATTCCACTCTTAGAAAACTCAACAATAAATGCCTCTAAGAGCTGGTCTATGTTTCTGAAATGCCTCTCATTTAGTGGTTGAAACCACGTAAGGGCAGTGTTCCTAAGGGTTAGACCGAAAGCATTATATTGTGTGAATAGGTCCTCTACCTGTTCAGCTTTCAATACTTGCCGAAATTCTGCCACATGGTCATAAGGGTCTCCCGTGCCATCGAAGTAATTCTTCATGGACTTCACCAGTTGAGTTGGTCGCAGGGTCCTAGTGTGTTCTCTCGGCCTTGGCAAAGGAAAATCATCAATATTCCTTTGATTCCATGGGGTTCTATGTCTCTCAGGTTCCACTCTATTCCTTTCTGTTCCCGTTCTTTCTCTTCCCAGGGAGTTGGCAAAACTTACCTCAGGTTTGTCTCTACTTCTATCTCTTTGAGCCCCATGAGCTTGGGAGGTCCCAGTTCCTTGGTGACCAAAGGACACATTAGACCTTGGTTGGGGAAAAACAAATTCACCCTTCCATGTGTAGGCATGTCTGCCAGGCTCAGTGACCACGAAGATTCTCTCTCATGCATTGTCTAGGTAGGTTACTTGGCCTGGGCTATCAGGGTCTTTAAACTCATAGATTGTGAGAGCACTCACTTCCTGAGGTTGAGAAGATTTATATCTCCAAAAAGCCTCATCGGTTTCTCGGTTTAAAAGGAGATCTATGCTTTTATTATCCTGTGGAATCCACTCTGGAGTCATGATTCTGGTCAAGACAGATTTACCACGGGGAGTTCTTGGCTCTCTCTCTAAGTTCCCTTGCTCTATATCACCCATGTCGGTCTCCGCAATCACATTTCCAAACTCATCAGTTCTATCAGGAAGAGTGGTGACTACATATATAGTCCCCTCTTTATCTAGGTATGCTCCATTCTCAAACTTGACTACCGGGTGGTCTAATCCATGGGGTTGATCGGGGTTCTTAATCTGGACCACCGATCTTCTCAGTCCGTCTTCGTAGATGCGAGCACCTAGACGATTCGTCCTGATATATTCCAATTGAGTCTTGTAAGGTCCCTCTGGCTTTTCTAGATAAGCCAACCCTGAACTACCTACTGGTCTCTCCATGTGATAGGACATCTCAGAATCACTGGTTTCTGATCTGGGAGTGTATGGGTAATCACTCAACTGTTGGGCCCAAGATCTGGCAGTGTGATTGACACTAGATTCAGAAGATCTGAGGCTTTGTCTGTCTCGGCCTAAGTGTCTGCCTGATCTAAGGTTCATATGCCTGATTTATTTACCCCCTTGGACTCAAGCACACTCTCGTTGCAAGTTAATTTGCACCAATCACTTTGTTCTTTTGAGTTGAATATTATGTTTATGGCCTTGTCTGAAATCGCGTCGTCAGGAGTACTTAAGTGAATTTCCGCACTTGATAAGTGATCGATTCTCTTTTACCTTTTGTCCCTTAGGGTTTTCGCACTTAAGACCTATTTACTTCTTGCACTTGGTTGATTAATACTCTTGGACTTGATTCGTGCCTAACGTTGCCCTAATTAATTACCACACCTAAGTCGTACTTAGCCTAGGCTAGGAATTGACAAAGGAGGGTTGAGAGATCTTCCAACCTCAATTAGCTGGTTGACCAGACTGCTACACAAGCCCAGGAAGCCTTCTCCCAAGCTTGGTACTCACCCTTGCTAGCTTGCTTTGGATTGCCTTGAGTGCACACAAAGTTCCTGCAAAAGCTCACCAGTTAGTATAGCTCTATTACCACAAGTAATTGGAAGATACTTCAATATTTTCAGTCCCCCTGGAGTAACTCATTGCACCCCCTAAATCTGAGGACCACTTAGTTCCACCTAAAGGTCAACTTAAAAATGCATGTTCTAAAACTCTGCGTATGATTCTTACAAAAACCAGTCGAGGTCCACGTAGAATTCTCAACGAGCTTTCCAACGAGACCAAAATCTCATCAATCGGAGTTCGTATGGTCAAGTTATGACCATTCAGGCACTAAAGGGTCAAAACAGGCTCTCAGGGTTCAGGAGATCCCTCTCTGGTTTCTAGGCCTTTTGCCCACTTCCAAGGTTCTAAAGTTATACCAAGGTGCCTAAAATTAAGCTCTACTACCCTTCCAATCACTCAAAAAATAACCCTAAATTTTCATGCGTTAAAGGCCGTGTATCGCGATAGGTCGGGTCGAGGTGTTGCGATAGCTCGTGAGGTGTCGCGATAGGTCGTGAGGTGTCGCGATAGCTCGTGAGGTGTTGCGATAGCTCGTGAGGTGTCGCGATAGGTCGAAGTGTCGCGATAGGTCGTGAGGTGTCGCGATAGGTCGAAGTGTCGCGATAGGTGGTGAGGTGTCGCGATAGGTCGTGAGGTGTCGCGATAGGTCGTGAGGTGTCGCGATAGGTCGTGAGGTGTCGCGATAGGTCGAAGTGTCGCGATAGGTGGTGAGGTGTCGCGATAGGTCGTGAGGTGTCGCGATAGGTGGTGAGGTGTCGCGATAGGTCGAAGTGTCGCGATAGGTGGTGAGGTGTCGCGATAGGTCGTGAGGTGTCGCGATAGGTGGTGAGGTGTCGCGATAGCTCGTGAGGTGTCGCGATAGGTCGAAGTGTCGCGATAGGTGGTGAGGTGTCGCGATAGCTCGTGAGGTGTCGCGATAGCTCGGGATATGGTGAATTTTTCTGTTATGCCTAGTGATCCTGGGAGCTCTAGGCCTGCGCAGTGTCGTGGTGCACTCAAAATCGTGATTGGGTGAAATTTTCGGAGTGTCACGATAGCTCGAGCTCAACGCCTCGGGGACTGTGCAGACAAATTCTGTACCTGCTGAGCTTGCTGGAGATGATGATGGAGCTGCCACCTGCAAGAAACATGCAAAAAACACACAAAGACAAGCACACACACTCGCTCTCTCTCAAACTCGCACACAACAAATGAGGGAATGATAAGGAAGAGGGGATATGTAGTGGAGAAGGAGGTGAAGATGAAGATGGAGATGGAGAAAAATCAGAAATTTACCTACTACTTACCATTCCAACGCGTCCTCTCTACGTCTTACCATCACACGCTCGTCCTCAAAGCTCGATCCCCGGCAACGGCGCCAAAGTTTGGTGTAGCTCAGCGATGAGTAGCACCTCCTTTAATGTCAATCCGGGGAGACGTGAGGATGGTATGAAGACCACGAGCCAGTGGAAGCACAAGTGCGTGAGTGAGAAGCACACAAGCATGCACACACATACACGCACGCGTGCACACACGGCAAGAACAAAGAGAGTAAGACAATGGAATCACTTCTATTGCAACAAAGTTCTCATACAAGCTCAATCTACAAGAAGCTCGCCCAAAAATGAGCTCTCTAGCTCTATTTATAGTTTTTGACTAGCTTTGGCCCTGTCCAGACCTAGTGTCCGGCCTAGTTAAAAATTAGGTTCCAGGGCTTATTTGAGGGCTCAAACGAGATCTAAAAATCATGAAAATTGGCAGGCAACTACTTCTAAGGCTCCCCAAGCTCAAGGACTCCTCGGCTTGTACAAAATGGAGCTACAAAAAGGTGAAATGATATTTACAAGGGTTTTTAGTGATGAGAATCACTTAAAAATGATGTAAGGGTTTTGAAAAAAAAATGAAAGGTTGCCTTAGTGCTAGATCTGCATGTGTGTCCGTACTTGCTTCTTCCCGTATACTGTCAACAGCCTTGAACATCATGTCCAAGCCTTCTGGCATTGGATCTGCAAGAACAGACCCTGGTTGCAGTCTATTTACAATGGGTGATGGGGTGGGATGAGGTGGAGTGGATGGAGTTTCGGCATGCGAGGGGCTTTGAGATGCAATGTCTTCTATTTTTGTTTTCGCTTCTTTCAAGCTTTCTTCGAGTTCTGATAACTTTTTATTCCACTTGCGATTGGCCTTCTCTCTGGTATCTTTCCATGTTCTTGTTTTTCACTTAATAGGCTCTCCTGATTCACTTGACTCTGATTGTTCAACTGGCTTATCCTATTTCAAAGCTTGTGCCCTAGTGACTGCTTGTATAGGAGCCACAGTATTGCTACTTGAACTTGAATCCACCACTAAGCCTACCACATTAATGGGTGTGACCTTGGGCACACTAGAGGGGTTCCTTGGACAATCTCTCGGGAGATGGTCTTTGCCGCACTCAGGGCAAAAGGCTTGTATTGTGATGTTCTGTCCTTGACCCGGAGTGGGGACAATCACGAATGAAATGGTCGCCCTGACATCTAAAACATGGTCCTCTAGGGGCTTGTGGTCTCATTTGTCTCAATTGGGGCCTAGGGTTAGGATTTGTATACATGACATTCGAGTATTCAGGCTCCCAATTTTGTTCCATATGTGCTGTCTCATATTGATACGAGTAAATCTCACTATGCTCAGGTGACTCTATGTAATAAGCATGTGGACTACCTTCATGGGAGTAGTCTGAGCTATGAGCATGAGAGTCATTATTTGGTATCAATGGGGTTAGTAGCACCAATGCTCTATTAGGATTTTCCTCTCCCATAGCATACTTGACTAGAATCACGTTGGCAGGAGCTGGTGGTTGGTTTCCCAAGACTGGTTGTGGTCTATATTGTGCCTGATACTGTTGTTGTGGTCTATAATATGGTTGTTGGTATTGGTTCTGAGACCTACCTTGTTGGTAAGGTTGCTAATAATGTCTATTGTATGGAAAATCTTGAGCCGTATGATTCATGTATTTTCTCTCAATAGAGCAATATGGGGCATTCCTTTCTCTCATGTTCTGATTTTGCAATGGGCATACATTAGCCATGTGGTCCCCTCCGCAGGTATAACATCGGTTTAATGAGGTGACTCTCTGTGTTTGTCTATTTTGGACTCCCAGCTTCTTGGCAACTTGCTCTGCTATCTCATCGAGCTCAGTGGAGGCTCTGGAGGTATGACTAGTAGAACTGTCAGAGTCTTGATAGAGTTTGGATAGTCCTAACTCCTCACCTAAGTTGTCTTCTATGTCAGTGTAGGTCCGCACACACTCTTCTATGCTTCTAGGCTCTTTCAAGTACACATATGATCTTAACTTTGTGCTCAGTAAGCCATCTAAGAACAAGGCCACTTGTTTGGCAGGTGTGGGCAACTCTAGAACAGGGCATCTTTCTAACTACTGTCTGAACCTTCTTCCTGCTAGTCACACTATTTCTTGGGGTATCTGCTTGAAGCTGTGGATCAAAGATGATGTGTTATGCCTGATACCACTCTTGGAAAATTCTACAATGAATTCTTCTAACAGTTGACCTATATCGTGATAGTTGTGACTACTCAGTGGTTGAAACCAAGCTAAGGCAGTGCCCTTAAGAGTCAAACCAAATGCCTCGTACTGGGTGAACAAATCCTCAACCTATTCAGCTCTTAACACTTGTTTGAACTCGGCCACATGATCACATTAGGGGAAAAAATGAACCCTGCATGGGCCTTTTAGATTAAGGGATGATTAGTGATGGACCAATGAGAAGAGGGTGGTGGCCACAGTCTAGAGCCTCAATCAACTAGGCTAGGCCTAGGTTTCCTTGGTTTTGGACTGGTCAAAACAACCAAAATGTGATGATAGAAGTGGTATTTCCTCATGTAGTGGTTTAAGATTCGAATTCGGCGATCCAAATTTGATATCCATCCTTGGATATGAAGACAATCGAATGGTTAAGCTTCAAAGATAGAGAGAGATGCGCCTTTGATTATGTATCGTTGGATGGGACTATCAATCCAAGGCTCGCGATTTCTCTTCAAGTGGATTGATGGGCTTGGAAGCATGCTTGGATATGGGACGTAGGATCGACGAAAATCCAACGGACTTTCTTCTTTCGCGTCCCAATGCAGTCTCTCTCTTACTTTTCCCATGTCCCATGACTTTAATGAAGCTTCTTTTGTCCTTTTCTGCCAGGACTGTAGCTCCGATCGCGTCCGTCCGTGGGTAAGATCTAATGGCCCTCAATGACCACGAATTTGACTCTCTCTCTTCTTTATTCCCACCTCTCACAAATGATAAGACTTCTCCATTTTGTCGTTTCTTGCCAGAGATTCTTCACTCGTCTTGTCCGTCCGTGGTGAATATCCAAGGGCTGCAATTAGCCACGATCCCTTCCCAACTGAGAGCACTAATTTGTCATTTTTTGACAGGAAACGTCATCAATCGTGGCCGTCCGTTTGAGGTATCTAATGGCTCTCAACAAGCACGAGTCTGTTCACAATGAGGAATCAAATCTAGCTCTTAAGAAATAGTATTTTTAAATAAAATACCACTAGTGGTTTTCCAGGCCCCATTTAACCCTAGCATGATTAATTTTAATCCCTAAAAATTAGGGATCCTTACAAGGCCCATGCAGGGTTCACTTTTTCCCCTAATGATAAGGATCTCCTGTCCCGTCAAAATAATTCTTCATTGCCTTGATCACTTGAGTGGGTCTAAGGGTTCTTGAGTGCTCTCGGGGCCTAGGCAATGGAAAATCATGTTCATCTCTTTGTTGCCTATGTGCTTGATGTCTCTCTCTTTCAGGTCTTTCATTTTCAAATCCTGATCTATTTCTGCCCATGGTGTGTGCAAAACTTACCTCATGTCTCTCCCTAGTTCTTTCTCTCTGGGCTTCATGAGCTTGGGATGATCCTACTCCTTGGAGGCCATGGGCAACATTGGATCTTGGTGGAGGGAAAATCAATTCACTCTTCCAATTATATGCATGTCTATCATGTTCTGTTACCAAGAACATTTTCTGTGATGTGTTATCCAGGTAGACAACTTTGTCTGGTATCTCTGGATCATTGAACTCGTAGATGATGACTGTGCCCAATTGGCTATGTTGATCTGGCTTGAATCTCCAAAAGGATTCCTCTGTTTATAGTTCTATGCTTTTGTTGTCTTGAGGGATCCAATCTAGAGTGATCACTCTGGTCAAAACTGACTTGCCTCTAGGAGTCTGGGGTCCTTTTCCTACATTTCCTTGTTCTAGGTCTCCTATCTCATTCTCAGAAATGATATTTCCAAACTCATTAGTCCTATCTGGTTGGTTGGTGACCACACACATGGTTCCTTCCTTATCAATGTATGAACCTTCTTCAAACTTGACTACTAGGTGTTCAAGTCCCATGGGTTGATCTGGATTTTTGAGTTGGACCATTGATCGCCTCAGGCCATCCTTATAGATGCGAGCACCTAATCGGTTGGTCCGAATATATTCTAGCTGTGTCTTATATGGCCCCTCTGGTGTTTGTAGGTAGGCAGTTCCTGAGCCCCTTGCAGGTTTCCCCATGCTAAAAGACATTTCTGAGTCACTTGTGTCAGAGCTTAGTACGTAAGGATAACCACTTAGTTGTTGCACCCAAGATTTAGCTATATGGTTGACACTAGCCTCAGAAGATCTAATGCTTTGTCTATCCTTACCTAGGTGTCTACCAGATCTTAGGTTCATAAGCTTTGTCTTCTAGTCCCAAAATTCCCCTTTGTATTGCTCAAAATCCCTTGGAACCCCTTGGTTTCCTAGTCCCACTTGAGTTTCCAACAAGCTATAGAGCTAAGAAAATGGACTTTTGATGAAAAAGTTATGTCAAATCAGGCTCTTGGGGGTCAAAACAGGGAAACACGCACTTATGGAAAAATCACGATTTTGTATGAAAATCGCGATTTTGAGAGATCATGAAAATCGTGATGCTGAGTTCTAACGAAAATCGCGATTCTGAGGGATCATGAACATCGCGATGCTGAGCAACCACAAAAATCACAATTTTATGAAATCATGAAAATTGCGATGCTGAGCACTGATGAAAATCGCGATTCTGAACAACCCCAAAAAAGGCGATTTTGAGTGAGAATCGTGAAAAATGCGATTTTGAGAATGATCACAAAATCGGGATTTTGAATGAAAATCGTGCTTTTCAAAATCGTGTTTTTTGACCAGAGAATTGCGATTTTGATTGAAAATCGTGTTCTGAAAATCGCGATTTTGTACCTTGGATGAAAATCGTGTTTTTGAAAATCGCGCTTTTGAGCCCACTGAAAATCGTGTCTTCTTAGAATCGTATTTTTGAGAAATTTAGAGAATCGCGATTTTGAGCACAACCAGAGAATCACGATTCTGAGAATGATCCCAGAATTTATTTATTTATTTATTTTTTTAATTGTGTTTTGAAAATTGCGATTGCCAACAGAGAATCGTGTTTGATCACAATCGTGTTTTTGGCTAAAAATCGTGATTTATGAAAATAGTGATTTATGAAAATCGTGATTTTGAGCCCACAGAGAAGCGTGTTTTCACAAAATCGTGTTTGTGGCTGAAAATTGTGATTTGTGAGAATCGCGATTATTGAGACCACTGAAAATCGTGTTTTCTCAGAGTCGTGTTTTTTTGAAAATCGTGTTTTGAAAATGATTTTGTACCTTAGTGAAAATCGTGTTTCCTCAAAATCGTGTTTTTTGAAAATCGCGATTTCCAATAGAGAATCGTGTTTTTGAAAAACTTAGAGAATCACGATTCTGAGCACAACTAGAGAATCGCGATTCTAAAAATGACCTCAGAATCGTGTTTCCTTTAGAAAGCTTTTAGGCAGGAAATAGAAAATCATGATTTTCAAAAAAATTGAATTTTTCATAGAATCGCGATTTTCATCACAGAAAAGTGTTTTTGGGCGGGAACTTTGAATTTCTGAGCGCCGAGCAATGGCGAGCTCTGTATGTGCAGAATATCGTGGAAAAACGTAGGCGTTTGCTCTTCGTTGCAGTTCCTAACTCCTTCCCACACAATAATGCATGAAAAATGATGAAAATGCATTAAAAAACAAGAAATTTCTATGAAGAAGAAGATGGAACAAGATGGAGATGGTGATGATGATGATGATGAAGATGAAGAGGAAAAATCAGAAAATGAACAAAAATGATAGTTTTTTTACCTTCCAACGTCGCAAATCTACGATCTTACCATCACAACACTCGTCCTCGAAGCTCTCTCCTCGACAACAGTGCCAAAATTTGGTGTAGCTCAAGCGTAAGCACCACCTCCTTTACTTGTCAATCCGCGGAGACGTGAGGAACGGTATGAAGACCACGAGCAAGTGAAGGCACAAGTGTGTGAGTGAAAGCACACAAGCATGCACACACATACACACACATACACACACATGCACACAATGCAAGTTCAAAGGAAGGAACAATGGAAAGCTTATATTGCAAACACGTTCTCTTACAAAGCTCTATTCTCTAACAAGCTAACCTAAAAAATGAGCTCTCTAGCTCTTTTTATAGTTTTTTGAGTAGTTTTGGCCCTGTCCAGACCTAGTGTCCGGCCTAGTTAAAAATTATGTTCCAGGGCTTATTTGAGGGCTCAAACGAGGTCTAAAAATTATGAAAATTGGTAGGATGATGCTTGTAATGCTCCTCAAGATCAAGGACTCCTTGACTTGAACAAAATAAAGTTACAAAAATAGAAAATGGTATTTACAATGGTTTTTAGTGATGAAAATCACTATTTTTATAGGGATTGTTCTGAAAATTTGACATGTACTTCTTGGAGCTCCCTAGTTGCTCCTTCTTCTTGTGTGTCCACCTCTTTGATGTGCTCATGTGCTTTGTCCTTGACCTTCAGCTTCAACACACATACACATACACATACACATACACATACACATACACATACACATACACATACACATACACATACACATACACATACACATACACATACACATACACATACACATACACATACACATACACATACGCATACGCATACGCATACACATACACATACACATGCACATACACA
Organism: Ceratopteris richardii; assembly: GCA_020310875.1. Classification (NCBI taxonomy): domain Eukaryota; kingdom Viridiplantae; phylum Streptophyta; class Polypodiopsida; order Polypodiales; family Pteridaceae; genus Ceratopteris; species Ceratopteris richardii. The sequence continues at coordinate 132,739,770 of CM035417.1, read as the reverse complement.
TACACATACACATGCACATACACATACACATACACATACACATACACATACACATACACATATACATACACATACACATACACATACACATACACATACAGATACACATACACATACACATACACATACACATACACATACACATACACATACACATACACATACACATACACATTTACGTACACATACACATACACATATACGTACACATAAACATACACATATACATACACATACACATACACATACACATACACATATACATACACAAACACATACACATACACATACATAGACACACATACACACACATATTCACACAAAATAAAAAAAACACACATGCATAAACACATAGAATTACACATCCATACACACATACACACATAAATACACACACATACACACACCCATACAAGCACACATACACACATACATGCACATACACATTCATATACACATTAAAACACACATACACACACATATACATGCACATATAGACACACAGAGAGACATACATATACACATACTCATACACACATATACACACACATAAATACACAGACTCACACATCCATACACACATACAAACATACACACATAAATACACACACATACATACACACACATACAAACACATATACACACACATACATGCACATACATACACATAGACACACATAATCACACATACACATGCACATACACTACACACACACATGCACATACACTACACACACACGTACACACATATACACAAACAAATGGACATACACACACATCCACACATTCATATGCACACATATACAAGCACATGTACACATACACACGCATACACATAGACATACACATACACATACACATACACATACACATACACATACATATACACATACACATGCAGGTACATAGACACACACATACTTATACACATGCACATACACATACACATACACATACACATACACATACACATACACATACACATACACATACACATACACATACACATACACATACACATACACATACACATACACATACACATACACATACACATGCACATACACATACACATACACATACATATACACGTACGCGTACACATACACGTACACATACACATACACATAGACATACACATACGCATACACATACACATATGCATACGCATATGCATATGCATACACATATGCATGAGCATACGCATACGCATGAGCATACGCATACACATATATGTATGTATGTATGTGCATGTGCATGTGTATGCCTATTATTATGATTGTGCATGTGCACGTGTATGTGTATACATAGGTGTATGTGTATGTGTAGGTGTATGTGTATGTGTATGCATATGCGTATGCGTATGTGTATGCGTATGCGTATGTGTATGCGTATGCGTATGCGTATGCGTATGCGTATGCGTATGCGTATGCGTATGCGTATGCGTATGCGTATGCGTATGCGTATGCGTATGCGTATGCAAAAGTGTATACGCATACATATACGCATACGCATACGCATACGTATACGCATACGCATACGCATATGCATACGCATACGCATATGCATACGCATACACATATGCATACGCATACGCATACGCATATGCATACACATACACATACACCTACATATACGCATACACCTATGTATACACATACACGTGCACATGCACAATCATAATAATAGGCATACGCATGCACATGCACATACATACATACATATACACAAATATACATACATACCTACATACATACATATATACATACATGCATATATACATACATACATATATACATACATACATAAATACATTAAAAACTAGCAGGCACATACATACATAATCCGAAATATGTATGTACACATATGAATTCATATATACATACATACATGCAAAAAAATACATACATATATGAATGAATGATACACTAAAGGCAATAAATCTTATTTGACAAATAAATTGTAATAAAAAATGTTAGTAAATTTTACTTATATATTTAACTTCAATAAAATAAATTAATTTAATAAAGAATAAAATTATCAAAATTATGAACTCCCACCATGGAAAAAATTAAAAGCATAAATGATATGAGAATATATATATATATATATATATATATATATATATATATATATATATATATATATATATATATATATATATATATATGTATGTGTGTGTGTGTGTGTGTGTGTGTATCAATGTATATTATACATCGAATGTATGTAATATCAATCATCAAAAGAATCATCATTATGATCATCACTCTCATTTGATGTATGTGAAGAGGCATGGCTAGAGGGGTCTATAGCATGTGAGGATTAATATCATCCCTCCTTTGTCTATCTCTTTACTTCTTTCATACCATCCTCTCAATTATACTCCTGTATTACATATAAAAAAACATAAATACGTAAAAAATATATTAAAATAAAATAAAATTTATTAAATTTAAAAATACTCACAAAATCATTTGGATGATTTGCTAAGTTCTCACTCAAATGAAAATATCCAAAATAAGTAGCATACAATTCTTTCTTTCATAAGATTACGACCATAATCCTTATGTTACATTGAGACAAATGAAAATGTAATGATTTAGTGTTCTAAATAAAATAAAAACATAATTTCAATAATACATATATGTACAAATGTAGCAACAAAACCATCATGCCCCATATGACCTAAACTAAACATGTTGGCCGATTCACCGATTCCGACAAGGCTCTGTCAAGGATGAGAGACTTGAGAGAGGGGGGGGGGGGTTGTTGACACTCAAGGTCAAGCACAAGCATGGAAGCACATCAAGGAAGTGGACACACAAGAAGAAAGAGCATGTAGGGAGCTCCAAGAAGCACATGTCAAGAAGAAGGAGCATGTAGGGAGCTCCAAGAAGCACATGTCAAATTTTTAGAAGAAATCCCTATAAAAATAGTGATTTTTATCACTAAACACCATTGTAAATACCATTTTCCATTTTTGCAACTCCATTTTGTTCAAGTTGAGGATTCCTCAAGTTTGAGGAGTATTAGAAATATCATCTTACCTATTTTCATAATTTTTAGACTCCGTTTGAGCCCCCGAATAAGCCCTAGAACCTATTTTTTGACTAAGCGGGACACTAGGTCTGGACAAGGCCAAAACCACTCAAAAAAACCATAAAAAGAGCTAGAAAGCTCATTTTTGGGGTTAGCATGTTGTAGATTTGCATTTTTGTAAGAGAGTTCTTTTGTAATCGAAGATCTTCCATTGTTCCACTTTTTGCTCTTACCTTGTTCACGTGTGTGTGTGTATGTGCGTGCATGTTTGTGTGCTTTCACTCACGCACTTGTGCCTTCACTTGCTCACGGTCTTCTACCTAGTCTTCATGTCTCCGTGGATTGACAATTACGAGGTGGAACTCCTCCCCTTGGTACTCACCATTGTACTAGAGTGACACCAAATTTGATGTTGTTGCCGAAGAGAGAGCTTCGAGGACAAGCGTTGTGATGGTAAGTGTGTTGGTAAAAATCATTGGAAGGTAAAATTTTCTTGTTGTTTTGTTGTTAGTAGTTAGTTTTTGTGCACTTTTACTCCACTTTCCCTCTAATTTCATTTCCCATACTCATCTCAAACTCCAAAAAAAAAATTCTACCATATTCCCTCTTCCTCTTCACTTTTCCTCATTTGCATGTGTGTGAGAGTGAGAGAGAGATTTTACAAGTGCTTGTTTGCATTTTTTGGTGCACTAACATTGTAGGGCAGCCTTTGGACATCATGAATCTGCAAGAAACATAGGTAAAAACTTCAATTTTCTGTTAGAAATCATTGTAGAACCTGACCATCACGACTGCCAGACAAAGGTGGGTATTTGGTTGAAATTTTTGCATGAAAGAGGAGCTAAGGTAAGTGCTCTCACAGATCTAAACTCAGTTTTTCGAAATCACAAATTTGGTTGACCATCACAATGGTGACTCATCATCATGACTGTGTCTCACCATCACGACGGTCACTGACTGTCGTGGCGATTGGCTCACGCCATCGCGATCGCGTCACATCATCGCGATGGTGACACACCATCGCAATCCTAGTGACCATCATGGTCCTGATCATTGTGATCTGATCATCGTGGTTAGACTGTCGCTGTTTGACCATCGCACTTAGACCGTCGCTACTTGATCATCGCAGTTAGATCATTGTGAGTCCCTTGATCATCGCAGTCTGACAATTGTGACTTGACCGTCCTCTCCTGATCGTTGCCAGTTTACCATCGTGACTTGATCATCGCGATGGTGACACACCATCACGCCTTGATCATCGTAACTTGACCATTGCTGGTTGATCATCGCGGATTTCTTGACCATCATGATTTTTCCTCATCATCGCGACTTTGATTGATCATCATGGCTTAGCCATCATGGTCTTTGACCATCATCGGCTATAAAATTGGGGTTTTTTCAAAATTTTCCAAATTTTTGGGGTATTTTTGGCCATTAATTTTGAACCCTTATGTGCTTGACATAGGGCAAGGTGACAAGCAGCCAATATCAAGAATTCTTGGGCAAATGAGAACAGTCTTTCAAGAATCTAGGAGAACATCGTAAGTGGAATTTCAGTTCTAATTTGGTGACTTCTTTGGGTGAATAAACTTTGTAATAAACGGAGTGTCTTAGGACTCCTATAGTAGTAAGGATTATCTCTAGCATAAAAAGCAAGTAGTTGATGAGAGAGAGAGAGAGGGGGAGAGAGAGACAAAAAGAGAGAGAGAGAGAGAGAGAGAGCAAGCGGGTATAGGGATCTAGCCCCAAAAGAACCTTGTGATGTGATTATGCATCGCTAAAACAAATCAAAGTTGAATATTCTCGACAAATTTGGAAAAGACAAGAAACTCAAAAGGAAAATCAAAAGAACTAAGTGATTGACCTAATCAAAAGGGTGAGTGTGAAGAGGTTAAATAAGGATTAATGAACCTTAAATCTGGGAAATACTTAGGGAAAACTAATAAGAGGAGTGTTCAATCTTCTCAGGCTAGATTGAGAACTACAGCACGATCGTGGGCTCAACAGTTAGCCAGTTATCCATACGAGGTTATTTCAGACACGAGTGACTTAGATATGTCTTTCAACACAAGGAGACTAAGGGTTTTGTTTGGTGTAGCCCACCTAGAGAAGACAAAGGGACCCTACAAGACTCAGTTGGAGTACATCTGCACAAATAGATCAGGTGCCCAAGTATATGAAGATGGCCTTCGTAGGTCAGTAATCCAATTGCATAACCCTGGCCAACCCATTGGATTGGAACACTTAGTGGTTAAATTTGAAGAGGGTTCTTATATTGACAAGCAAGGAACCATGTATGTGTTACCAGCTTACTAGATAGGATAGATGAGTTTGGAAATATCAGGCCATACAAAAGGTAGGCTGTCAGACAAAATTATCAGCAACCTTACCAGTAGGGTAGGTATCAGGATCAATACCAACAGCCATATTATAGGCCACAATAGCAATATCAGGCACCATCTAGGCCACAACCAGTCTTAGGAAACAAACCACCAGCTCCTGCCAATGTGGTCCCAGTGGCAGAGGAAAACCTTAATAGAGCTTTGGTGCCACTAACCCCATCCGTCTCAAAAAATGACTCTCATGCTCATAGTTCAGACTACTCCCATGAAGATAGTCCACAAGTTTATTACACCGAGTCACCAGAGCATAGTGAGGCTTATTCCTATCAATACAAGACATCACTTATGGAACAAAATTGGGAGCCAAAATACTCGAGTTTCATGTATATGAATCCTAACCCGAGGCTCCAAGTGAGACAAATGAGACAAGCCCCTACAGGATCGTGTTTTAGATGTCAGGGTGACCATTTCGTTCGTGAATGTCCCCACCCATCGACTGCGGGACAAGGATAAAACATCACCATATAAGGCATTTGACCTGAGTGCGGCAAAGAACATCTCCCAAGAGATTGCCCTAGGAATCCCTCTAGTGCACCCAAGGTTACACCCATTAATGTGGTAGGCTTAGTGGTAGGTTCTAGCTCGAGTTGCAGTAATGTGGCTCCAATACAGGTAGTTACGTAGTCACAAGCCTTAAAATAGGATAAATTAGTTGAACAATCAGAGTCAAGTGAATTAGGAGAGCATAGTAAGAGGAAAACAAGAACATGTAAGGACACCAAGGAAAAGGCCAATCGCAAGTGGAATAAAAAGTTATTTGAACTAGAAGAGAGCCTGAAAGACACAAAAACAAAAATAGAAGATAGTGCCTCTCAAAATTCCTTGCATGTTGAACCTCCATCCACACCACCTCATCCCACCCCACCACCCACAATAAATAAGCCACAACCAGGGTCTGTTCTTGCAGATCCAACCCCAGGAGGCTTGGAAATGATGTTCAAGGCCTACCAGGCTCGACTTGCCAACAACTACAAACCTAGATAAGAGTTATCTTAGAGAAGATTTAGGGATTGAACGGACAAAAATGTGCATAAAAATGTTAGAGCTAGGTCAAGCTATGCTCAAGACCAATCAACTATTCAATCAAACAAATTCTATCAAACCAGGTTTGAATTTCTATGGCTTACTAGAAAGATTAGAGCAGCTGGTAAACAAACCGCAAGTTTCTTTACCTCCGTAGTGGTTGAAAGAGAAATTTCACCACCATTGAAAGCTTATGTTCCTGATTTCATGGATGATGGAACACCTCTTTCAATTCACTCTCAAGAGTTCTTGCACGAAATACAAGAAGAAAAATGGGCCAAGGAGAAGGGTAATCCCCCTCCTATTCTTGAGATTGATGATCTTCATGATCAATTTCCCCAAGACATTCCATCTATTTACAGAGACCAAGCAGAGCAACAAGAAGATGAAATATTCAAAATCTAATTCTTTACAAGAGTTGCCACAATTCACATGCCCATGGGAATCTGAATCTCTTCAAATCAGAGCTCCCACAATACTAGTAAGAAAGGAAGATTTCGTGGTTCCAAGAAACACTAAAATCATGAAGAACACTAAGGTTCGTGTCATCTCACCCTAGAAGAGCTACTCAAAGTAAAACATGAGCCATGGAAACATGTGGAGGATCAGGTTCCAGAACTTGGTTCCAATGTGTCGAAAGAAGGCTTTAAGCAAAGGGGACATGAGCAAATGTGAAGAAGGTAATACTTATCTTCTAATCACCTACCACGGTTACACAACCAAAGCTATCTTAGATTCAGGTGGTGGTCTTTCAATTGCGACCACCCCCTTATGGAAGCAATGGGGCAAACTCGCATTAAGACCAACTAGAATGAAGCTTCAAATGGCTGATGGTCATGTTGAAAGACCTCTAGGATTTTTAGAAGGGATAACTCTAACCACTTGTGTAGAGTTTGAACACACCTTTGCTATATGTGACTTTGGCAAAAATAATGTCTTTGAGATGATCCTAGGAAGACCCTTCCTAAGAAAAATGCAAATAGTACAGGATTGGGGAACCAACTGCTTGTACTTGCAACACTTAAGGGTCACAACCATGGTCAATTTGAAGGATTACACCTTCAGAGATGTACCACCCCTACAATGGAATCCTATCCACAAAGCACAAGAAGATTGAATCTCTGTGCATTCTGAAAGTTCTCCCGATCCATCTTGGATGCATGAAGACACTCATTTGTGGATGTGCAAAGTCACAGAGGAAGAGGAAAGATGCTTGAAAGTGAGAGAGGAAGGAACTCCTCGAGGAGATAGCCCAGTTACGGACCCAACCTACACACCGATGATTTTTCAGATGAGGAATTAGAGCCTCATGGTTGGGCAGAAATCTTAGCCACCATGGACGTTGCTGTCAATGAAGAACAATGGACATCTCATTGTGATGAGGAGGGTTATGATAATTTAGTGTTCATGTGTTAGCCCTTGCTAGAAGACTGTGACCCTACTGAAGTCATAGAAGGAGAAGAGGATGACAGTGATCTAGAGTCCATTGTAATGGATAGTTGCTTTAACTCACAGAAGCACTATCTAGAAGATGTAGGAGTATTTACCCAAAAAGAAGAAGAACCTCTCATGAGCATCAAAACTATAAATTCAAAGGATGGCAGTGAAGGTGGTCAAAAGAAAAAGAAAAGAAAAGCAATAAAACAAGAAGAGGAGGAATCATTGTTTGAAGTACCAGAGAATTTCAAGAAATATGAAGTTGACCAAAAAATTTTGGTACTAATACCTAAGAGAGAGGCCATCATAGGAGAAGCATACGATAATAAAGAAAAGATAAAAAAAATTGTAGTAACCATTGAAGAGAACAAAGAGTGATGTACATACATAGGAGAAGACCTAAGTGAAGAAGAAGAAGCAGAGTTGGTAGCTTTATTAAGAGAATATAGGGACCTGTTTGCATGGCACTATAGAGACTTGAAGGGTGTAGATCCAAAAATATGCTCTCATACAATCCCCATGATGGTTGATGCCAAGCCCACGAAACAGAAGCCCTACACATATAATGACACTTATGCAGCAAAAATAAAAGAAGAAATTGATAGCTTGATTGAAGCTGGATTTATCTATGAGATTGAGCATATTAAATGGGTGTCCCCCATTGTAGTGGTGCCCAAGAAGAATGGAAAGTGTGAGTGTCTATTAATCTTAAGAAAGTTAATGCAGCTATGATCAGAGATAGATATCCACTTCCGATCACCGAACATTTATTGGAGCGTGTTGCAGGCAAGGAAGTTTATAGCTTCCTTGATGGATTTCCAAGTTACAACCAAGTAGCCATTTCCCCAAAAGATCAACACAAATGAAGTCATTGAAAACCTTCTCCAAGAATTCTTGGTGATACATAAGAAGTCGGCCCCCTATCATCCACAAGCTAATGGACAAGCTGAGAGCACCAATAAGTGTAATGTATTGATAAAACTTGTAAATAATAGACACGCTGATTGGGATAAAGAACTTCATCATGTTGTTTGGGCTTATCGAGTTGCCTACAAAACGGTACTCAATGCCACCCCATTTCAGATGGTCTTCAGATAGAATGATGTGCTACCATTAGATTTCCTGATCCCAACTTTAAAAGTAGCACAAGAGCATGAGTGGAATGGACATGAGTTTTCCTCTAAGATCTTTGATCAAGAACGCTTAGGTGAGATCAAGCTACGAGCAGCAATAGGTATCTACGCTATAAAGAAAAGACAAAAGGCATACTTTGATGCACATATCAAGGATAAAGGATTGAAAGGTTGAGACCTAGTGTTGGTTTATACACTAAAACAACATGCTCGTAAATTGGAAAAAGGGTGATATGAACCTATGGTCATCAATAGACTTTCCACTAGTGGTGCCGTTCAATTGGCCATCCTAGAAGGTGACATCTTGCCAAGCTATATAAGTGGATGCCGAGTCAAGCTATATCAAGAACCAATTATAGAGGATATACTAATGAGACTTAACACTGCTAAGAAGCGAAAAGAAGAAGAGTTAAGGGTTAGAGAAGAAGCACAGGTAGAGACCAAAGAGCACATTAGGCAAAATAAGTTAAGGTGATTAGGCCTAGATGTCGATCCAAAAGCCCCAAGATATCACATGGCCATGTGTCAGACATCAGGTGTGAATGCTTCTCGGATAATGGATCAACATCCCTTCATGACCATAGAGGTAGGACAAGGAAAGAATGTAAGGACAATAAGAGCATTGATTGACTCAGGTGTAACAACTAGTGCAGTTCAGCTTTCATACTACCAAGGCCTGCAATTGAACATCAATCCCTTAGAAGCCTATCTCATAGGGTTGGGAGGTGTGGAAACCCCTTGTTTGAGTGAGGTGGAGCTTCCCATCTACCTTCAAGATGTCCCAATGCAAGTCAAAATGCTATTATGTCAAGATGAGGACCTTATAGAACCACTTGTCTTGGCTCAAGACTAGATCTATGAGCATGCAGTTAACTTAAACCTAAGAAGGCAAATTCTTCAAGTTTGGGCACATGAACAATGTGTTACATTAGAACTGGAGAATTGCATGATCACAAAACCAGATGTCACACAGTCTCTTAGTTCTTCTAAGACTAATCTTAGACAAGAAGAGGTTTTATGTGCCAAAAGCTCTATGATACAAAAGGACTCAATGATGGAAGAACAGTTTCAAAGGCGAGCATACCTCTCTTCTTTTTCAAACACCAATGTAGCCACCACCATTCAACCAAAGGGGCAAGCAAAGAAGTACAAGACAACCGCTATATCAAATAGACAAAGAGCATTCAAGAAGAAAGTAGTTTTGGGCATGAAGCAGATCTAGGTACGAAAAGAAGAGCACCCACCAGACTTGCCACAAAAATTCCCATTCAACCAGGCCAACCACGACAAAAGAAGAACCAAGAAACTAGGACAAGCTCAACCACAAGGTCTCCGACAAATTTGGGTGCCTACAAACTTAGCTGCAGCTCAGGAAGGGCAATTACACATGTGGATTCCCAAACAACTCTTACATGCACAAAGGCCTATGCTCTCCACCATGCAAGTGGTCTCAACAAAGAAGCCAAGTAGAGAAAAGGGTAAGAACCGAGCTCAGAGACCAAAAGAAGATAAACTCACCCCTTCGGCAAAAGTAAGAAGACAATCATCAAGGATATGGGTTTGGAATCCAAAAGTACCAGTAGCATCCATAGAACCAAAGAACCAACCATGCCAGATACAAAATTTAACCAACCACACAAAGATGAAGAAGCCAAAAGTGATCGATATGCAGCCATCCTCTATTCTCAAATGGATCCCTATAAAGAGGGATGATCAAGATCCATATATACCTCCAAACAATGGTTGCATCAACATTTACAAGATCAAGGAAGCGTCAACGTGAAACAACCATGTGCCTTTGGCATAACCTTGTCTTTTGCACAATTCAAATCATGCATTTCCAAAGTATGCATCAATATAGGGCCACATTAGATGGTCGTGCATAGACACAATTGAGAATCCCAGGCACATGTGACACATTGGACATATGTAAAATATTTTATTGAGGCTAACACCTTTCTTCTTGTTTTATGACATTGCTCCTCCCAAAGAAAAAAAGAGAAAGGATAGAATTGTGCGCTTGAAGCATCTCCGACGTGAACCATCAACAAGGACATCCATCAACAATGGGGGAGACAAGCTGATGGTCAATCACTATTCTAGAGCACAAGATGAAGAGATGAATATCGATGAACTTTGACCATGTTAAGAATGGCCTACTTCGACAACACTCTAACCATGAAATATTAGGAAATTTCTTCGTCAGCATACCCTTGAGCACTTAGCGCAAGACCCAAATTTTTGCACCATACTTCTTACAATGCATTCCCCAAGTATGCATGCATAGGGCCACATTACAACGCCATGCACAAGGCACATATTTTGTTCAACCCATGCATTAATGCACTTCCCATCATTCATTATGGATTACAAGTACTTGCAATGAACAAAATGATCGCCTTGTTTGAAAGATCTAGAGGACATTAATCTTACAAGAGCAATAGCAAGGGAGCAATCCACCATCAACAATTGATCAAACTCAACATTGAAAATCTCTTTTGAGTAACTAGAAATTTTTGAAACCACAGAAATACACCATCAAGCTGGAATCAAGGAAGATGTACATACAAAGAGATTAGAACTTGCAAAAGATAGCTGTGACAAAATATAGAACAAGACAACCGACCAAACTACATTTGGAGGATGGACTGCTCTTGTTGATTCATAATGGACACTACCTCTCAAAGTACTACATGGAATACCCAACAAGGGTCTCTGAGGGAGGACAAACGCGAGAGGGGGAGGAGTGTTGACACTGAAGGTCAAGCTCAAGCATGGAAGCGCATCAAGGAAGTGGACACACAAGAAGAAGGAGCATGTAGGGAGCTCCAAGAAGCACATGTCAAATTTTCAAAAGAAATCCCTATAAAAATAGTGATTTTTTTCACTAAAGACCATTGTAATTACCATTTTCCATTTTTGCAACTCCATTTTGTTCAAGTTGAGGAGTCCTCAAGCTTGAGGAGTATTAGAAGTATCATTCTACCAATTTTCATAATTTTTAGACTCCATTTGAGCCCCCACATAAGCCTTGGAACCTAATTTTTAACTAGCCTAGACACTAGGTCTAGACAGGGCCAAAACCACTCAAAAAAACTATAAAAAGAGCTAGAGAGCTTATTTTTGGGGTTAGCTTGTTGTAGATTTGCACTTTTGTAAGAGAGTTCTTTTGTAATCAAAATTCTTCCATTCTTCCACCCTTTGCTCTTACCTTGTGCACGTGTGTGTGTGTGCATGTTTATGTGATTTCACTCACACACTCATGCCTTCACTTGCTCACGGTCTTCATACCAGTCCTCACGTCTTCGCAGATTGACAATTATGAGGTGGAACTCCTCACATTGGTACTCACCATTGTACTAGAGTGACAACTACACACACATACATACATACACACATACACACACACATACACACACATAGACACACACACACATCCACAAACACATACACAAATGCATACCCACACACATATACATACATACAAGAAAAAAAACAATTGGATGTGTATAAAATAAATTCTTTTTTATAAACATGAATGTAAATGTGTATGTGTACATGTAGTGTGCATGTGTAAATGTATGGATCCGTGTGTAGAAGAGGCAACCAAGACCACAATGCCAATATTCCTTCTACTCAAGGGGAGTTCTTCTTTAGGGAAGTATACCATGTGACATGTATGTAGGGATACTACTTGAAAATAAAGACATAGAGATGGAAAAGTTGCAAGTACACAAATGAGAGAAAAGCCCAATTTCTCAAGCCAAAGAATGGTTACAATAAGTCAAAAATAATCCAAATGAGGATTAGAATGGACTAGCAGCCACTCTAGAGACTACAAATTGACTAAAAACATCAAATGTAAGAAATCGCTAGACAACCAAGTACTCTTTGCCAATGAGATGTAACAAAGAAGACTCCAAATATGCTACACTAGCCAAGAGTACTCAATCACTCAGTCATGCCAACTACAAGACAACTAAGAATCTTTCACTTTTTATTCACCATAGAGTGGCCTTGAAACATAGTGGGAAAGTTACAATAGAGTGCAAAGAGCAACCAAGAGATACCTTTAACTAGCAGAGAACAACAATATGACAAGAATAGAGATTAAAAAGTAGATATGTGCTAGAAGATGGTCTTTCGAGATAGGATAGCCAAAATGAGTGCCAAGCCTTTGTTTATATAGGCTCTAAATGCCACAGGAGTGACCTTGTCAAATCAAAGCCTTTATTATCGCACATGCCAAACTAATGAGATTGGTGAAGGAGTGGGCTAATTTTGGCATTGGTAGCCAACCACCGTAATGTCCTCCAACTAGATCTTGTGACACCACCAGAGCCTTGTGGAGGTATTCCATGCATTAATTCACACTTTAGTCATTTATTGATTAGTCAATAAAAATTTACTCCACATCATGTCACATGAGAAGTCAACTGACTTTAGACTAAAAACAAAAATTTCAATTGGGGGGGCTATACTTTCACTTCTGTGTACGTTGCCGCTTCACATACCTTCACATTTTCCTTTTAAGTCTTCACTTTTGCACATAAGAGAGGGTTCACCTGAACCTTCCAAAACACGTTAAAAACACTTTGAACCTTAGGGAAATTAGAGAAATACCTCTGCAACCTGCAACCCACTTTCTCCAATTTACCCTTTGTGTACAATTAATTGTGCACTACCTGTACACTTTGACACCTGCACTTTAGCACTTTGACTTTGCACCTGTTGACTTTGACCTTGACTTTGTTGACTTTGACCCATTTGACTTTGATCCTTTTGACTTTGACTGTAGTTGACTTTGACTGCTCTCTGTCTCGAAGAGCGACAGCCAAAACTCTGAGCATAGATTATACCAGGATTCTTCTGCTGCAACATCTGCAAAAGGACACTTGAGCAGCTACCAAGTCCACCAGGAGCAGCAGAGAAGAAGCACCAGAGAAGACCCAAAACGGGGGATTTAGTCATGAAAAAGCAAAGGAGGGCAATGGGAGTGTAGAAAGGAGGGGAAAGGGAGGGCTGAGGGGGCTGAGATGGATAAGGGAGGGAGGGGTAAGGATGTGGCGGGGCCAAATTTTGTTGGGGGGGATTGGGAGTCTAATTATGGGGTCTGGAGAGGGTTAAAATGATCAAACAATAGAGCTATAGAGAGTGCATATGGGAAATTATGAAACATAAGGTAAGACCAAGTGAGAATAGACCATGTGGACAATGTGGGTATGTGGGCTTTGACCAAAAGTTAGAGAAAAGGTGGGATTTTGGAAAAAATAATGCAAAAAGTGAATACAGAGGTGCCAAAAGACATGAAAATGACCCCACTTTTGAAAAAAATGGCCATCCGAGGCACGATCCAGAGCCAAACGTTTTGAAGCATGGAAATTATATATATATATATATATATATATATATATATATATATATATATATATATATATATATATATATATATATATATATATATATATATATATATATATATATATATATATATATATATATATATATATATATATATATATATATATATATATATATATATATATATATATATATATATATATATATATATATATTATATTTATTTTTAAAAAAAATTAAAGGTTATATATTTTTTCTTTTTTTTAATTTATTATTATTATGATTTTTTTTTAATTTTTTAATTTTATTTTTATTTTTTTTCCGAATGCTTAGATCTGAACAAAAAAAGAAAAAAATAAAAATAAAATAAAATAAAATAAAATGAATATAAATAGAATATAAAATATATATATAAAATAAATAAATAAATAAATAAATAAACTAAAATAAAGAAAAGTAAATAAATAAAACAATGAAATAAAAAAATAAAAAATGGGACGTCGGGGGGTGCGGGGTGAATAAAAACAAAAAACTTAAAAAAATAAAAAGAAAGAAAAAAAAGGCAGCGAGGCGCGACGAGGGAAATCAAATAAAGTTTAAAAAAATAAAAAGAAAACAAAAAGGCGGGGGGGGGGAAGGGGAGGGACACGCGGGCCGGGGGGGGGCTGTGGGTGGGCGGGGCTGCAAGTGGGGGGAGGCTGCGGGTGGGCGGGGCTGCGAGTGAGCAGGGCTGCGGGTGGGGGGGGGGGGGGGGGAGGGGGGGGGGAGGGGGGGGGAAGGGGCCTGCGGGTGGGCCGGTTGGGGGGGGGGGGAGGGGGGGGAGGGGGCTACGGGTGGGCGAGGCTGCGGGTGTGTGGGGCTGTGGGTGGGCGAGGGGGAGGGGGGGGGGGGGGGGAGGAGGAGGGGGCTGTAGGTGGGCGGGGCTGCGGGTGGGCGGGGCTGCGGGTGGGCGGGGCTGCGGGTGGGCGGGGCTACGGGTGGGTGGGTGGGTGGGGTTGCGGGGGGGGGGGGGGGAGGGGGTGGGAGGGGGACGGGAGAGGGGTTTTTTTTTTTGAATTTGTCTTCCCCTTTTTCTTGAAATAAAGACGCCTGGGGGGGGCTTTTTTTTAATTACCCGAAATTACAAAAAATTACAAAAAAACCCAAAAAAATCCCAAAAATTCCAAAAAAGTTATGAAACAATTCTCCACAGGTTTTAGCCCAGATTTCTCACTCAAATCCACAGAGACCTTCCCTTATTTCTCCAATTTGGCAAGAAAATGATACTTGAAAAAGGATGAAAAATACTGGAAAATTCAAAAAATGCGTGAAAAATTCCCAGAAAATTTCCAAAATTATACTTATGCCAAGGCCTAAGAAAGAGTTGCTAAATTTTCTAAAAACGCAAAGAACAAGCATGAAAATTGATGAAATCTACTAAAACTTAAGCAAAAATGACAGGAAAAGACTATGTAGAATTGGACAAATTATGCAGGTTCCAGGTGATCCATAAATCTTCACTTTTGTTGATGATAGGCCTTGAGCCTTGTATTGTTGACTCAGAGAAACTCCTCCATAATCGCCAATTGTACTACACTTCATTTGTTTTGTCTTTATTTTGGGCATGCTGACGATTTGATAGGGCCACCTTAAATCCTTCAGTAAAATATTATCTCCTCCATACTGCATCTTCTGTTTCCAAAGACTTGCAGGTACTCCTTCCACATCATTGTAAAGACCTGCACTTACTATCATAAAAATTGACATAACAGATGATATCCATACTAGTATCCATAAAAATGTGGCCATTGACATATGATTTGAAGTAGCTTTGTCATTGCTACACTTAAGGACAGCGCTTTTCTTCTCTCTGTTATGGCTTTTGACTAAGATTGTGTCCTCTATTTCTTCATCTGCTTCTTCTCCACTTGAGTTTGGAAAAATTCCATAGCAGGAAGATGGGTCTTCTGCATGGAGCCAAGCCAACATGTTTTCATCTTCATATAAATTTGCTTCTTCAAATAGATGTGCTTCTGGGTTGACCAACAATTCTTCTTCCATACAAGTACCAATTGTCTGCATCATGCTAGTATTTCTGTGATTGTCTGGTCCTTCTTCTAAAATTATCTGCTGCAACTCTTTTCCCTCTTGCTTTACCCACATTGTATCCTTGCCCTAGTCATGCACCACATTGGCATGCCTTAACCAAGGTCTCCTAATTAACAGGGGAAAACTTCCTTCTACCTGTGGTAGCCTTAAAACAACACAGTCCAAGTTAAAGATGGTACCTTGTATCTTGACTGGGACTCCAGGGACCACTCCCATAGGCTTAACTATGCTTTGATCTACCAATGGTACAGTGAAGTTGGCAGGCCTAGAAAGGTATATTCCAATCTTTTTCATGGTATATTCAGGCATCAAGTTAATGCCAAACCTACCATCCACAATAACTCCTTGAAACTCATGACCTTTAATGGAGACTGTTAGCCGAGGGCTCTTGTAATCTGTGAGGGTTGCTTCCCCTACACTTTTATCTTTATGCATAACAACAGCCTTTGCCACAAGACTTGTTGTGGACATTTCATCAATTATCTGCAAGAGTTCTGACCTGAGCTTCCCATCCATCTTTATCAAATAAAAAATACTAACCTCCTTTTTCATGGACTTTAGTCTAGAAGCTTCTGATTCCTTAAGAGCCTGGGCTCCCTTTGACTTATCAAACTCCTCATGAGCCCTGTTGAATGCATGTCCAATGGCATCACTGGTACCTATGAAATTTTCTTTTTGCCTTGTGTCTGCACATGTGGTGGCTTTGTTCTCAGACACACCTTTGTCTTTGTTTAATCCATTAATCATTGATTCTTGACCTATTTCCACTTGAGTCTTCCCCTTGCTTCTTGTCTGCACTGTAAAAGATTCAATTTCTTCTAACTGCACCACCCTAGTAGATGGAGATGGCACATGGACTTGATCTACCCTTTCTTCTTTGCACACAAAAATCATTTGAATGTGGGGCCCAGATGAAGATGCTTGGTTCTTAGGACAACAATTAGTATAGTGGTCTCTGGCCTCTGGGCAGTTCTTGCAAGGAGGGGCATTTTCTGGGAGAGTGCACCTACTTTGATAGTGCCCACATTCTCCACATCTGAAACAAATATTTGGCCTCCTTGGCCCATTTCCAAAGTTATCCCTCTGTCTAGGGTTGTAATTGTTACCTTGATTGGGTGCAACTGCCATCACGTTTGTTGGTGGTAGGGGTCCTCCTTGGGCCCAATATGTTGTTGCATGCATTCCTCTTGATTGGCATTCCTGGGCCTCATGACCAGCTTTCCTGCATAATTGGCAAGTCACACATAGCAGAGGACATTCACTTACTATATGACCTTGCTTGCTGCACATCGTACACCAAGTCCACTCTTGATGCCACCCCCTTTGAGTTCCTGCAACTCCAGTCGCATCTGAGCCAATTCCTCTGCTTGGGTCTCCTCTTCCTTTTGGAGCTTTAGTGCTTCAATCTCCCTTCTCAACTGAGTAACAACATTCTCCTCCTCTTTGAAGGGCTTACTCCTTTTTAAGCCCTCCAGCTCCTTCCTTAGCTGGATTACTGGATCCTCCATTTCTGTAGAATATGGTAGTTGAGAAGAAGTTGCTCCATACTGTTGCCTTATCTGTTCCAATCGTGTAGCTGTGTTGATGAATTCCTCTATGGAGGCTGTAGGCAACACTAATTCCTTGATTTTACATTGGGTGGCCATTGGAAGTGGCTTAGCTAACCATTTCTTAACAAAAAAATCATGTGGTGGCCATTAGTGCCTTGGCCCTAGTCACAAACTCTGGGAACTTTTCACCTGGATCCAATCTCAAATTTTCTAGTTCCTCTATGATGATCTCTGCAGTATTTCCATGATGGAATTGATTTTTGAATGCATCTTTCATTAAGTCCCAAGTTGTAAAATGATTCTCAGCCAATTGGCTAAACCATTTATCTGCTAATCCTTCTAATGTGGTAGGGAAAAGTATCAAAAAGGCATCCTCCCTACCCATTAAGCCTCTAGTTTTGCATAGTGCCAAAAACCTTCTAATATGCTCGTCAGGATCTTCCTGAGCTAGGCCTTTGAAAGAAGGAAATTTTATATTTAATCTTGATAGTAAGGTCTTCAAGTCTACCTGACCAGCCATGCTCCTTACTAATGAAGTTGATGAAAGTGGACTTGATGATCTTCTAGCAGCCTTCCTCCTTGTTTGCTTGTAGGTGAACCTCAATGTTTGGGACCGAGTTGCAGTCATGAGCTGCTCATAGCCCTCTTAGTGTGAGATAAGTGATAAGAATATTTACCTCTTACTCCAATGAAGCAGTACTATCGTCACTTGAACTCTTCTATAATTTCCACTTGACTTCTTCTATGCTCAACTCTCCTTGGATGTCCCACCGTGCGTGCCAAATTTTGTTGGGGGATTCTTGGACAAGAAGGGATTTGAGTGTTTGTAGGAGAAAAGGGAAAGAAAAGAAGAAAGATACACACTGGAAGCCTCTGTCGATTGATTATAATAAGACAAATACAATGTGAAGCACAATACAATCCAATGCTTCTGTGCAAAATCCCATAGAGTGCTCAATTACAAAATACCAAACACCCAAGGTCTTGTTGCTGCCGGCCTCCTCTGCACCAAACCTCCACCTGCTCCAAGTTTGCACTTGTGCACACCTTGCACCAAGCTTCCAATAAGGGGGAGGGTTGGACACCTTCTGTCGGCACGCGCACACTGCAATGGGATCTTGGGATCCTTGGGGGACTAGCTTAGCACTTCTCTGCACACTTCCTTAGTCACTCTTCATGCACACCTTGCACTTCACTTCTCTCTCTTGCCTAGCTTAGACTATGCTTCCTCTTGCTTACACTTAGAATGGTCCAAGAATAGTCCTTGCCTTCATTTGGGTGTCGATTCACGTACGCTCCTAATTGCAAGTGTATCTTGGTGCTCACTTTGATGTCCCAAGATTGTCTTCACAAGTGGCAGCCAATGAATCCCTATTTTGTCCTGTAGTGACTTTAGAGTTAAAAAAAAAAATTAATTGGGGGGGCTATACTTTCACTTCTGCCTATGTTGCCGCTTCATATACCTTCACATTTTCCTTTTAAGTCTTCACTTTTGCACATAAGAGAGGGTTCACCTGGACCTTCCAAAACACCTTAAAAACACTTTGAACCTTAGGGAAATTAGAGAAATACCTCTGCAACCTGCAACCCACTTTCTCCAATTTACCCTTTGTGGGCAATTAATTGTGCACTATTGACACCTGCACTTTAGCACTTTGACTTTGCACCTGTTGACTTTGACCTTGAATTTGTTGACTTTGACCAATTTGACTTTGATCCTTTTGACTTTGACTATAGTTGACTTTGACTGTAGTTGACTTTGACTACTGTTGACTTTGACCAATATGAATTTTAATGGGCTCAACAGGAATTCACCATTGGTGGCAAAAATGGGGTCAGGTTGTCTTTCTTTCAAGTGAAGTGTCATCTTGCCTTTCTTTCATGTATGGAGGTCATCTTTAGAGTGAATATGGTAGAGGCCTTGCCCTTACAATTATGCGGAGGTGGAGTTTCCTAAGAGTGGATGCCTTCTTCTTATTGTGCTTCAAGCATATTGAAATGCCTCATTGGTTGTCATTTTTGGCTTCATTCTTTGGTGAAATTTTACTCCCTTTTCTTCATTCCTTCATTTCTTGCTTAAAAAACCATTGTCCTTTCTTAAATAAACCATTGTAATTCCTTGTTTCCACCGTAGGGACCCTAGGGCTAGGGGGCCACCTCTCACCCTATTGGATGCGGGATCACCCTAGGGAACCACCAAGTCCCAATGGGGTGCAAGGTCACCCTAAGGGAGACTCACTTGCCCACTTCAATGAGGGATCACCGCCGGGGTGTCCTCGAAGCCCAAGTGCAAGTATGTAGGTAATTCGTGGGTGTATTGATATGTCACAAGTGCCCAAAACGTTTTTATTGCTATAGGGAAAGTATACATGAAGGCCTCCACACAAGGGTAATTGGACGGGTACTTTCCTAGATTTTCCTTCTTATGCAACCATGTTGCCTTCCAATAGTGATAGGTTCCTCCATTTGATGCCCTTGATAATGTGGTGCCTTTGCC
The DNA here is from genome assembly GCA_020310875.1 of Ceratopteris richardii. NCBI lineage: Eukaryota > Viridiplantae > Streptophyta > Polypodiopsida > Polypodiales > Pteridaceae > Ceratopteris > Ceratopteris richardii. The sequence goes on along the minus strand of CM035417.1, from coordinate 132,719,240 downwards.
TCCTACTTAGTTACCTTCCTAGTATTCCTCCAACTGGTGCCTTACATTGTCTTTATCAATGATGATGCTCCATGATTTGTGCTTTGAAAACTCTTTTCTTGATATCCTTCAGATAGATTCACTATCTTTCCCTTGCTTGATGCCCCCAAGATTTCTCTGCCTTTCTTTTCCATGGCTAGATTGTGAAGGAGGGGTTGCCCTAGGGCAACCTTCCACCCCCTAGGGTGAGGGGTCGCCCAGGGGTGCCCCCCCAAGCCCTTTAGTGTGAGGGATTTCCCAAGGGTGGTCCCCCATGCCCTTTAGGGTGAGAGGTCCACTATTCCCACGAAGGATATTATTTTTTTGTCTTAGTACAGACCCCGACATTAAGTGTTTGCACTGTCCTAGTGCAACAACTCCTTTATTTGCTTATTCAAACAACATGAGCTATAGAATGAAATGAATTAAACTATGGTATGTACAGTGAGTGAATCACTTATTGCTAGATTAAGAAAATATTAGACTCCACCCTTGAAACACTATTGAGGGGATTCTCAACCTCATCCAAGTCTTCTAGTTGCTACATGGCACCATCTCTTTCTTGGCCTTCGAGTGTTTTCCATAGATCCTCTTCTTTATTTGTATTTGTTGTACTAATTTTTTGATGTCACTGAATCTCTATAGAGTCATAATATCCTTGGAGTGTTTGCCATGGATCCTCTTCTTTACCTTTGTGTTGTACTAGTTTTTTTGATGTCATTGAATCTCTATAGAGCCTTATTTCCTTTTTCTTTGTTTGATATGATGTGGCTCCTTCTATCTTTTTCTTTTACTTCCTCCTTACAATAGTACAAGTACCTTGCAAGTGAGGCTCTGTCCTCCAATAACATTCTACCACTTTAGATTGCTTCTTTCTAAGTTTCTTCCATGTCCTAAATTTCCTCTAAGCTGAAATTAACCTTACCTTTGGGGTGTGTCTACATGGTACCATAACCATTTTGTTTTGTGGGTTGCTCGAGTGATGATTTTGATCCTCTTCAAGATGCATGTCCTACACGAATGCTTCTTCTTTACACAAATCTTCATTAATATGAATATGAGTAATACTTATCTCATGCTCTATGATTGGCTCCTTGGTCCATTCTGATGAAATTTATGAAAATACTGTAGAGAGTACACATGCGGAAGCAAAATGAAAAGTAAAGTACTCTCACAAAACAAAGAATGTGTGAGACACAAAATGAGTAGACCATGAAATGGGTAAAATCATGTGGATTAGAAATGAGCTTGCCAAGAGCATGGAGTAGGATCCTCAAGCTTCTAACCAAGTACAAATGAGGGGAGAGGCCCTCCTTATATAGATTTGGGAGGGGCTCTCAAAAGTACATCATATGTGGGATAAGTCTCCTGAAAGGAGAATGAATACAACTTGTAGAAGCACATGGCAAGGTACCCAAATACAAAGGAAGTACAATATAAAATGGAAATAGACTAGAAATGGAGTGCCTCTTGGATACAAAATGGAGATGCACTCATGCGGATACAAATGTAGATGATGTAGGAGCGATCATGTCATCAATACCCCCTCTACAGCTCCATTTTGGAGCGGTTGAATGCTGCAGAGGTCCACCAAGCACTGTAGCAGAATCGGAGGTAGAGCCTTCGTGAACATGTCCACCAGGTTCTCCTGAGAGGTACACTGCTCCATAGTAATCTCCTGAGATATGAGCTTCTCGCGGATGAAGTGGTACTCGATCTTGATGTGCTTCATCTCAGCATGGAACACTGGATTCTTGGTGATGGCCAAGGTTGACTGGCTGTCCATGCGAAGACATGTCGGAGTATACTGCAAAACACCAATGTCAGATAATAAACGTCGAATCCAGATGGCCTCACATGCAGCAAAGTTGGATGCTCGGTACTCGGCCTTGATAGATGACAGTGCAACTGTAGGCTGCTTCTTACTTGCCCAAGAGATAGGTCCTGAGCCAAGCAAGAATATATACCCAAAAGTAGACCATCGAGAATCAGGATCACCAGCCCAATCTGAATCGGAATATCCGATGAGTTCGATGCCCCCTCTATACCAAAGACCATGATGTCAGGTGAGGGCAAGGTAGCGAAGTAGTCTCTGAGCAGCATCCCAATGAGTCTGACGAGGCTGATGTGCAAACTAATTGAGTATACCAACTGCATAAGCAATATCTGGTCTAGTGTTGGCAAGATAGAGTAATGAGCCAACACGTTGTCGATAGGTATGCACATCCACAAGTGATGATGAGTCCTCCAGTGTAAGCTTGATGTTTGGATCAAGTGGTGTAGAAACTGAGCGACACTGGTCCATGTTATATATGGAAAGTAGATCAGAGCAGTACTTCTTCTGTGAGAGGAATATACCTTCTTTTGTTTGCCATACTTCCATACCTAAGAAGTAGTGAAGTAATCCAAGATTTGTCATAGAGTACTCAAGGTGAAGCTGTGAGATGATAAACTGGATGAGTTCTTTGTCTGAGCTTGTCAAGATCAAGTCATCTACATAGAGAATGATGATGGCTACTAAAGACTCCTTTTGATAGATATAGAGATTAGCATCAGCATTGCTTCTGTGAAATCCCTTGTCTTCAAAGAACTTGTGAATCTTTTCATACCGGGCCCTAGGAGCTTGTTTGAGTCCATAAAGTTCCTTGTGAAGCTTGTAGACTTGATCTTCTTTGCCTTTGATCTTGAAGCCGTCAGGTTGTTCAACATATACTTCTTCTTGAAGATCTCCATTGAGGAATGCACTTTTGACGTCCAGCTGGTAAATGGGCCACTTAAAGTGAGCACTTAGTGCTAAGATGACTCTTATGGTTGTGAATCTTGCAGTAGGAGCAAAGGTTTCTTCATAGTCAATGCCCTATTGTTGCTTGTTTCCTTAGCTACCAACCTTGCTTTGTACTTGTCTAATGTGCCATCTGACTTGTACTTAACTTTATAAAGCCACTTTACTCCAATGACTTGATGATTTGTGGGCTTAGGTACAAGAGTCCAAGTTTTGTTTTTCTCAATTGCATCCATTTCTATTTGCATAGCTTCTTCCCACTTAGGTTGACCTTGAGCTTTTTTGTAAGTAGATGGTTCTGGGATTTATTGAATCTGATGCATTAAGGAGTAATTGACATAGTGACTTTGTTCTCGCTGTCTTTTGTCAATAAGTCGTTGAGATCTTCTTGGATGACTTGAAGTACTTGCTTCTTAGTTGGAGTGTGGAAAAACTGAGTCCCCCTCTGACGTGTAGATTGGTGGACTAAGACTTGTACTTGAATCTTTTCTTGAGTATGAGGAAGCTTCATTGAAGATCACATCCTTTGAAATGGTGATGGAGTGGTTTTCCATATCATATAGACGGTATGCCTTTGATTGGTCACTGTAGCCTATGAATATGTGTTTCTTGGACTTTGATTGTAACTTGTTTCTATCTTCTTTTGGTACATGGACAAAAGCTTCACTACCAAAGACTCGAAAGTAATTCACATTTGGTTTTCTTCCATAGTAGGCTTCGAAGGGTGTTTTGTTGTGTGATGCACTTGTAAATCCTCAATTAAGAATGTGAACGGTAGTATGCACAGCTTCTGCCCAGAACTTGTATGGTAGATCCTTGTGATGAAGCATTGTTCGTGCCATTTCCATCACACTATGTACGGTCCTTTCAGCTACTCCATTCTGGGATGGAGTATGAGGCTGAGTGATTTGTCTTTTGATCCCTATCTCGGTGAGAAAATTATCAAAGTCATGATTGATAAACTCACCACCTCCATCTGATCTGATTGTTTTAACTTTAGTCGAAGCTTCATTTTCAACTTCCTTGATCCAAGCTTGAAACTTAGAGAATGTGTCTGCCTTTGACGTCAAAAAGGATACCCAAATATAGCAAGAGTGGTCATCTACTAGAAGATAAAAGTAGAGGGATCCACTCAGGGATGGGGTATTCATCGATCCACATAAGTCCATGTGGATGAGGGCTAGACGGTTCCTCGCTCGTGTTGAAGCTTCCTTGGGAACTGGGGCCATGTGTTGCTTGCCTTGGGTGCAAGCTTGGCAGACATCAGTAAGTTGCTCTATCTTTGTCCCCTTCACAAGTTGGGATGAAGAGATTTTTGATAAGTAAGAAGTGTGGCCAAATCTCTGGTGCCACAAACTTGAGTTGGATTCTTTGGATACAAAGCAAGATAGCTTGTAGATGCCCTTTTCTTCAATACCTTGAGCAATGACATCCTTTGTATGGGGATCAACTACCTTAATTGAGGTGTTGTCAAACCATACTTGTTTGTCCTAATCTGTAATGGCCTTGACGGAAAGGAGATTCATACATAAGTTTGGAACAAAAAGAACATTGGATAAAGAATTGCATTCCCCCTGATGGTTGGAAATTTGAACTTTCCCTTTTCCTTCGATGGGTAAAATCTTGTTGTTGTCGAGATAGAGTTCTCCCGTATGCTCTTCGAGTTCATGAAAGGAGTCCTTGTCTTTGCACATATGGGAAGTAGCTCCGCTATCAAAGATCCACTTATGCGGGGAGCTAGAAGTCACTAGTGCATTGGCTTCTGTGGAGATGAAGAGTTCCTCACTCTAGCAGAGGGATCTATGTTGGGATCCTTTGGATGCTTGCGTAGACATAGAAACCTTTGATGATTGTTTCTTTTTATAGCAAAACTTTTCTAAGTGTCCTGATTTTCCACAAAAATTACAGGTGAAATTCTTTGAGGAATTATGCGATCCTCAGTTAGATGCATTGCTAGCATGATGACTTGTGGTTTTGCCCTTATTGAATGGCCCTTTGGCCTTCATGGCAGACTCTTGTGAGGAAGTTGATTTGGCTCGCGAGTAGTGAAGGAGCAATAGTCGACGAACCTCTTCCCAAGATAAAACTTGGCCACGATTATACAAAGTTGTGACAAATGTCTCGTATGACTTAGGTAACTTGTTAAGAAGCCTAATGGCCATGTCTTCACTAGAGATCCACATAGTGCTAATTTACGTTGGTAATCCTCAAATTGGGCTATGACCTTGGTAATTGTGTCGTGTGGCCTAATGGTCAAATTATGAAACTCGGCCTCTAATGCATATATCTTTGAAGGGGTTTTTTCTTCATACAAAGCAGCTAACGTATCCCAAGCATCCTTGGATGTCTTGCAAGCCGTGATATGTCCTTTTGTCAATTCATCGCAGGCAACTAACAGCTGACCTAAAGCTCTTTTGTCCTTGACATTCCACACATGCCAATTGTCTAAGTTGGTATCCCTATTGGGTTCGGGGTCTGACCCATCTACTACCTCATGAAGGAGATTTGTATAGAGATATGCACGCATGACATCTTTCCATAGATTGTAATTTTTTCCATTGAGTCGTTCATCCTTAGGGATAAAAATAGGGGGTGAAAGAGGGTAAGAATTTAGCCATAGATGATGAGCTACCTTCACTTTTGGTCATTACAAAGCTTTGAGGATAAAGTGTTTAGAAACACTATCAAAATCTTCGTCAAACATACAAGCTTTGAAGAAAAAGTGTTTAGAAACACTACCAAAATCTCTTGCCAAAATTGTTGCTTCAAAATAATTGCAAAGCTTCAAATGAACGACTCGATACCAGACTGAAAAACTCCTTTGGAAGGGGTGGTGGGCTTAGAGTAGCCCTTCACTTGCACCAAGAAATAGACGAGACACTTCGGGGGGGCTTAGAATAGCCCTTCACTTGTGCACAGAGAGACACCGTGGAGTGGGGAGAGTCGATGCTCGAAGAGAACTTGTGGGTGGGCTTAGACTAGCCTCCAATCCCACAATCATACACACACAATAGTTTTGATTGCTTGAGTTTACAAGAGAGGGCACTTAGTGCCAATTGGTGTTGAGAGAGAGGCCCTTTTGAGAAATACAAAGGAGGGTTGTGTAAAGTATCAAAGGTTGAGTGGAAACCCTTGAGCAAGTACAAAGTAATACTTAGGAATGATTCCAAATTAAACACTAAGATAGGGCGCTTACCCTTGGAGCGCTTACCCTTGGAAAGTGGCAATAATTCCTTTGGGAGATAATTTGCCAAGGACAAAGTGGAATGGGTGTCTAGTTCAAAAAAAACCCATTAGAGAAGTGCAAGCCTTTTAATTTAACTACCTCAGTGATGTGACTTGGAATAATTAAGGAAGAAATATATAAGTGAAAACCTTATATGTCATTGGTAATCCGTGGACACCTATTGGTTGAATGCATTGAATCCAATGAAAAATATCATATACCACACTTTATGCCCACCCTTAATATTGCGAATGTAATGCAAAACGTGGTCCTCTTCTTTGTTTTTTTGTTTGTTCTGTTTAACACCACAGATTCAAGACACGTGTGGCGCATACAAAGGATTAGGCCACCATACATGCATAGTGAATATAGACATCTTAGTGATGGCAAAGCTATGACTCTGCAATGCTGCAACTCTGTACACCACAGAATGCCAAAAATTGATGATTCCACGTGACTTGTAGTAGGTGGTCGGTCAGGTGCAGTGAATCAAGCGTACCATGAGAATGCTATAATTAGCATTCTCTCCCCCTCTCTCTTACTGACAAAGTTCGGGGCCGATTTGGCAGCACCGGATAGAGTACACGTTGGATAGTAAGCTCCAGGCCCGAATTATGGCTTCATTGCAAGTTGCACCTCTTTGCAAACGACGTCGTTGCCGGTGGTTGCTCTGTCGTCAGTTGCTTTCTTTTGATGTATTCTTGCTTTGTAAGTCCTCCATGTGCTTCCACAAGTTATCTTGATCCCTTCATTTATTTAATATGATGTCCACTGATGTCTCCAAGCCTCCAAAATGCTCTAATACCACTGATGGGGGATGATTCTAACACCCCAATGCAACAATGGAAGATGGCTACCCTCCACTATGCCCACAAGCAGTGATATATACTCACTGTTCTGATCTTTTCTCTACACTTGTATAGAGACTTATAATGAAATTTTGCAGATTGGAACTAAACTTTATAAGCTACCCAAAAAGCATTAAATCACCCCAAATCGATATTCAAGCTAGGATAACAATCCACTGCAAAATAGGCTACTTGTTTGCAACACTCTTTGCCTATGTGTAGAGATATAGCTTCACAGAGTTAGCAATTTCTCACAACTCACTCAGGCAAAGAACTTGGGACTTCAGCACACTTTGGAACACTACATGAGAGACCAAATGAAGCTTGAAATCACTGAGAATAAACAATTCTCTACTATCTGGTACAATCATATTTGGAAAAGCCTAACTACACCTCTAGATAGAAAGGAGAAAAATCATGAGAAAGTGAGCTAAGCAAGCAAGGGGGCTGCTTTTTGGGGTTTATGACTTCACTAAACTAAGTGGAAAACTTATGGAATGCATACAACTCAAGAAAAAAATGTGGGATGGTGCTATGTAGAGTTTTACATTTCCTACAATCTAGCTAACCACCCACCAATCAGTGTAGGTGCACTTTTTGGTTGATGATTGATGAGATTTGAATTTGATTGAGTTTGGTGGAGCTTCTAACTTTATTCCTCCACTTTGGGTCATCCTTTTTTATTGTTCCACTTGCAAAACACGTGGATGATTCCATTTCAATGGTTGAGACTTGATTTTCAACATCCCTGAGATATGGCAAATTATGAACATTGAATGATCAATTGAATTCTCAAAGAGGATTTTTTTATGGTTGTGATACTCACAATATTTTGCATTGGCTTGCCTTACTGTGATTTGCTATTCAATCTTGCTTTTTTGAGCTCTTTTTATGCCCAACATGCAAGGGACTTTGGGATTTGTTAGAGAGATTCACATAGCTCTTTGAATCGAGCCCCAAGGTGACCTTAGGTTCCTTAAAGATCTTTAATGAATTATTTACCAGTCCTATTGGTGTCTTTTTGTTCTGTTTTTGCCTATTCCCTTTCATGTCACCAGCAAAATGATTTACATACTATTGTAAGAAAATAATTTTCCTTAGAATAAGGCAAAATGTTCATATTATTTTTATTTTAATTGCTATATCCATATAAGGAATCATCTTGGTCTTTGACTATGATCCGAATTCTAGAGGATAATTACCTTTCATGAATAAGATACAAAGCCTTAACTCATGAGACTGTGTTATCCAACTTTGATCAAACGTACCAAAACAATGATAGAAACTCCCATATTTTTATCACTCCTAATGATGAAGACTCAAAAATGTTCAACTCACTTGCAATGCATCTAGGGTAATCTCTTATCTCTTTGCCTAGCTAATTGGTAGGGAAATGATCATACTTGAGGGCAATGGTGCATGAATTATATTCTTATTATGTGATGAAATGGAAAGTGCTTCATGTAAGTATTTAGTTTCTTGATTTATGCATGACTTAATGTATTGATCAAATATGATAAACATTTAGCAATGCCACTTTTGCCTTGGGTTGAGGAGATTCAATACACAAATTATAAGACCATTGATGATGAGTCTTAACATGTTTCATTATAATTTGTGGGTAGTCTAAACATGGAGCAATTATCATTGGTGAAATGATCATTAGCAATCAAGTATGATTACTTTTGTTTGCAATTATATAAGATGAAATGATAATTTTAGGCCATATTTAATGCTACAAAAAGAGGAATATGCATGGTTTTTTTTCAATAATGATGACTTCCATGCATTGCAACTAATGATGACTTTCGTGCATTTGCAATGCAGAAATATTAGTTTGCACACAATTAATGACTTAGAATTATATTGATGGAATGACTAAGATAAAGGAAGGGAGAGGAGAGAGAGAGAGAGAGAGAGAGAGAAAGAGGTAGAGAGAAAATATAGAAAGAAAGAAAGTGAGAGTGAGAGATGGAGAGGGAAGGAGAGAAACATGGAGAGAGAAAAACAACATAGGGAGGGAAATATAAGTGAGAAGAATGAGTGAACTGAGAGAGAGAAAGAGAGAAAGAGAGAAAGCAAGAAGGACATGAAGGGGAGGAGACATATACGAGAGAGAGAAAAAAAATAGGAAGAAGGGGTCAATGGATGATGTAGAAAAAGTGAAACTTTGGAAGGACGAAGAAAGGCTCCATGGGGTGTGTGCAATAGAAATAGGAGAAAAGGAGGAAAAGATTGAGGAAAGGAGAGTGAAAAACAAAAAGGTAGAGACGATCTAAAGAAAAAAGATGGAGAAGGCCAAAAAAACAAATACCAAAAAAAGAATAAGGAATATGGGTGAAGAGATGAAAATGGAGAAGCCTAATACTGAATCCTACAAAAGAACGGGACAGATGAGGAGAAAACATAATGCAATAAGAGATAAGAATAAAGAACTGAAAGAGGGAGGATTTCAAGGTAAATATAGAGTAAAAGGTGAAAGTTAAAGTTGGTTAGCAATAATGTTGTTTTTGTGGAAGATGCAATTCAACCATTACTTTCACGTACTAAGGACACATCAGTTGGCTCCAAAGATGTGTATGACACTTTGTTGCCTCTTTTTACAAGTGGATAGTCAAGTGCTAGTCCAAATGAAGCAATTTCTCAACCTTTATAGGTTGCACATGATGACATAGATCATTCCATTTCTGATGTAGACTTACATGATGTACTTGTTGATGAGAGGACTAATACAAAGAAGGCAAAAACTATCCCAAAATCGTCTCTGTGATGAGAATGAGCATGTGTTGTTTGATGAAGCAAAAAATTCAAAAAATTGGATGGTTGCTATGCAATCAAAATATTATTCTATTCTGAAGAATGGTACCTCATCGTTATGTGATTTTCCTCTTGGAAAGAAGGCCATTGGCACTAAGTGGGTACAAAAGTCAAAGTGTAAGTCTGATGGAATATTGACAGGCTTGTGCAAAAGGTTATGCTCAAGAAAGAGGCATTGATTTTAATGAGAGCTTTTCTACCACATGCCGAATGACTACTATTCATAGCATTTGTGCCCTTGCAGTTCATCATGGTTGGAATGTACATCATTTGGACATTAAAACAACATTTCTCAATGGTGACCTACATGAAGTGTACATATTTCAGACCCATGGTTTTGTGCAGAAAGGGCATGAAAGCAAAGTGTGAAAGTTGAAAAACACATCATATGGTTTGAAGCAAGCACCATGTGCTCGGTATGAAAAGATACATACCTACTTGATTGTACACGATTTTTGATGACATGATTCTCATTGGTCCTAATGAGAAGCATATTGTTGATTTTAAGGCTAACTTGCATGGCTCATTTGAGATATCAGATTTGGGAAATTTGCATCATTATTTGGCCATTCAATTTATGTAGGTTGATGGCAGAATAGCTTTTTGTCAAATAAAATATATTGACACATTATTGCAGTGTTTTGGCCTTGAAGCCTGCAAACCTATTGCCATTCCTATAGAAATAGGTTTACGATCGAGTCTTCAAAATGGGGCAAAAAGATCAATGAGTTAGAGGAAATCCTAAGGGAAATCACAGCTAAAATCTTAGAAATGGCATCATAGGAGGCTGGGTGGTTAACTCGAAACCAAGATCAGTACTAGTAGACCCCACCCCTAGAAGACATTGAAATGATGTTCAAAGCTTATCAAGCTAGGATACAAGAAGGACCGCAAGTAGGAGAATCCAGCAAGAACTACCCTAGAGCTGACTTAGAAATAGAGGGAACCAAGCTGTGCATGAAAATGGTTGAATTAGCCGAGGCAATGTTTGAGGTATCACAATACCTCAATTGGGAAGTTATGGCTAGGCCTGAGCTACATTTTCAAGGATTACTAGAAAGACTAGGACAAATAGCATCTAACACCACAAAAGTTAGCTCTAGCACACAGACTATCCCAGAGAAACCTTTGACGACCACTCTATTCAAAAGGGCTAGGTCAAACTTGCAAAATCATCAAATCCATCTTCACTATAAACCTTGTAGGAGAAGAAACAGAAGAGGAAAAGCTTACAGTGAATGAGGAAGAATGGGAAGTAGACTCAGATAGACCCGAATGTTCATCGGAAGAGGAATTTTTAGGTTGGGTAAGACCTCACCACCCCTAACAAGGAAAAGGATAATTCAAGTCCAAGTCAACGAAATCAAAAGAGGAGGAAGGAAAAGAACGTGAAAACTGAGGAAGAAGAACCATTAATGGAAGTGCCAGAAAACTTTGGGAAATATGTGGTGGAAGACCGAAAAATCATGATCGGAATGCCAAAGAGAGACAAAAGCTCGAGAGAGGCTTATGAAAATAAGGAAACCACAAAGAAAATTGTAGTACCAATCGAGGGTGGAGAAGAACGATGCACATACATAGGACATGATTTGACTCTCAAAAAGGAGGAAAGTTTGATTGCTCCACTGAAAAGGTATAGGGATGTGTTTGCATGGAGTTACAAGGACTTGAAAGGGGTAGATCAAGATATATGTTCCCATAGGATACCCATGATCATCGAGGCTAAACCCACCAAGAAAAACCTATACGTATAATGACAATTATGCCTTCAAGCAAAGAAGAAATAGATAGACTCATAGAAGTTGGATTCATCTATGAAATAGAACACACCGAATGGGTATCACCCATCGTGGTTGTGCCTAAGAAGAACGGTAAGCTAAGAGTGTGCATTAACTTAAAGATGTTCAATGATGCTACCATTAGGGACAATTACCCTTTGCCTATTACAGAACACATGTTGGAAAGAGTTGCAGGCAAGGAAGTGTATAGCTTCCTTGATGGATTCTTAAGCTATAACCAAGTCGCTATTGCCCCCGAGGATCAACATAAGATGGCATTTGCCGTTGAATGGGGTATCTTCGTGTTTCTTGTGATGCCTTTTGGGTTAACAAATGCACCGACAACTTTCCAAAGGTTGATGTGCCACCTATTCAAAGAATTTTCAAGAAAGAACCTAGAAGTGTATGTAGATGATCTTTGTGCTCACTCAATGCGTAGATCACATCATATCCTTGAGCTATAAGACATCTTTGATAAGTGTCAGGAATATGGAGTCTATTTAAACCTTGAGAAGTGTGTTTTTATGGTATGACAAGAAAAGATACTTGGTCACATAGTTTCAAAAAATGGAATTTCCACGGATGAGGATAAGGTATGCATAATCAATGAATTCCCTAGGCCAAAGAACGTAAAAGAAGTACAAGCATTTATGGGTCATTGTGGTTATTACCAACGATTCATACACATGTATGCAATCATCACTAAACCACTCTACAACCTGCTAACAAACTTTGAGTGGACAGAATAATGTGAGAGTTCCTTTAGTGAAATAAAATGATGATTGTGTTTTGCACCTATTCTAGTTGTGCCTGATTGGAATTATTCATGAACATGTACATGTAGATGCTTCTAATCATGCCATAGGATGTGTGTTGGCACAACCCACAGATGAGGGGAATATAGATTTTCCAATTGCATATGCCAGAAGGTAGTTGAATGCTGCAGAGAGGAATTACACCAGTACTAAGAGAGAGAGAGGCTAGGAATGGTCTATGTTGTGAAGAAATTTCACCATTATTTATTGGCAAATAAGTTTAAGTTTACCGACCACCATGCTCTCTTGTATTTAGTAAACAAACCCTGCAACATAAGCAGGTTGAATATATGTTGGTTTCTATTATTGATGGAGTATGAATTTGAAGTTGTAGTCAAGAAGGGTAAGACACACTTGAGAGCAAACCATCTCTCTAGGATAACTCCCGAAGAAGCAGTTACGGGGGTAGCAGATGAGCTACCAAATGCTTATCTCTTCAATGTCGAGATTGTCCCTGAATGGGCCAAGTCGTTAATTCCAATATTTACATATGGACCTAAGAATCCTCAAGTGAGAACCCAAGAAAAAGAGGTAGTGAGAGAATAGAGATACCAAATCCTCGCAAGAAGTATTTATAGGCAAGAACATCAAAATATCCTTGCTTGTTGTGTAGAAGAATAGGGGTATAACAATTGGTTGCAATTAGCACATGTAGGTGCACTAGAGCAACACCATTCTAGGCAAATGACGTTATTGAACTTGAAAAGGCTAGGTGTGTATTGACCATCAATGGAAAAAGATGTCCAACAATTGTGTAATGAACGCCCAAAGTGTTGTAACAAACCCTCGATAGAACATGCCACTTTATACCAGGTGATCCTAACGCCAGACTGGAGTGAACCTTTAGTCACTTACCTAAGGATGAAGACTTTTGTAGACGACATGACTTTGGCACGTACACGAAGCCTAGAGCAAGAGGCCCTAGACTACAAGCTCATTGGAGATAATTTGTATAAGCGAGGAAGAGAAGGTTATCTGAGAATATGCATGCACAAAAGTGAATATCTCAACCTTTTGGAAGCTGCACACCAGGGTGCAGTCGAAGGCCATTTTGGACCTAACCGCGTTATCAAGGCCATACTGTTTGCATGATTATGGTGGCCCACTCTGCATATGGATGCCCACACCTACGTAAAATGATGTGACGTATGTCAAAGAACTCAATATCCCATACGCAGAGATGAGATGCCCCTACAACCCATGATGGGAGGGCACGCATTCTCAAAGTGGGGAATAGATTTTGTGGGACCTATTAACCCCCCTGCAAGGAATTCCCATGCCCAGTATATCATAGTTGCCAGTGACTATCTTACTAAATGGGTTGAATCCAAGGCCACAAGGAAAAATGATGCACGCACCACTCCGAAATTCCTGTTCGAGAATGTCTTCACAAGATATGGACTTCCTATCAAGCTTGTAAGTGATAGGGGTGCTCATTTCTTAAATGAGGTTATTGAATATCTATTTCAAGACTTTATGGTAGTACACAAGAAATCGGCACTGTATCATCCACAAGCTAATGGAGAGGCTAAGAGTACTAATAAGATTTTGTGCAACATCCTAACCAATATTGTGAATAATAAACATTCAGATTGGGATCAAAAATTACACCACACCTTATGGGCTTATTGCATAGCATATGAAAACGTGCTCAATGCCACACCATTCCAAATGGTGTTTGGTCAGAATGTTGTGTTGTCTTTAGACTTCTTGATACCCACACTCAAAGACGCTCAGAAGCATGAGTGGATGGGTCATGAAATTTCCTCGAGAATACTTGACTTAGAACGATTAGGAGAGACGAGACTAGGAGCAGCAGCTGGAATTTATGACTCTAAGAAGCGACAGAAAGCCTACTTTGATGCTCATGTCAAAGATAAAGGATTACGGGTAGGAGATTTGGTGCTACTTTACACCTTGAAACAACATGCCCGCAAGTTAGAGAAATGAGGATATGTACCCATGATCATCAATAGGATCTCGACTAGCAGTGCAGTTCAACTAGCAACTCTCAAAGGTGAAATAATGCCTAATTGTATCAGTGGATGTAGAGTTAAACTCTATCAAGAACCCCTAACCGAGGACATGCTTAAACGGCTAACTCTAACCAAGAAGCGAAAGGAAGAGGAGGAACGAATTAGAGCCAAATCCCAAGCTGAGGTGTTGGAACGCATTAAGCAAATGCGACTACGAAGGATAGGACTATGTAGAGAACCTCAACTAGAGGAAGCTCCAGGATATCCAGTAGCTATTTGTCTGATCAGCAGAAACAATATCCCTAGCATTGTTGTTAGGAGAACATTTGTTAACATCACCTTAGGACATGATCCCATGTGCACACAGTTCAAGTCTTTAACCGACTCTAGTGCAGTGACAAATACAATTCGATTCTCTCTTTGTAGGGGGTATGAAGTGAAGCCTCTTGATGCCTACCTCATAGGATTAGGTGGATTAGAAACCCCTTGCATAGGTGAGGTCGAGTTACCAATCTCCATCAAGGATGTGGCCTTGATAATAAATTTGTTGGTTGGCCATGATGACGACCTAATAGAACCTATCATCCTAGGCTAGGAATGGTTATACCACTACTCGAGGAACTTAAATCTTTGCAGAAGTGTGCTTCAGTTGGAACTTGCAGGACGGTATCATGAGCTACCACTCAGGAGTCGGTGTAGAGAAGTGTTGGATGTAATAGAAGCCCTCCCAACTGCGTGTGACCTTCATCCAAATTTGTGTGAGTCAATAAACCCTACCAAACAAAAGTAGCAAATACCACCCATCCAGGAGGGGAGATTGAGCAAGCACACAGGAACCAAACAAGTATGGTAGCATAAAGCTCAACCTCCAGTTGGGTGTGAATAATCACCAATTCTAGACAAACCCTATAGGACCCCACCATCCGGCAACCCCATCAGATCACCTTCGCTAACACGGTGTTCATCTAGATCTGTGGTACAGAATGCCTCATTCCCTAATGGGTTGGACACGTTAGCAGTGGATCTCCCTTCTTTTCCAAAACAGAGTCTGGATATGACATCTCACCCTCAATGAGTAGCATGGCCACATCATCCACGTACTCAACGAAACAGCACATCCAAGTGGCCCTTTAGATAGTCCACTAAGGCATTCCCACAACCAAGGTGGATACGCAAAGCGATAGTATCCAGTAAGTCAAACAGTCCAGATCTTGGGCATCCCTCTCAATTTTGACAGAGGCAACAAATTCGACAGATTTGGGTGCCCAAGACCTTGGTGACCGCTCAGCCCAAGTCTCACCAGCTTTGGGTACCTAAAAAGTGTGTACTTTATGCTTCAACTTTAGTCAGGTCAAAGAAAACCTTTTCTGAGAGTACTAGGGCACCCTACACACCCTCTTTTGTAGATTCCACTTCATCTCTTCTAACCCCCCATGTGGTACAGAAATGGATCCCCAAGCCTTCATTAATCATAACAAATCTCAACCAAACACACCCTGACCGACGACTTAGTGAAGTTAAACACTTATTGAGCACTCCAGCCATACCCAGCTCGACAAACTCGTATCACCACCATCCTTTTAACCTACACTAACTTTGTAGGCAGCACTCATTCGACGTCAATTGTAAAGCCACGCACCTCACACACTACCACTCACAATCAAAGCACGCATTTCTCACAACTCACATCTCACATTCTTAAAACCACGCACATTACACGGAAAGCATGTTGGTGGTGGAAAGGAATGGAGGTCTCATCTTCTTGGGATCTTAATTATTTTCCATCACTAATGTGTTTTCCTCTTCACTCCAGCTTAGGTTCTCTATACAAGCTTTCATCATGCAAGCGAAAAGTTCCACCAGCGTAGTGCTCGGACGGCCTATAGACGACTTCGCAGCTCTTCCATAACAACACCATCGGAGTTCCAGGGTTTCATGGGACCTATGTACATTGAAGACCCTCCCTGGGGACAAATAGAAAGATTAAGCAACAAGGCACGTTGGTTCCAAGGGCTCATCGGACCACTAGGAGAAGCAGAGTTCACCTATGAAGCCAACCTGACTTACGATGCAAATGTGTGGAGGTGCTATCAATTCTTTTCACAGGAGTTTGAGAACCTTTAGAATAGTGAAGACCTAAGACCCATATGGCATCAAGCAGGATTTGCAAACTACTTGAATGCACCACTCCCTAAACCCAACTTTTATCGATGTTACTATTTGGTGGCTTCTATTAAAGAGCAAGAGTGCAAGGAGTTGGATCATGTCTTTGTACTACTGTCCTTAGTCAATGATCCCCCCTTCAAGAAGTTCACCTTCTCTTTGGACTTAATCAAGACAGCTCTTAAGATTCATGGCAACCATATGCCCACAGAGAAAGAGTGCCTTATCCCAGAACCTATGAAGCAAAGTGATGTAGAGAAATGGCCAGCCATCTCAGCCATCACACCTCAACTAACCACTCCTTTGAGAACATGCCTCCAACATTTTGCATTTCCTACACAAGAGCGATTTACGATCCCCCACAAATGTCTATGGTTTGGCACGACATCATTGGGAGAAGAAAAATGTTGTCCATGGATGTTGTGCCCATATACGCATTATCTACATGTGTTTGGCTTATGATATCACTATAGAGAGAGCCCTCCCAGCAGTGCAATTACAACAATAGAAAGGCTCTAAGAAAACCATGCGAGCTCCCAATGCTCGCATAGTCAAGTGCATGTGTCGCACAATCCCTTGCTTACAAGTTCTGGAATCACCATCACCAGAGCCCACACCCAAAACCTCCCCCCCAAGGACCTCCAGTTCAACCCCAGCCAAGTGTTCCACCACTCCTAGTCTGCTTTAATCGATCTGCTACACTACATGAGGTTTCACAGGCAGCGACCGTTGTTCCTACCACTACACGAACTACTGCTACCACTACTATTGAACCTCCCATGGTGACTTCTATGTTTGTCTCTGACTCTTTTACCTTCTCGGTTACTAGTTTGGGCACTAAGGATATCCATATTACATTTGATTTCGAGATCTTGGATATGTTGTCCAGCGACTTACAATTTTCGGACACACAAGTTGTTTCTCAAGAATTTGAATGCCCTGCTTACCCCGCAACACCTTCAAAGGGAGAGCATGTCGATTTTGACAATGACGATGACCGTACGGTGATAGATGAAACAGATGTGGACACTGAAGCAAGCAAGGAAGAAGCACATCAGTCGAAAGTACAAGCCGAAGCTCAAGGGGAAACTAGTACATGTGAAGAAGAGACGGTAGAAGTAGCAGCATACACCATAGCCATTCGACGGCTCCATAACACTATGAATAAGGTTTGGGAAAGGACCAGAGTGATTGAAGAACAAAGACAATCCATCTTGTAGCAGGAATTGGTCAATGGTGGCTTTGAGGAAACTTTCATCTCAGTTATGCATGAATTGGTTCAGTCAATAGGTGTGTCGGAAGCCTTATGATATTTGCTACGGAAGCCCCTACCTAGGTTTGACCCTCAGTGGGTTTGAATTCGCAAACGAACAGACATATATATTCATGTACCGACCGATCCTATCACATCAGCACCCCCTATGGGTTCTTCTACCATTTACCTAATAGCAAGTGAAGATAGCGGTCATGTATACACCAGTAGTGAAACCATCCCTTCTCAACCAGCACCAACCCAATCCTCCCCTGACATGACAGAGAGCCCCGATGTTCGTATGCCATCCCCCGTTTCCATCTGGCCCCCAATATCTAGTCGTATCATGACTACTCCTCCCCTCACCTCTATCTCCATTCCACCTATTCTTATGCCACCTGTCATTTCTCCGCCCTCTCATTTCCCCTCGTATACCACAAACCCATTGTACTCCTTTCCCATGTCTATGCCACCACCCTCATCTTACTCCTCTTTCACATCCTTTTTGTCTCCAACAGACTATGCAGGATTCGCAAAAACGCTTAGATGCACTCACTTTACAGAACCAGGACCTCAATATGAAGTATCAAAACTTGGAAACAGAGCATAAGAAGCAACAACAAACTCTTGAAGCCCAAGTACAGGAATGCGTCAAAGAAGTTGAATCACAGTTAGATGTCTATTTGATGTGCAATGCTCAGTTGTCGCAAAATATGGTGCACCTTCAACGGCATCTCAATGCAGCCAAGGAGGAAAATCAACGCCTCCAACAACAGAACTACGAGAGCTTTGAAGCCACCTTGGATAATTCAGAGATGCCCCTTAGCCCCTCTCATTTTCAAGTTGTTCCTCCGAAGTCAATGCAGATTCTTCTAAAAGACCACGCACGGGTGCTAGAGGATTATGATGGCCTAGAAGAAGAATGCCGCACCCTCAAAGAGACAAATAAGAACTTGTTGCTCAAAGATTCATTAGGGACTACTATTGTACAAAAAGTCGCACCACCTACTCTCTTAGATGAACTGAATGTTTTACATATCAAAGTACATGAATTACAGACCCAGGTATCCAACTTGATGGAACCCCCTCGACCAGACTCTCCACCCGACCTATCGAAACCTGACGAGACGACACCCATACAAGTTGATGACACATTTGAAGAAGAATATGTACCCTTGCCCGTTGTTGGAGGATGCTCATCACTAGAAGGAAATGATACATATGAATTACCTCCTCCAGCATGGTTAAAGACAGCTGAAGAACTTGGCAAGACACATTCAGTGCGAGTCGATGTGCAATTACATGTGATGGCCAACAATGAAGAGGTTATTTTGAAATCACCATATTTTGCTGCTATCGCCCCCCGGGGACACATTATGATGAGTGAGATACAATATAAACCGTATTTCCTCTTGCTCGAGGAATACAATTTCCAAATTGAAAGCATCACTCAGAAGTGCGATATGCATGCCACGCAGTTCGAGCTAGAAGATGTTCCATCGGAAGCAGAACGAGGTCACATATATCAACCAACATGGTGTTTGGAATTACTCCAACAATACCCATAAATGATGCACACCTGGAAGCGCATGCCTACGCACTTGAAGTACAACCTATGCTATGGACCAATTCCTCAAAGACGCACTTGGAAGGCATTCGCTATTAAAGTTCAGGACAATCGCCAATGTAGAGACTGGAATTACCCCTATCTCTCACCTCCCAAGAATAACACTCCGACTGTTGGCTACATGATGGCCACTATTCATCATTGGTTACCCCATCTGCATCGGATGACTGATATTGCTGCACAAATGACCGAGAAAATTTTTGATATGATGTGGATGGTCTTTAAGACTTTCCGACGTGTCAAGGCTCCCAATATGAACACACCAGGGTTTGAACATGGGAATTTCTACTTAATATATGACATGAGCACCACACCTTCCCTCAAAGTATGCTATGCTTGGCACTGCAGATTGAAATATATGCCCGCTTGCTACAAGCAGATGTTTGAAGAAATGTTCACCACGGGATTCTTGGAATACCACTCAGAAGTATTCATCAGCCATCCCACGCATTTGCTTCATTTGTTTGTCTGTGAATGTGTCATCTATTCTGAGCATTACCTGCGACCCCCTCTAGACGAACCCCAGCCCATCAATTGGGAGAAGCTCAAATGTGACGTTATCAGGGGAATTCGCATCACGAAACATACCTTGGCAATAGACCTTCTCACCAACTATATTACTCACGTGCAATCAAAATCTCTCAGGGAGGACAGAAACAAGGAGGGGGGAGTGTTCAAGGCAAAGGATTGAGTATCGACTCTCGTCATAGAAGAAGAGGAAGCATATAAATTACTCGTATATTACTTCATTATGTCAATAGTGATTTTTATCACTAAAACAATGAAATATATATATCTACATCTGATTACCACATGTGCGACTCCATTTTGTGCAAGCCAAGGAGTCCTCCAGCTTGAGGAGTCCAAGTAAAAAGTTCATACCAATTTTTCGTAATTTTTGCAAGCGGTTAGATAGTTCAAATTAGAGGTAGAACCTATTTTTTAACTATGCCGATCACTAGATGTGAAACCGGTCAAAACTAGGCAAAAACTATAAATAGAACTATAGATCTCATTTTGGTGTTGTTGTTATTGTAGAGCTTATGAGCTAGTAATTAGAAGAGCTACTGTAATTAGTGGATGATGAATATGAGTATGAGTTCTTTCCTTACTTTCCATTGACCTCCATCGCCACTTTCCTTGTGTGTGTGTGCGTGCGTGTGTGTGTGTGCATGTGTGTGTATGCAAATTGCATTTCTCACCATCATCTTCATGCACATCACTTGCTCTTGATCTTCATATTGGCCTAACCTCTCCGTGGATTCACAATTATGAGGTGAAGCTCCTCACGTTGGTACTCTCCATTGTACTAGAGTGACAATTGCAAGTACAAGGAGTTGGCTCCCCAATCTTGTACTATTTGTAGTTTCCATAGGATGGGTTTTCCTAGGATCATCGCATAGAAATTATTTTTGTCAAAGTCACATATAGCAAAGGTGTGTTCAAACTCTACACCACAAGTGGTTAGATTTATCTCTTCTCGCAATCCTAGAGGTCTTTATACATGACCATCATCCATTTGAAGCTTCATTCTAATTCGTCTTAATGCAGGTTTACCCCATTGCTTCCACCAAGGAGGTGGTCACAATCGCAACACTAGCACCTGAATCTAGGATAGATTTGGTTGTGTAACCTTGGTAGGTGATTGGAAGATAAGTATTACCTTCTTCACCTTCATTCATGTCTCCTATTTGCTCTAGAGGTATCTCTGGGACTTTTTCTTAGAGCCTACTTTTGTGAGATGACACTATACCTTAGTGTTCTTCACGACTTCAATGTTTCTTGGAACCACTGACTCTTCATTTCTTATCAATATTGTGGGAGCTCTTATCTAAAGAGATTTAGATCCTCATGGGCCTCTGAATTGTGGCAATTCTTGTAAAGAATTAGATTCAAAATCTAATTTGTCATCTTCTTGTTGCTCTACGTGGTCTCCAAAAATAGATGGAATGTCTCGGGGAAACTGATCATGAAGATCATCAATTTCAAGAATAGGAGGAGGATTACCTTGCTCCTTGGCCCATTTCTCTTCTTGTACTTCCCACAAGAACTCTTGAGAGTATTTTTGAATTGAAAGAGGTGTTCCACCATCGAATTAGGAACATAAACTTTTGTTGGTGGTGAGCTTTCTCTTTCAACAACTGGTTGAGCCTATGGGGGTAAAGAAACCTTTGGCTTGTTTACCAATTTCTCTAATATTTCTAATAAGCCTTGGAAATGCAAACCTGGTTTCACACAATTTGTCTTATTGAAGAAATGATTAGCCTTGAGCATAGCTTGAGCTAGTTCTACCATTTTCATGCAAAATTTTGTTTGTTCAATCTCTAAATCTCCTACATGTTAACTCTTGTCTAGGTTTGCGACTGTTGGCCCTTCTTAAAGTCGAGCCTGGGAGGCCTTGAACATCATTTCCAAGCCTTCTAGGGTTGGATCTGTGAGAACAAACCTTGGTTGAGGTCTATTTACACTGAGTGGCAGGGTGGGATGAAGTGGTGGATGGATTTTTGGCATGCGAGGGGTTTTGAGATGCAATGTCTACTATTTTTGTTTTTGCATCTCTCGAGCTTTCTTGTAGCTTGGATAACTTTCTAGCCCACTTATGATTGGCCTTCTCTCTCATATCCTTCCATGTTCTTTTTTTCCTCTTACTAGGCTCTCCTAATTCACTTGACTCTGATTGTTTAGCTGGTTTAGCCTGTTTTAAGGTTTCTACCCTAGTGATTGCCTGTATAGGAGCCACATTAATGCTAATTGAACTTGAATCCACCAATAAGCCTACCACATTAATTTGTGTAACCTTGGGTGCACTAAAGGGGTTTCTGGGACACTCTCTCGAGAGATGTCCCTTGCCACACTGACGACAAAAGCCTTGTATTGTGATATTCTATACTTCTCCTAGAGCTAATGGGTGGGGACATTCACGAATGAAATGGTTGCCCTGACATCTAAAATACGGTCCTCCAGAGGCTTGTGGTCTCATTTATCTCAATTGGGGTCTAGGGTTAGGATTTATATACATGACATTGGAGTATTCTGGCTCCCAATTTGATCCCATAGGTGGTGCATCATATTGATACAGATAAGCCTCACTATGCTAAGGTGACTCTATGTAATAAGCTTGTGGACTATCTTCATAGGTGTAGTCAGAACTCTAAGCATGAGGGTAATTTTCTAAGACCAAAGGGGTCATCGGCGCCAATGCTCTATTAGGGTTCTTCTCTTCCACTGCATACTTAACTGGAATCACATTGGTTCGAGGTGGCAGTTGGTTTCCTAGGACCGCTTGTGGCCTATATGGTGCCTGATATTGCTATTGGTATTGAGGTTGATATAATTGTTGTGGCCTATGATATGACTATAGGTATTGGTTTTGATACCTACCTTATTGGTAAGGATATTGATAAGTTTGTCTGATAGCCTACCTATTGTACAAACAATCTTGAGCCATATGGTTCATATATTTTCTCTCAATAGTGCAATATGGAGCATTCAGTTCTCTCATGCTCTGGATTTGCAATGGGCATACGTTAGCCATGTGGTCCCCTCCACAAGTATAACATCTCTTAAACCAGGTGACCCTTGGTGTTTGTCTATTTTGAACTCCTAGCTTCCTTGCGACCTGCTCAGCTATCTCATCTATCTCAGTGGAGGGTCTGGAAGTATGACTAGTAGAACTCTCAGAATCCTTATAGAGTTTGGAAAATTCTAACTCCTCACCCAAATTGTCTTCTATGTCAACACACATTATCAAGCATTGATCTAGTGTGATAGGCTCCTTGCCATAGACATATGATCTAAGTTTCCCGCTTAGAAGTCCATCTAAAAACAACGAAACTTGTTTTGCTTGTGTAGGTAGTTCAGATGTGGGGCACCTTTCCACATATTGTTTAAATCTCCATCGAGCTAGTCGAACTATTTCTTGGGGTGTCTGCTTGAACCTGTGGATCAAGGATGATGTGTTATGCGTGATGCCACTCTTGGAAAATTCTACGATGAATGCTTCTAGCAGTTGACCTATATCTCGATAATTGCAACTTTTTAGGGGCGGAAACCAAGCTAAAGTAGTACCCTTGAGGCTCAAACCAAATGCCTCAAGCTGGGTGAAGTAGTCCTTAACCTATTCAGCTCTTAATACTTATTTGAACTCATCCACATGATCATAAGGATCTCCTGACCCATTAAAGTACTTTTCATTGTCGTGACCACTTGAGAGGTTCTAAGGATTCTTGGGTACTCTTGGGGTCTATACCATGGAAAATTATGTTCATCTCTTTGATGCCTATGTGCTGGGTGTCTCTCTCTTTTGGGTCTTTCACCTTCAATTCCTTATCTATCTCTGCCTATAGAGTGTGCAAATCTTACCTCATATCTCTCTCTAGTTTTTTCCCTCTGGTTTTCATGAGCCTAGGATGATCTTGCTCCTTGGAGACCATGTGAAACATTAGATCTTGGTGGAGGGAAAATCAATTTGCCCTTCCAAGTGTATGCATGTTTCCCATGCTTTGATACCAAGAACATTCTCTTCGATGTTTTATCTAGCAAAAAGCTTCCTTTGTTTCTCTATTCAAGAAGAGTTCTATCTTTTTTTGTTGTCTTGGGGAATCCACTCTAGGGTGATCACTCTGGTCAAGATGGATTTGCCTCGAAGAGTCTTGGGTTTTCTTCCTAGGTCTCCTTGCTCTAGGTCTCCTATCTCGTTCTCAAGGACAACATCTCTAAACTCATCTGTCCTGTCTGGTAAGCTGGAAACCACATACATGGTTCCTTGCTTGTCAATATATGAATCCTCTTCGAATTTAACCACAAGGCGTTCAAGCCCAAAAGATTGATCAGGATTTTTGAGTTAGATAATTGATCGCCTCATATCATCCTTATAGGTGCATGCACCTAATCAGCTGGTCCTAATATATTCCAACTTCGTCTTATCAGGACCTTTTGGTGTCTGCAAATAGGCACTGCCTGAGCTACCTGTGGGTCTCTCCATGCTAAAAGACATTTCTAAATCACTTGTGCCTGAACTTAGCACATAGGGATAATCAATAAGTTGTTGTGCTGAGGACCTAGCTGTATGGTTGACACTAGCCTCAGAAGATCTAATGCTATCACAGCCTAGATGTCTTCCTGAACCAAGGTTCATAAGCTTGTCTACTAGTCCCAATTTTCCCCTTTGTATTGCTCAAAATTCTTTGGAACCCCATTGGTTTCCTAATCCCACCTAATCAACCTATCTAAAAATCAATGCACTCTAGAGCTCAAAAAATGGATTTTGGATGAAAAACTTATGTCAAATCAGGCTTGTGAGGGTCAAAACAGGCAAACAGGATCTCATGATACACGATACTCAAAAAGTATCAATGATACTTCAGAGCAAACGATACACGATACTTGCAAAAGCAATGATACATGATACTCGATCTTCGTGGATACTACAATTGAGGTTGGCAATATTTGGAACTTCACGATACGATACTTGATATCACCATGACATGTGATACTTAGTGAACTAGCAATACATGATACACAGGAGATACGATACGATACTTGGCTTGAGCACGATACACGATACTTATCCTCATGATACGATACCTGACTCCAAGATGATACACGATACTTGAGTGTGCAATGATACATGATACCAGATTTTCTACGATACGATACTTGAGGTCAACATGATACACGATACTTGGGCTTAATCACGATGCATGATACTTGCCCTCACGATATGATACTAACCTTCTCGCAATACAGAATACTCATGAAGTATCAGCAATACTCAACCCGGTCATACACGATACTTGCTAAGTATCATGATACATGGGGAGTATGAGGTATCGGTGATACATGATACCTGCCAAGGATCATGACAAATGGGAATTCTGCTATCGTGATACCTTAACCCAACTAGTCACGATACTTGGACTTTTTGAAGTCCAAATTCAAAAATTTTTGTAGATATGTGCACCTTGTGCCCTCCTTGTCACCACTACATGCTTGTAGATGCAAAATCTCTCTCCAAATTTGTGATACCACACTCTTGATACTTGTCGCATATTGTTTCATGTTCTGTGTTGATCACTCAATTTTTTATCCTTTCAAAGCACAAGCTCCTCTTTGATAGTATTCCAATGTTGAACTCTCTCTAGACGCCTTGCTCACATCTCCGAATGAAAAACAAGGTACAAATGTGGTGAATACACAAAAAAACACAAACTTTCTGCTAAGATGAAGATGGGAGAAGAAGATGATGATGATGGTGGTGGTGGAGAAAAAAATCAGAAATTGAACAAGAAATGACTATTTTTACTTTCTAATGCCACAAATCTACATCTTACCATCACATGCTCATCCTCGGTGCTCTCCCCCGACAACGGCACCAAATTTGGTGTCACTACATAATGCTCAATACCAACATAAGGAGATCCATCTCATAAATGTCAATCCATGGAGACATGAGGGCTGGTATGAAGTCCATGAGAAAGACAAGGCACAAGTGCATGAGTGAGAAGCAGAAACACACAAGCATGCACACACATAGACACACCCATGCACACAAGGTAAGAACAAAGAGAGGAACAATGGAAACCTTTCTATTACAAAATAACTCTTACAAAGATTCAATCTCTAGCAAGCCAACCTCAATTGAGTAACCCCAAAAATGTGCTCTCTAGCTCTTTTTATAGTTTTTTGACTACTTTCGACCCTGTCGAAACCTAGTGTCCAGCCTAGTTAAAAATTAGGTTCCAAGGCTTATTTGAGGGCTCAAAGAGAGTTGAAAAATTATGAAAATTTATACATAGACATTTCAAATACTTCTCAAGCTCGAGGAATCCTTGGCTTGAAGAAAATGGAGTTGGGAAAATGTGAAATGATGTTTACAATGGTTTTTAATGATAAAAATCAGTGTTTTTATATGGATTTCTTTTGAAAAATTGACATATACTTCTTGGACATCCCTACATGCTCCCTCTTCTTTTGCATCCACTTCTTTGATGTGTTCCTACACCTTGCGCTTGACCTTGAGTGCCAAGAAAGCATAGTCATTGAACTTGAAGAAGAACATGAATCTATGATAACATGCTACTGAAGAACCATCATCATTTGTCAACATACACCACTATGTTCCATAGTTAATTTGCAACAAAGAAAATCCTTCATCATGTAAGACCACATTGGATAGATGTTCCCATCAATATTATCTTCATCTTGACACATGCCAAACAATTCATTGTTGTTTACCATTGCACCAAAGGAAAAAGTAGCAAGATATGAATGTCAACAAAGTTGAAATTCAAGTTGAAGTGAAGCTCACAATTTGTAATTCTAATGGAGATGTTGATTGCATGGATGGCTCTAAAAGGGGGGTAAACCCCCAATGTAGTTGTTAGAAATGCTCTTTGAGTGCTAACTTCAAAATTCATTTGCACCATTAAAAGTATGCATTATCGTGGATGTGAAAAACAAGTTGAGAAAGAGATGAACACTCTGATACCAATGTTGGGTCTGTGAGAGAGTGGGGAAGCACAAATAGAACTACACACACAAAGAGAAGGAGGTTGATGCATGAAGAAAGGCAATGAATGGAAGAGATCTGGATAGAAGAATGATCAATGATATGAGAATGAGTTAAGTGAGAGCTATAAGTGAGTCCCTAAGTACTATCTACCACTACATATGAGTATCTCATGTATATGTGGTTACATGGGGAAAAAAATATAGCCATCTCTCGAGTAAAAGGTGATCATGTATAGGGAAACGGTTCACATTAAAGTTATCACATAAGTGTAAGAGAGTTTTGAAATGCCTACATCCCCTTCACTCTTTGAGTGAAGGGCCCATATCGCATATCTAAACATAGTTTTTAGAAATTCAATATCAGCCTTTCACTCAAACAGTAACGGAGTTGTAAGCATTCCATAACTCAACCTCTACAAAATGAAAGACATTTCCAAAATCTCTAAGTTAGTATGAAATTAAGTACTTGTGTGAGATTGTGCCTACATTGTCACATGATTCTTGCCCTTCTAAATAACTTTATGGAAGAAATGTTTTCCTAATTTTGAGTGGAAAAGCAACCTTCGGACCATTTATTATTGAAGATGTTGATTTCATGTTAACATGAAAGAGCAATGAGGATGAATAAATTATCAAAGATATACCTGACATATTGAAGTTGTCCCTGATATCCATCATAGTAGCTATAAGCTCTAATATATTTTTTCTTCTTTTTGCTTCTTTCCTCACTCTAGAAAGCACTTTTTCTCATAAACATTTTCATAGTTTCATCATCTTTGTTGCATAACACCACTCTAGCCATTAGTTCACATGTAAGTGCTCATTGATGTTCTTAGCAATGAACTCCTTACTGAAGGATGAATGATTCATGTGATAATGTATCTCTGAGAAACTAGAGATGATGGCTGCTCAAACAAATGATAAAAATTTGCATGGATAGAAGTCGGAGGGAAAGGTTTCACTGCTTTACTAATTGAAAAGAGTAGTGAACCCACTTCCAATTATGCTCATAATGTGGACAAGGATCCAATACAGTGAATATAATAAAATAATACACATGTTACATTAAAAAAGTATCTACATGAACATATGAAACAAGAAACATAAAAAAGGGTTATAATATTTTAATGCAAAAATAGCATCAAACATGAAGAAAAATACTATTTTCTTACATGGCCTAAAAGAGAGCTCAAAATTTCCCTAATGTATGTACAGCATAAGTATTGGGTGGGTCTTGCTCTTGTAGTCTCATGATGTCTAAATCTAGTGAATATGGTTCAAAAAACTCTTAGTCAACTTATGGGAAGTGATTAACAAGAGTATCTTAGTCATCCAATGGGGTCCAAAGGATCATAAAGCACACACTCCAAATAGCAAGTGGTCCCAATGGCCCACAATATAAATGTCTAGGTGATAGATAAAAATCGGAATATACTAGTAGACAGAGTTGAGAGAGAAACAGAGACAAAGATAGATGCAGACTTAGAGATACAAAACCCAAATTCTCAAATTTCCAAGAGTAATGCAGCTACAACGATGGTGATGTCCACCCGTGAAATCCCAATGTGGAGATTAGATGGTGATCTAGATAGAATCTAGTTGAAGGTCTTACTAGTGTGCTATGCTATGTAAAGCTCAACATGGGCCATGCTTATATGGATTTTACAAGGGTATTTGGTATAGATAAACATAGTTGGGAGATATAAAATACTCAACAAAATATACAACTCGAAAATATCTCCATGACCAAAAGTCTTATGCGAGTCCCAGCAATGTTGTTGTTACTATCAATCATCTTAGCTCCTATCTTACGAAAAGATACTTCATTAGCTTGATCAATTATAAAAGCTATCGAAAGTACATTTCATTTTATTTTTGGAACATACAACACATTTGAGAGCTTTCTTACATTCCCATTAGAGTTAATGAAAGAAATCGTAACTTCACCCTCTGCAAGACATCTTGCATTGTTACCTACTTTTATTGTGATGGGTTCCTTTAGAGGCTATAAGAAACTACTAAGATTTTATGCTCGTCATGTGACGAGAGGCACCATTGTCCAACACCCATGAGTCATCTGTTCCTAAATCTTTAGCCGAAGTGCATAGTTCCTCTATCCTAACAAATAACTCAAGCTCTAGTTTTGCAATGTTGGCAAACTCCTTTCCCTTGCCACCTTTTGAAGAGTCATCCTTCTCTTTTGCCTTCTTGATGCAACAGTCTTGGATTATGTGCCCTTTCTTCTTGCAATGGACACACTCTCTCTTGAACTTCTTTTTTGTCATCTTTTGAAGACTCCACCTTACCTCCTTTGGCATTTGCTGTGAATGCAACATATCCTTTGTTGCTTCCATTCCTTGCCTTGAGGCATAGCTCCTTCTCTGTGAGTAAGGGTCTAAATTCTTCAAAATTTAGATGTTGAGGTCTGATTTGAGTATTAAGAGCAGTTACCAAAACATCAAACTTTTGGTGGACAGATTTGAAGACAACCCCGAGCTAACTCCTCACTTGATTTTTGTACACTTGCTCCCACCATTTGATATCATGAATTCTTTATGTGAGTGATAAACGCATCTACAGTCTCCCCATCAGAAAACCTTTATGTTGCTAGTTGATTCTCCAAGTTCTGAATTTGTGTCTCATTACGATTCATATTGATTTCTCAATATGTTCCATGCTTCACACACCTTGGTAGTACGTTGAATGGGAGTTAGAAGACTATCAGTACTACTTGTAACTAGAGCAGAGAGTGTATCTCCATTTCTATGTTTCCAAGCATGTAGAAGGTCAACATCACAAGGAATCATTCAACCAAGATTATTTGGATCACGTGTTTCTTAAGGCTCACAATCAGTCCTAACAATAGTCTATAGAAGCTCATATGAATCAAGGATAGAGCTGATTTTAAAGTTCCACAAGGTGTAGTTCATACCATCAAGTTTACCCTCTGTGAAGGATGGTGGTCATATCCGCAACGTTGGGATGACCAGCATCATTGCTACTCCTACCTATGCTCCACCTACTCCTGTTGACGAACTGTTGGAGCAATTCTATGACAAGCTTAAGTATTGGCTTGAGTCTCACAAAGTCTTAGAAGAAGCTTTAAAAAGAAGACTATGTAAAGTTCACTTGTGAACTACCTCTTGTAACTTTTGAAGAGTTTACTTAATGTAAAAGTAAGAGAATCTTAAGTGGTTGAGTCCACTTGATCAAGAATGGAAAGAGGAGCCACGAATTCGTGATTTGTGGTAGGTAGAGAATCAAATCAATCATTGATTGATTGGAGAGTGATTGAGGGAAGTTAGCCTCCCAAACTCAACTATAAATAGATGGCAGTTTTAGTCGTGGTTAGAGAGACCTATGTGAAGACCTCCAAGAGCTGAGCTTTATGCCATATCAAGGTGTGATTACAAGGCACACATATGTATCAGTAAGTCATTGTATTGTACAAGCAATATACTTTCATTTTCATGATTATTTGGTTTCATCTTTCCATGTTCTTGTGAAGTGTACTACTCACTGCCATTACTCTCAGTTTTCTCAGTCAGCTTGCAGAGATGTTTTCTCTGAGCTTGGTGCATCATTTTCAGTGATTTAACTTGTTAAAGTTAGCTCTATAAGTCTACTATATGCTCACAAATTTTCATGTCATTTGGATGTTGCAATCTTCAGTTATGTTCATTTGAAGTCAACAGGTTCTGTTCATCTTCACTTCTCTGTCAGGTACCCGACTTTTTCACTCATTTTGTCAGAGCCATTTCTCAGTGGTTACTTATCCAAATTCAGTGATTTAAAGCTTGTTGGATTCAGCTTTTTGTCTAGTATAACCATACAAATTTTCATAATCATTGGATTTCTACATTTTGAGTTATGTTGATTTTTCTACTCACTGGTCTATTTCTGTAGCAGCCCGTGAAAATCGAGATGATGTCATCACTTGTTAAAACTCATTCTCAGTGTGTGGTTCATTATTTTTTATGAGATTACTCTTGAAAGTTAGCTCTTTAAGTTGCCTAGACTTCCCCGAGAGGAATTGAGCTAACTGCTGCTGTGCTCAGAGAATTATGTAAAACACTGGACAGGTGTATGAACCAAGAATAGCAAGTTTTCACCTCTAAGCTAACTCCAACTTATCTGTTTTGATCTATCTTTTTGAGAGTGATCTTCCAAGGTACATAGGGTGTCTAATACATCCATTGGCAAGCTAAAAGGGCCCACCATATACTCCTGGAGTTCATTTGGCTGGTGTAGATCAAGGATTTTGCAACACCTCTTCATCTTCAAGCACATACCTATCCATCTCTTCACAGTGGTATCAGAGCAAGGTTGGACAACATGGCAGATGGATTTCCTTCATCAATTGACAAATTAGACAGAGGTAACTACTCAGCTTGGTCATTAAGAATGGAAGCCTATCTCCAAGGTAGAAGTTTATATGGTTATGTGGCTGGAGATGAAGTTATGCCAAGTTTCAGGAACAAAAGTCAACCAACACAAGAAGAGCAAGAAAGATTGAGCACATGGTGCTCCAAGGATGCACTTGCAAGGTCTTATCTCCTCAACTCTATCTCAGATTTTTTGTTGCCTCACATTAGAAGTTGTAAGACATCTCAGGAAGTGTGGGATGCACTTGAAGCTTTCTTTTCTTCAAGTACCAAAGCTAGGAAGCATCAACTATGGCTGGATTTCACAACTCTCAAGAAGGCTTCCAAACAAAATGTGACTGATTTTGTCACAAAGCTCAAGGACATAGCGGATCAGTTGGGAAGCATTGGAGAGGTAATAGATGAAGAGCAAATTGTAAGGCAGGTCATCAATGGATTGAAGGCAGATGATAAGTGGGAAGCATTCACCACAGCTATGGATTTGTACATGGACATGCATGTACCTGATTTCAACACACTCATTGGACAACTACTTACTCAAGAGGCAAAGCTTATCAAAAATGGAGAAAGCTCTAAAGGTAATCAATCTTCAGCTTTATACACGGATAAAAGCAAGTCTAAAGATAACAAAGGAAAGGCAAAGAAAGTGAATGATGAAGCAGGTACATATCAAGCTAACTATGCAGGTAGAGGAAGCCATTGCAGAGGTAGAGGAAGAGGAGGTAGACAAGGCAGGGGGAGATCCCAAGACTCCAACTCATGTTCTATTTGTGGATTAACTAATCATACAACTGAAATTTTCTTTAGGAATTCCAGGAATCAAAGAGGCAGAGGATACAATAGAGGAAGTTATGACTACTCAAGAGGAAGGTTCAACAACTACCATGGCAACTACAACAACTACAATCATTCAAACTATCAAGGAGGCTACAAAGGAAGGAGAGACTACAATAACTACACAGAAGACTCAAACAAAGAGGATTCATTATTGATCATGAACATGGCTATGCCACAAGGTAAATCTGATGAGCATATTTTCTACATAGATTCAGGTTGTTCAAATCATGTGGCAGGAAATGTGGCACTCCTATCAGATTTAAAAGATCCAAGGAATAAGCATGAGGTACAAACAGGAGATGATACAAAACATCCTGTGGAGAAAATAGGCAATGTCAAAGCACCTGATGGAAACATCAACCTACTCAGTAAGGTACTCTATGTCCCTACCATTACAAAGAATTTGATAAGTGTTGGGCAGATAGTAGAGAAAGGGTTGCAAGTCAGGTTCACAAAAGCAGGAGCATTTGTTGAAGATCCAAGTCAAGGATTCAGAAGAATTGCAAAAGGTGAAAAGACAGGTAGATTGTTCACATTTGAATTACAGGACACTAGAAACATTGCTCTCTTTAATTATGGTAGTCAGACACTCACAGAATTGGAAGTATGGCACAAAAGATTAGCACATATTGGTGAAAGGTCATTAAAGCAAATCTGCAGGGACCAAAGTGTACTTGGACTTCCTAATTTGTCAAAAAAACATATGATTTATAAGTGTAGTGCATGTCAATTTGGAAAGTCTCACAGGTTACCATTCATGAAGAAAGGTTATATGCATGGAGATCCCTTGGAGTTGGTTCATACAGATGTATGGGGACCTAGCAAGGAAGCTTCAATATCTGGATCAAGGTATTATGTTTCCTTTATTGATGATTGCAGCAGATGGACTATCCTATTCTTTATGAAACACAAAGATGAAGTTTTTTCATGTTTCAAAAGATATTTGGCTCTTGTGGAGAATCAAACAGGTAAATCACTAAAAAGGCTAAGGTCAGATGGAGGGGGAGAATACTTCTCCCATGATTTTGATTCTTTTCTTCAAGAAAGAGGAATCAAAAGAGAGGTAACTACAAGGTACACTCCTGAGCAAAATGGAGTGGCAGAAAGGAGGAATAGGACAATTGTTGAAGCTTCAAGGTCTATGTTAAATGAAAAGCATTTACCTAATTACTTATGGGCTGAAGCTGTATCTACAGCCACTTACTTGATTAACAGGTTGCCTTCAAAATCCCTTGATGGGATGACTCCATATGAGGCTTGGAATGGAAGAAGACCAAGCTTAGATCATTGTAAAATTTTTGGATGTATTGCTTTTGCTCATGTTCCTTCACAAGTTAGAGGCAAGATGGATCCAAAGGCAGAAAGGTGTGTATTTATTGGATATGACAACAATCAAAAGGGCTACAGGTTATACAACCCTACCAACAAAGGATTCTTGGTAAGCAGAGATGTAGTTTTTGATGAGAACAATTCATGGTATGAAGATTCATGCAGGAAGGTCAATTTACCATATAATCTTGAAGAAGATTTTCCAAAGCTTGGTAGAGAAAAACCGAAGATTGAAGAACAAGACACCTCAGAGGATGATGAAGAATATCACATGGAAAAGATCAAAGCATGGAAGTCTAAAGGTAAAGCAAAATTGCAGGAACTTGGACATGAGGCAGAATCATCACATCATGGCCTAAGAAGATCTATGAGGGAAAAGAAAAAACCAGAAAGGTATGGGTTTGACACCTCATTAGTAACTAAACATTCTATCTACATAGCACAGGACATAAACCAAGAGGAGCCATCATCATTTGAAGAGGCCAAAGCAAAAACAGAATGGAAGCATGCAATGAAGGAAGAGATTGAAGCACTTGAGGAAAACAACACTTGGGATTTGGTGCCCAAGACTTCATCCATGAAGGTAATAGGCTCAAGATGGGTCTATAAACTCAAGAAGAATTCTGATGGTTCCATTAACAGGTATAAGGCAAGGCTTGTAGCAAAAGGCTTTGCACAAACTCAGGGAATTGATTATGAGGAGACCTTCTCTCCTGTGGCAAAGATGCCTACTATTAGGGTTTTGCTTAGTATTGCCTCTTCCAAGAATTGGAAGATACTTCAACTAGATGTAAAGAATGCATTCTTGAATGGTTGGATAACAGAAGAGGTATATATGGCACAACCACCTGGTTTTGAGAATCAAGTTTATCCTGATTATGTGTGTAAACTTAACAAAGCATTGTATGGTCTCAAGCAAGCTCCAAAAGCTTGGAATTTCAGGCTTGTTTCATTCTTGCAGGACAAAGGCTTTCAAGCAAGCAAGGCAGATCCTTCACTCTTTATTAAAAAGAGTAATTCTGAGGTCATCTACCTATGTGTATATGTAGATGATATTATATTGACAGGAAATGATGCAGATGGTATGAAGAAGATCAAAGATCAGATGAGAGAAGAGTTCAAGGTAAGATTTGGGTTCACTTACCTACTTCCTAGGTTTGGAAGTTGTCTACAAAGATCATGGTTTGTTTCTCACTCAAAGAAAGTACGTTAAGGACATGTTGGCAAAATTCAAGATGCAAGATTGTAAGATTGCAGGTACTCCAATGGAGGTCAATCACAAATTGAGCTCACATGAAGGTGAACTCATAGAGGACATCACATCATATCAAAGTCTAGTGGGTAGTCTCAACTATGCCACATTGACAAGAGTAGATATATGTTACAGTGTGAGTGTGCTAAGTCAATTTATGCACACACCAAGGAAACCACATATGGATGCTGCCAAAAGGATTCTCAAGTATCTCAAAGGAACCATAAATGAAGGACTTTATTATCCTTATGTATCTGATTTAGGTTTGAAGCTATTTTCTGATGCAGATTGGGCTGGCTCCAAGGAAGATAGAAGGAGCACTTCAGGTTATCTTACCTTTGCAGGTTCAAAGCTTATTTCATGGTCATCCAAGAAGCAACCCACAGTTGCTCTCTCTTCTACTGAAGCTGAATATAGAGGTCTTGCCATAGCTACACAAGAAGCTATGTGGATGAAGACATTATTCAAAGATCTTGGATTGGAGTTTGGAACTCCAACTATTTTTGGTGACAATATGAGTTCTATTCACTTGGCTGCTAATCCTATTTTTCATGCAAGGACTAAACATATTGAAGTTCATTATCACTATGTACGAGAGAAGGTTCTAAGCAAAGAGATTCAAATATCATATGTGTCCACTCATCAACAATGTGCAGATATTCTAACCAAAGCATTGGATGGTACAAAGCTTTGCAAATTCAAGGCTATGATTGGTTTGCAGGTAATCTTGGAAGATTGAAGACCTCAAGCATACTTGGCTTGAGGGGGAGCTGTTGGAGCAAGTCTATGACAAGCCTAAGTATTGGCTTGAGTCTCACAAAGTCTTAGAAGAAGCTTTAAAAAGAAGACTATGTAAAGTTCACTTGTGAACTACCTCTTGTAACTTTTGAAGAGTTTACTTAATGTAAAAGTAAGAGAATCTTAAGTGGTTGAGTCCACTTGATCAAGAATGGAAAGAGGAGCCACGAATTCGTGATTTGTGGTAGGTAGAGAATCAAATCAATCATTGATTGATTGGAGAGTGATTGAGGGAAGTTAGCCTCCCAAACTCAACTATAAATAGATGGCAGTTTTAGTCGTGGTTAGAGAGACCTATGTGAAGACCTCCAAGAGCTGAGCTTTATGCCATATCAAGGTGTGATTACAAGGCACACATATGTATCAGTAAGTCATTGTATTGTACAAGCAATATACTTTCATTTTCATGATTATTTGGTTTCATCTTTTCATGTTCTTGTGAAGTGTACTACTCACTGCCATTACTCTTAGTTTTCTCAGTCAGCTTGCAGAGATGTTTTCTCTGAGCTTGGTGCATCATTTTCAGTGATTTAACTTGGTAAAGTTAGCTCTATAAATCTACTATATGCTCACAAATTTTCATGTCATTTGGATGTTGCAATCTTCAGTTATGTTCATTTGAAGTCAACAGGGTCTGTTCATCTTCACTTCTCTGTCAGGTACCCGACTTTTTCACTCATCTTGTCAGAGCCATTTCTCAGTGGTTACTTATCCAAATTCAGTGATTTAAAGCTTGTTGGATTCAGCTTACTGTCTAGTATAACCATACAAATTTTCATAATCATTGGATTTCTACATTTTGAGTTATGTTGATTTTACTACTCACTGGTCTATTTCTGTAGCAGCCCGTGAAAATCGGGATGATGTCATCACTTGTTAAAACTCATTCTCAGTGTGTGGTTCATTATTTTTTATGAGATTACTCTTGAAAGTTAGCTCTTTAAGTTGCCTAGACTTCCCCAAGAGGAATTGAGCTAATTGCTGCTGTGCTCAGAGAATTATGTAAAACACTGGACAGGTGTATGAACCAAGAATAGCAAGTTTTCACCTCTGAGCTAACTCCAACTTATCTGTTTTGATCTATCTTTTTGAGAGTGATCTTCCAAGGTACATAGGGTGTCTAATACATCCATTGGAAAGCTAAAAGGGCCCACCATATACTCCTGGAGTTCATTTGGCTGGTGTAGATCAAGGATTTTGCAACACCTCTTCATCTTCAAGCACATACCTATCCATCTCTTCACACGAACCACCTTGATTCCCAGTTATAGATGATGATGCACCGCTTGAAATCTCTCTTTTGTTGTTGAAACCTCTACAACCTCTACATTTTTGTTTCTTCACCACTCACGGCCTCCTATGCTCTGATACCATGTAAGAAAATAATAGCACAATGGAATAGACCACTAGACAGAGTTGAGAAAAAAATGAAGACAAAGATAGACACAGACTGAGAGATAGAGAACTCAAATTTTCAAATTCCTAAGAGTAATGCAGCTACAATGATGGTGATGGCCACTCATGCACTCCCAATGTGGACCTTTGATGATGATCTAGATAGACTCTAGATGAAGGGCTTACTAGTGTGCAATGCTATGTAAAGCTCAACATGGGCCATGCTAATATAGCTTTTACAAGGGTAACCAATATAGATAAGCATAGTCAAGAGATATAAAATAGTTGGCAAAATATACAATCCGACAATATATCCATGACCAGAAGTCCTATCATCTCTGCCTGAGAGGATAGGCTCCTTGGGCCCCGTAGAAGGGGACAAGCCTCCCTTTGCACTCCCCCCATTAAGTTTCTATGGGGAAACTGAGTGGCACCACAAGGCCTTTATTTTCACCTTGAATGGAACCCAATGGCCCGAGAGTTTATGCCCTATCTAATCTAACGACTAGGCTCACAAAGTTCATCTATTATCGTCAACGGTCACACATAGACCTCATCCAACTTGGAAGTTAGAATTCCACAACTGTCCAAGCTCTCACAATGGCTTCTCCTCGTAATGGGGGCCTTACAACTTAGAGCACCATGGATCATTTATGGTCACTTGAGTATATCTAACAATAGATTGTAGAAATGAGGCTTAGATGTGATGGTTGAAAATCAATAAGAGATTATCTACTTTAACTCATAGAACTCCCAATGAGCATGCCAAAATGAGCACCAATAGATGGAGTTTTTATGTTCAAGCGTTTGGGTATGTTTATGGTGCAATGTAGAATTTACTCCCATTTGAGAAGTAGGTAACTACTCATAAGCTAACTCGATAAGAAGACAAATACAAGTCGCAATAGATAAGTCACACACTAGGCAATACACAATACACAACACATTAGATAATGAACATTAAATGGTTGTGCATCGAATTCAACTTTGGAAATTTGCAAATAAATACAAATGATGCTATAGAAGAATGTAGGAGAAGAGCTAATACTTCTCATACAACTCTATAGCTCCCTCAAGAGGCTTTTGAGTCACCATTTATTGCTTATCAATAGCTAATCACTTTGCAAGCAATGCAAGCAACAATACTTCTATAGAAGCAACCTCCTTAATATAGGTTCTATGGGATTTGAATAATCTTAGCTCTACAAGCTTCCTTTTTCTCTTATCATTGCCCATTACACATGGCCTTGTCATGTGATTTAGGCTTTCTATAGGTATTTTGGATAGGTAGGTGTGCCCATATTATATAATTTATTTCCTTCACGAGTGGTTGAGGTAGTATGCAAACATGAAAAATCCCCCCTAATGTCAAACTACCTAGGTTCAGTTCCTTGTCCAACCTTAATTCTCTTGGTCTATAGATCATCCAATCAACTTTCCATGGTTCACTAGTTCAAGTTGGCTACTTCTTCACCTCTATTTGTCTGAGAACTTCATGCTTTGCATCTAACCAACTTCTCTTCTTTTAAAATAAATTACATTAGTCTTTGAAAAGCAAAGTTTTCCATAGATCTAAAAAAAGAGTGGCCTTCAATTGTGCTCTATTCCTTGTATATCATGCATTTTGTCATTCACAAAACAGAAATCTAAAATGACCACTTCTATGTATTACAATAATTACAAATAATGTTTGGTTTTCATTGAACATTTGGTTCAACACCTTTCCATCGATTTGATTCTTTAATAACAGTCCAACATAGCTATTTTAACTTACAGTTTAAGAAAAATAGTAGGCTCAAAGAAATTCGTGTTCTTGGAACTCAAAACACAAAAGTGTAACAATAGTAATTCATGGAGAGGCTCCATCAAAGAATGTCTTCCATGTCTTTTGTGTCAAATCAAGATTTTCTAAAACTTTTGACTTCCTTTCATAGATTGATCAACCTACACGCAATACTTCCCATACACGAGTGCTAAAACTATTTATTGAATTAATTTGGAAAAGAATTTTATTTCTATGATGTCTAGAAAACAGAAAAATCCATATACATTAATATAATTACTCTTGTCAAGATCATCAGTGTTTCATCCTCTCCACATCCTAAATACAATTTTACATTCCTAGTTCAACAAGTCTACATTGCAAATTATTAAGGTAGATCTCTAAGTGATAGCTTCAACTGAAAAACCCCAACAACTATTAGCAAGGAATTACACTAGCAACTTTGCAGCATCGTTAGAGCCATAATCACCACTAAAGCAAGAAATAATGCTAATATCAACTGTGAATTTACTCCCCCTCAATGTCCTTTCAATGCAAAGGCGTCATTGAAATGACTAAAGGATAATAAGCCTATGAAATGTAGACCAATATACAAAACAAAGCTTCCTCCATAAGATAATATGAAGATGTAGTTATAAAAACAAAGCTACAACAGTAGGCTGTCCTTCACACAAGAGGAATGCATATTCATGCAGCTTATTGGTGATTCTCCATGACGAAGAACCAAGACAAAGAAAAGTCCATGTAAGACATGAACATATAAATCCTTATAATGGTACATAAATTGAAAGCCTTTAAGACCTACAGATTGGAATACAAGAAAAAGCACCCTTCTTATTGGCGTATCAAAGCTGAAATGGAACAACTCTGAGCTGATATGAAGCATGAATATGGTGTAGAGAGCAACATGGAGAAGCGAAGAGAACATAAAGCAATCTATTGGTGACAAATATAGCAGCAAATGTCGAAATCATCTTACCTTGCTTCTTTAAAAATCTTAGAAAGCAAAGAAAGATGTGATTGTTGATTCCCTTATTCAGAAATATGGAGTCCAAACGAGTCCTTAGAATAGGCCCACCCTTTACAAGTCAAATGGTACCTCCATCTACGACTAAGCATTTGACAAGGATGTGGATGGTGCAAAGAAGATCATGTATCTCAAGATCGACAAGATATGTAGGGACGGACACTGTAAATTACGCTCTAATAATTTCCCAATGTCTCAAAGCTCCTATGAGTCAACAAACCTATTCGAGCCCACTACTCATAATATAAATTTGGAACTGACATGATACATCATGTACACGCAAGTATATTGAAGCCCATTCCCAATGAAAGCGGTGTTGTCCTTTTTCATGAAAACATGCTTGAGCCAAGGCAATGGATTTCTTCCTTCTCAGTATTCTGGATTTACCACACACTGATGCATCTCGTCAGTCCTGACTGGGATAAAAGTTCATGCGGATCAAGTCACATCTTAGTCATGATGTGTAGCCTATAGCCATCTATTAACTTTGTATCACAGGTACTTGATACACTAACGATGTAACTATGGACCATGGAATGGCGGACGCCCAAATAAGGATTTATAGCACAACTTTCAGAATTCATCGTAGAATAAAATCTCGCTTGTTGAAAACTTGAAATAGCAAACGCAATTCAGCCATTGTGCCTTGGCAGTACGATAGCCATCGTGGTGACCCTGGACCAAAGAGGTTGGATGGCACACAGCAATCAGCAAACATGTGCAAACTCCACTAAATCCAGGAATCAGGTGCGAGAGCTTGGGAGCACACATCATCTCGTTATTACAATGGATGAATACATGGATAAATGTGCAAGAGGATTACATGTTTCCTACATGCGGAAATGCGAGTAAAACCGACTACAACTTGACCTTTTCATTATTTTTCTTTAGTGTGTTGTGTGAAGGTAAAAAGGATGATACGGGGACGGATAAACGTATCCGGATTATATTGCATTAAAGCGTGTTGTGTGAAGATATAAAAGATGAGACGGGGACAGATTATTAAAACAATATCAATAGCAAACCGAACTAAATTGATGGATAAGAACTGTTCTTTCTTTCTTCCTTCATCTGCAAACGTAGCTGAAAGTAATAGGATCCAAGATCCGCAAGCAACCCAACATATAAGTCGGTGTATAGTGTCCTTTATAGAGCATCCCATTCTTAACAATGTACATATGCCCAAGGAAGTGTTCTCTACCGTTTCAGAAAAACGCTCCAATCAGTGATCTTATCATCCTTCAAACTTACGGTCAATCAAGCGATATCAGTGATCATATCATCCTTCAAACTTAATGTCACTCAAGCGCACAGAATGACAAGATGAAACGGGAAAGAGAACATTGCGTCCGAGGGTTAAATTCAAGATTCCCAGGCAGATTCACATCATTTCTGGCTGTTTCGTACTCCAAAGTCTATGCGACCAACATTAGTAATTAATTTGAGACATGTAATCAATTAACATATTTTATGCACAACAATTGAGTATGGACGCTAAGGCAATAACAAAATCATATACACAATGCATCTATGAAGTTCAGAGCAGTTACAAAGCTGCGTGTGCAGTTGATCGATTGATATCTATTAAATAAACTACTATTTTGTGATCACCGTCTCATTGATTTCATCACACAGATATGGTCCCCCGCTGTACATTTAAATCTCTTCTTTTGTCTCGCCTTTCAACTTTGTCCTTCTACAATACCCTCCTTGCATACTCAGACAAGAAGGAGAGAGGGCTCCGGGGGGACGCACTAAGGGATAATAGAGATTTCTAGGAATTTGATTTCTCTCTCTTCCCTGATTGAACATAGAGTCATCTGCACATTTCCTTGATGAGGACTTCAGAAACAGCCAAACAACTCTGCTCCCAATAAAGGTTCCTGCAGGTGCAGTTAATTCCCACGCTGTAGGCCCAATAGCAATTGCATTATCTGTATAGACATGCAAAAACAATATATCATTATTCCCATGCATATTTCGACGTAAACAGCTGCAACTCTGTCAGCTCAAACCTATCACCATTCGAAACTTCAAATATCTGACCATAAATATACCTGGGCCTACTAAGGCGGTATGTCATTTCTTATCCAGTAACGGTTGCAGAAGACTACTAGATTTCTTGATGGATTTTTCCAGTTTACAGTTTGGATCTTTCACAGGCTTTTGGCTGTGTGTATGTCTTGAACTCTGCCAAACCACCAAATGTTAGGAAACTGAGTAAACATTTCAAATTTATGACCACCCACCACGTTTAACAAAGCAGGCTATTGGTCACATACTCTGGAGATCGTCCACACCCTTGTTCCCGATGAACTTCTTGCAGGCTGAGTCGAAGATGCTGCTGCTGCAGCAGCAGCGACCCTAATTCTGAAATAAATGAGGCAACGCATTTCATAATGTCAACATTTGAAAACTGGCCGATTTCTAAAAGCTATGAAATGGATAAATCAGTCTATTTTGAAATACTCTAATTATCTAGCTTGTCGACAACATGCATGTAACGAAAGCTGCTATCAACAGTCTTATATCCCAAGCAAACAAATAACTAGTTACTAAAATGAGGATTTGCCTTTTGAATAACACAAGAATCTACCTCAGGACTTCTAGAACAATGGTAACACCTGCTTGGCAGATCAGAGAGCATGTTTAACAGTCTTGGCTGAATGAGGCTAACGCAATTCAGCATAAATCTCGTAAATGTCACTCGGTAAATGAAGAAAATAGTGACCGATCCTTCCCTTTTTTTATAGGCTGGTTGGGCGGCTTCAGTTATGCCCCGTCAAGAATGAAATGTTATGCCAGCGTGAACTGGCACAGTTAAATAAGTGAGTTCTTTTAAATAGGAATCCAGGCCCATTGGCTATTTATTCCATATGTGCACCATACATGGACTATCGCCCCTTGGAGTCACCCACACACTCGTTTGATGTTGGTGTGGTAGTATGGGACACCAGGCTCAGGGGTGAACATGCATTGGCTCTGTGGCTGGGAAGTGAGTCTGATGTCTGCCCTTTTATCTTCCTCATGTGAATATGGCTTGTGTTTTTCTTGTTAGCAGGAAGGATACTCGCATGCAGCTAATGCCTTCCCCTCCTTGAGTAAACCAATAATGTAACTTTTACTTCATTTAAGACCTCCTGTGTTCAAAGTGACTGAACAGGTTCAATCTGAACCTCATACTCACTTTCTTACAATGATGCATCATCTTAGAATACAAGCCAGCTTACGGTCGTAGTTGCACTTGTCCGTCACACAAGTCCACCCATCCGATGTGACTTGCCCAATACTGCCTAGTTCAATCCCGTACGATCCGTGCAAACTTAGCAAATATCTTTAGAGCATAGATAAACAAATAAATTAATATCAAATTCATACACACTTAAATGATGAAGCATTTGTGTTGGATCCTATATATCAACTACATGGTCAAGTATTCAATATAGAAGTAATCTCAGATTTCAATAAAAACGTCAAGTCTGCATGCGCTGGGCCAGATGGTTGAGTCCCTTGCCTCTTGAGGTGGGGGCGAGGGTTCGACCCTCCCCACCGGCAGGAGACATAGACCAGGCCTTCGGGCATGTGTAATGAGTCAAAACCAATTGTGATATTGCCTTCAGGCGGTTGTAAGTTTGACACTGTCAAACCAGTCTAACCCCTACCCTGTGGGATAAGGGGGGTCCCTTGGGTACTATGCCCATTCACCCTGTACAGCTGTAATTTCAAAGTTAAAGCTCAGGGGAGTAGGCTTCAGCTCAACCTCCTTAAAAAAAATAAAAAATTTGAAAAAAGAACATATCAACTTTTACTAATCGAAACAGATGTTTTGCAAATCCATGGCATCGAAGCAATTCAAAAAACATCTTGCTCTGATTCAGTGGAAAGAATATGAACATGGTTCTTGAACTACAATATGTGGCAATGAGAGTGCTTCAGTAGCATCTTC
Organism: Ceratopteris richardii; assembly: GCA_020310875.1. Taxonomy (NCBI): domain Eukaryota; kingdom Viridiplantae; phylum Streptophyta; class Polypodiopsida; order Polypodiales; family Pteridaceae; genus Ceratopteris; species Ceratopteris richardii. The sequence continues at coordinate 132,675,674 of CM035417.1, read as the reverse complement.
AAATGGTTGTAGTGAACATAATTGGAGTGCATATGACTATTAAACTTTCAAAAAAGGAACCCTTTGACTGCATCATGAGCAAATGATTTGATACATGCTTTTTATAATATGCACTTATTTCATGCTCCAACTAAAATAAATAATGTAGGAATAAGTGAAACTATTGGTGGATCTCAAACACACGAAGGACTTGTAACTGATACATGAAGTGACAACGAGGAAAACTTCTATATTTGTAAGGATGGTTCTGATTGAGAAGAAGTTGATGACACGATATGTGTACTAGATGATGATGTAGAACCATTACAAATGACACCATGTAATTATTCCCATAATAAAAATTACACCTGGTTGTCTTGATTTTCAAACTATGAACAAGGAGAGAGGGAGAAGTCCATATGCTTCTTTCATACTTGATTATCTGTTTTCCTAAGTTCTCGATTTGTTTTCTAAATCAAGTATTTAGGCTTTCATGCTATCAAATTCTTCTCGCAAGAGCACCATTGATTGCTTTTTTGGAGTGAGATTTTCATCTCAACATTGACATGTTTCATCTCTAACTTGAATTTGACCTAAACCCAAACCTGCATCTTGTGGACGATCATTCCATTCCACATGTTCATTGTTGATACAATATACCTTTGTATGACCTGATACTCGAAATAATACATTTTGAACAAAGCAGCTAAGACATAACTTATTAACTTATTTTAAAGATAACGGCTGCCATATAAACCCTCTCACTCAAGTGGTTGTTGTAAAATAGTTTGTCAACTTTCTTGTCAAATAATTCTTTGACTTTCTTCATGATCTAGTTGTCTAGTGACATTAGAAATGCTTACCATTGGAATGCTCTCTCTTAAAGAGCTTATCATTTTTTGCCCATTGTTGATGATTGAAGCATAATAAAACAATGCTTTCTATCAAGAATAAAAAATTTTAAAGTAAAGCAATGTTTTTTCATATACAAAAGTTATAAACTGAAAATTAACAACACTTGAATTTCAATGATAAAATATACAAGAACCACACTTAAAAATAGTAAGCACATGAATCTCAATGACAAGATAAACTAGAAATTAACAACAAATATATTTCAATGATAAGATCTACATGAATCGAACTTTCAAATAATGAACACATGGATCTCAAGAAAGATTTCATAATTGATTTATGTAAGACATTCAAATTACAACATGATATCAAAAAGGTCTCAAGTCCCCCACTCTCTGATATTGATAAGCCATGTTTCATAAGTATAAATATTTGCGACAAATCATGCACATCATTTTCATACGGATATCTACATTCATCCTACTCATAATCATATGCCAAAAAGGGATCTACTTCGACTTGCATATATTTCAAAAAAAAATATAGAATCAATTTACTAAGAGAGAAAATATCTTGCACTTTTGTATATACAGGTGGAGATGTCAAAACGCATTCTAAAGCTATCCAACAATATTTATTCCATGTTGCGCTTGTAGATGGTAATACATCAAGTAATTTTGGGAATGCCTTTTAGGTAGGATACGAAGTTGATCTTTCACAATCACAAATGTCCGTTCATCCCTCATACATGATTGTGCATCCATACTTTGTCCATGTCTCCTTCATGGGTTCAAGCTCTTTCTATCTAATGCTTCCTTTGTTATTTTGAGCTCCGTTGTCCTCAATTCTTCATAGGTAAGCCCTTGCCACCAGTACCTTAACATTGATACATTCTCAATGGTATTTCTCCATGTCGATGTCTGATCAACATTGAAAGACAACCCACATTGTATTAAAGCCTTCAAGATGGCTTATGTTGTTGGAAGTTGGGGCCCCAGGATCGTTTCCAATACTAAAAACCTTTGAGCATACAACAAGATGATACGTGAGAGATAGAAAGAAAGAGATCTTGAGACAAGGATAGGGAACGTAAGCAAAATGCTTACTCACTAAATATAGATGGCTGAATTACAACATGGGAGTACTACTCAACCATACGATGTGGTGCACTCACTAATGGAAGAATAGCCAAGAAGATGATCATACAGAATTTCAGATTATGCTGTTATAATCTGAATGTGTGTGTGAAGCGAATGAGCAACAAAGTGTACCTAACCTCACAAGAAATTAGGGTTCAGAAACCCTAAAAATAGAATATAAGGCGAACTTACAAAAGATAGCTGCCTCGAACTTGTAGAAGACTCCTTGCTCCAAGAAAATAGCCTCCACCTCCAAAGCTTCAAAACTCCATAACTCTAGCTTCAGATTGTCCAAATAGTGTGCCAAGGTGCTCCTTATATAGTTTTTACCTCCCTCAATAAAGCTATAGCGATTGACATGCGAAAAAGCTGATCGTTAAAATAAAAAGCCTTCATCGCAAATTTTGGCGATTGATTTTGCTTTTTAGATTAAAAAATTGCGATTGCTGAATTTTGATAAGCTTTTAATTCTTTCGCTAATAAAACTTGCTTTTTGGCCATCTGACTTCATAACGTAGTTGATTTTGAGTTTGGTCCTTCAAAAATGCTTTTCCTCCATTTTGAGCTAAATTAGGGTTTTACTTTTCTCCCTGTTCTGACCTCTGATGAAGAAATGAAGCATACCACTAGATAGCTCTTGCCAAGCTCTATCTATCTAGCCTAAAAAAATTTTACCCAAACTGTACAAAAATGTTAAGTCCAAAAATGTAGAATTTGTTGGAAGTGGATGTGGACCATATGTACATTGACTTCCAATAATCCCTCCTTCAATGTCATATTGGTACAAGCTTCAGTAACCTCCATATCTTCTCATGATTATCTCTGGTTAATGCTTTGGTAAAGTTAATGCTTTGGTAAATATATCTGCAACATTCTCACTAGAAGGAACATAAACCAGTTCAATGTGCTTCTTTGCTATCTGCTCTCGAATATAGTGGTAGTGTACCTCTATATGCTTTGTCCTTGCATGATGCACTGAATTCTTTGCTATAGCTATTGCACTCTGGCTATTTGAAAATACTTGAATGGGTTCATGTACTCTCACATCTAGATAACTAAAAATCTTCTGCAACCAAACTGACTCTAGAGTAGCTGTAATGCTGCACGATATTCAGCTTCACACGAAGAAGTTGCAATAGTGGGTTGTCTCTTTGAAAGCCATGAGATAAGACAATCTCCAAGATAAAAGAAAAAAATCCACTCCAATATAACACTCAGATTCTACATGAACCTTGATACTTGAGAAACTGCAAATTGTATATCAGGACTACAAAGATAAATCAAGCACCAAGCTGCTTGACTATATAAAGTAGCATCAAATGACTCTGCATCTGCTACCATCTGTAACGACGCGTTCTGATCCATAGGTGTTTGCATAGGTTTACAATCACTCATCCGAAACCTTTCTAAAAGTTTCTCAATGTACTTCTGTTGTGTCATATAGGTACACTCATCCTTAAACAGAAACTGAATCCTAAGATAATAATGCAAGATTCCCAAATCATTCACATCAAATGTTTGCTTCAATTGTTCTTTGAACGTCTGCAAATCTTCATCTTTGGGACCTATGACTATAATATCATCACGTAAATGATTGCTATAATCATCATATGTGGTTCAGCTTTGACATAAAGAGTTAGAGCTTCATCTGAGTTATGGAAATCAATGGATAAAAGATATGTGTGTATCTTTTCATATTATGCTCTAGGTGCCTGTTTCAAACCATACAAAGCTTTTATAAGCTTACATACTAAATGTTCTTTACCTGTTTCTTCAAAACCTTTTGGCTGCTGAATATATACATCTTCATGTAAATCACCATTCAAAAAAGCAGTCTTTATGTCAAGTTGATATATATGCCAACCAAAATGTGCTTCTAAAGCAAGTATTGACCTAATAACTGTCATCCTAGACGTAGGAGCGAATGTCTCATCATAATCAATACCTTTTTGTTGTGCATATCCTTTGACAAGTAATCTGCCTTTGTACCTGTCAATAGTACCATCTTTCAATAGTACCATCTGCTTTCCTTTTGATTTTGAAGATCCATTTTACACCTATAGCTTTCTTTCCTTCTGGTAACTCATATAGCTGCCAAGTTTGATTCTTATGAATAGAATCAATCTTTTCTTGCATAGCTTTTCTCCAAATAGGAATGTTAAGTGCATCTTTAACACATGTAGGTTCATCTTCAACTGTCGTAAGTGCCAAAATATCATGAATCTCAAAGTTTTCAACAAAACTTACATTATCTTTTTATTGTTGTTGGCTAGACTGACTCCTTGTTCTTCCTGTAAAAGTCTTTATACCACTATCTTTCCAAGTCTGATATAACCAAGTAGGTGTATCCTTAAATAGTGGTGAAACCCTTTCTAACCCTTCAGCTTCCACAGGTTCTAGAACTTGTCCTTACGAGGTACTAGGACTTTCTGGAACTCTAGTACTTTCTTCCATTTCTGGAACTAAAGTCTCATGTGGACATGAATCTGCAGAAGGTTGTGAAATTCCTCTTTCTTCAATCTTCTCTTCAATCCTAGGAATTTTAACTCCCTCTTGAGATGGCTGAACATGTACATCCAAATTCCTCCTAAAAAATCCATAGTCATTTTCACTAATGAACTCTGGAATTTCTGCTTCTTTATCATAAACATTATTTTCAGCAATATAAGCATTACGTGAAAGAATAACTTCACCTATTTCTGGAACATAAAACCTGTAGCCTTTACTCTCAACAAGATATCCAATGAAAACAGCTTTCCTTGCCTTTACATCTAGTTTGCCACGATCCTTTTCCTCAACAAGATATCCAATGAAAAAAGCTTTCCTTCATGTCAAGTACATATAAAACATCTGAAATCTGAAAATTACCACCTTTCTCTTGACTTTAGGATGACTGTACCTATTCCCACAACATCCAAATCATTCCCATCTGCAATAGTAACTCTTCTACCTGTAGAATAGGAAAGAGAAGAAAACACATCTTTGCAACCTGTCATATGCTTTGTAGGACCTGAGTCAAATATCCAAGGATCTGCTGAAAGAACTTGTAAAGCTGCCTGATCAAAAGCTACTTCCTCAATGGTGATACAGGCATAAGAATCACCTTGAGATTTCCCTTTTTTATCATCATCTGCAACATTACCTGATGCCTTTTTCTTTTCTGCCGCAATCCTTTTCTGACAAACTGCTATGAAATGTCCAGGTTTCTTGCAATAATGACATAATGCTTCCTTCTTAGAAGACTTCTCTTTAGATGTAGTAGAAACAAAATCTGAAGTAGAAGGTGAGAGGGACTTACTTTCCTTCTTGGATTGCTTTTCCTTCTTATCCTTCTTCTTCTTTTTACCCTTTGATGAAGATAAAAGTACGTCTTCATTCTCTTCCATTCCCTTCAACTCATCTTCATCTTGAAGTAACAAGAACTCTAACTCTTCAAATGTAACCTCTCTATCTCTTGTGGTAAGGGTCAAAGTGGCTACGAAAGATTGATATGAGATAGGAAGTGAATTAATCAACGTATTTACCATTTCTTCATCAGATATCTTAACTCCTACATTTAGAAGTTGATCTCTCAAGTCAACGAGTCTCGTAATGTGGGTTTGAATTGACTCACCAGCCTTCATCCTTGTATTTGCTAGTTATCTCCTCAAGTGAGCTTTCCTAGCAAGATTTCTGCTCTGAAAAAGATTCTCAAGCTTCAACGAAGCTTGTCTCGAACTCCGGCAAGATCTGATATGTGATAGAATATGCTTTTTGACACTCATGGCTATGAATGAGAGTGCTAAAGCATCTCTAGAATCCCATCTTGCCTATCTTCAGTAGGAGGAACTTTGGGTAAGTATCTACCTGTGACTCTGGATCCTCTCTTGGCTTCTTGGCTTGGGCGACTCCTCCTCCTCCCCCTTCCTAACTTCTTAGGAGACTACTCCTCATCCTCCTTCTTGGCTTCTTGGGCGCCTACTCTCCTCCCACCACTGGAGCAACCTCTTCTTGGGCGAAGAATCCTCCGGGGCGACCTCTTCATTGGGGCGACTTCCTCCATCAGAAGTAGTTCCAAAGATGGTCCATGACCCATACCAGAGCTAGCAAAGAGAAGAAGTTAAGCCCTAAGAAGACACCAATCAAAAGTTACCACAGAAGAAGGCCAGACCCTTACCCAACACCCATAAGAAGTCTATCTATCTCAAGCCTAGTCTCTAGAATAGAAGGGTTAGACGACAAGGCTAAAACTCAAAAGAGCTTACCTCAAGACACACTTCTTAATAAGGCTATGGAAGAGGAACTTTCCACTCTTTTATCAAGAATAAATATTAGATTCTCTTCATTTCATGGCGGTGCTAATGAAGATCCTGAAGATCATGTACGAAGATTTCTTTCAATTTGTAAGAGTAGGGGCTTACAGCAACGACAGAAGGCCTTCCTTGCTCTCTTTCCATCAACTCTTGAAGGATTGGTGGACAAATGGTTCAGCCAGTACGCCGAAAACCATTTCCAAACATGGGAAGCATTGAGGACTGAATTCACAAACGCATTTCGGCCAGGTAACTCTACAGAAAGAACGTTAGATGAACTTGAGAATCTAATCTTGCATATGGGAGAATCATTTTCAGAACTTATGACATGGGCAAGGTCACTCGTGGCAAGATTGCCGGAGCCACCAGGGGATATCCTTGTTAAGAAGTGGGCGGAGAAAGCCTTGCCGAAATCCACACATCAGAAGCTGAGAGAGCTGTTGAGACCAAATGCCACTTTGAGAGAATTTGAAGCAGCTTCCACAAGGATTGAGGCTGCACGGGTTCATTTTGGAACACATCCAAGAAAGACTTTTCCCCAAGATGAAGATATGGTGACAGCCTTGAGGAAGGAACTAGAAACCTTAAAGCTTCAAAGAAATAGAGAACAGGACAAAGGTACCTCTGAAGGTCTCGCTCGGATACGACAAGAGCTTGAAGAACTCAATACATTAAGAGAGGTAAGAACTGGACTATGGTGTTCTCTCTATAGTACTCAAGGACACACATCACAAGAATGTCCAAGGAGGCTAACATGCCAGTTTTGTGGAAAGGGTGGCCATGAGGCCAAGGATTGTTATTTTCTGAAGGGTCTTGGAAATCAGGCTATGATGCAAGGACAACCGCAGGAAGCTCAATGGGTAGGGGTGGCTCAGTCCTCCTTGTTAGGGCAACCCCCCTTACCATCCACTACAACACCTCTTGTAACAACTTTTTACACCAATCAAGGACCTCAACGGCAAGAAGGTAGGCCTCGTCAGAACCGATCACCTAGGCCTATAATGTGTTACAGATGTGGGGAGTATGGACACTTCCAAAGTAAATGTTCACTTCCTGAGGATGCCCCACCATGCAAAAACTGTCTTGAAACACGGGACCATTGTACGAAGGACTGCCCAAAGTCAATGCCGTCCACAAGCACACCAGGTAACTCTTGCCCCCTACATATGATCATAGTAACTAATGATGAGGGCAATGTAGACTCTCCAAGTGCCCGAGTAGTCCAACTTGAGGAACTTCCCGGAGTAATGACAAGGACACAAAAGAAGAAGGCAGCTTTGAAAGATACTGCCAAGGAAGCAACAGGCTCAACAAAGGACAAGGGAAAAAGGACCATGCAGCATGAACCTTCTCAGGAAGCCAAACACAACCAAAACAAGGAGAAAATCTCACTGGGAAGAGTAGGAAGAAATGAAGATACTCTTGAGCAAGTCGTTGACAAAGCTTATGCAGTATCTAAGGAGGACCTAAGGCACTTTCAGAATGAATCTACTTGAAGGAACAATCAAGAAGGCTTTCTCACCGCAGTTCAAGTCTTGCAGAGCACCTACCAACAGGTATCTTTATATAACTTGTTAGCTATGAGTCCTGGATTCAGAGGAGAAGTAATGGCTGCCATAAATGGATTAGACCCTGGCATCATGTTAAATGGAGGGCAAGGCTTCACTTCTCTGATTTCTCAACAAATACCTATACCCTCAACTTATAGCTCAAAACCATCTAGGATGGCACCTCTTACTGATTACAAGAGTCCTAGACTAACTGTAAGTATCAAGGGAACTCCTTTGGTAGGAGTGATAGTTGATGGGGGATCTAGTATTAATCTAATGCCCGAGTACACAATGACATTGCTAAATCTGAAACCAACTAAGGATGCTCATTTTACAGTATCGTTAGCAGACCAAAGCAAGGTAAGCCCACTAGGCATAGTAGAAAAGGTTAAAGTCATCATCCATAAGCTAAAATTTGTGTTGGATTTTGTGGTAATAACACTCCAAAAGGTGAAGGGAGGATTTCCTCTTTTGATAGGAAGGCCATGGCTACGCCACAGTAAAGCAGTGCATGACTAGGGTAGTGACACCTTATGGGTGGCTGGACCAGACAAGGTGATGAGACAGCTTCAGATGGAAGGAGGAACAGATGAAGCCCTAGGTACTTCTCTAGTTGTTCTCCATCCACAGCAACCTACAGAGGAAGGCAAGGAAGATAACAATGGAGAAGACGAACAACAAACCATACAAGAAGGAGCAAACATTTGGGCCACACCTCCTCCACCATGGGTTCTCAAAAATCAAGAAATATCAGGACAAGGAAGGGCGCCTTCACCTCCCTAGGCATCTCCACCTCCTAATTCAAGTTGGGCGTCTAGACCTCCTAATCCAAATTGGGCGCCTCCTCCACCTCCAAACAATTGGGCGACTCCACCTCCTAGTCCAAGCTGGGCGCCTCCGCCTCCAAGTAGCTGGGTCACTCCATAGGCTTGGGCTCCATACTCTGCTCAAGGGCCTCCACACTAGGCACCTGAATGGGCAGCTTATCCTCCATCTTGGGCTACCCCTACAATTGGTTGGGCGGCCCAATGGGCATCTGGGAAGCCTCACACAGAGCCATATAAAACAACATCACCTCACATCAAGGAAGAAGTTGATATAGGAGAAGAAATATCAAATGAAGATCTAGGCAACATCATGGATTGGATTGAGGAGACCAATAATGTTTCATGTTTTACAATAGCAGTCAAGGAAAAAGAAGAAGAAGAACCTACTGTGGAGTCTCTGGTATTAGGAGAACCAGCTAAAGATTTCCGGAGAGGTAAAGTTTTGAAAGGAGTTGAAGGAAGAAAAGGGATTGAAGCAAGCCAAGAACTAGTAGCATTTTCCCATTGGTGGAAGTCCCAGTAGGATGGACACAGGAAAAGACCCAGGAAATCACCATCAATGATAGTCTAGCATTCACCAAGCAAATGTTGTTTGAGGACAAGGAAGAGGCAATTTTGGAGCCAGTTAAAGAAATCAACTTAGGGGAAGAAGAAAATCCACAAAATCTTCTACTGGCAAGTTGGTTGTGGGACCACCCTCTTCTTCTCACAGAGGTAATAACATTCATGAATAATTTTAAAGATATATTTGCATGGAGTTACAAGGATCTGACAGGAATACCAAAAGAACTGGGAATACACACTATTCCTCTAGTGGCAGAAGCTCGGCCAGTTAGAGGGAAAATGTATAGGTTAAATCCCAAATATGCAGAAGCAGTCAAGAAGGAAATCCAGAAAATAGAGGAAGAAGGTATCATAGTTCCTGTGGAGCATTTGGAATGGTTGTCCTCTATGGTCATAGCACCTAAGAAGCAACCTAATAAAATCAGGGTTTGTGTGGATTTCCGAGCATTAAATACCACTGCAGTAGAGAATGTGCCAGAACATTTGAAGCAATTAGAACAAGTATTCCAACGTTGCAGAGAGACAGGTTTGAAACTTAACCCTAACAAATGTCATTTTCTGGTAACCCAAGGTACCTTGTTAGGACATGTGGTCTCTGCTAAACGGATGACTCCAGATTCAGATAAGGTGATGTCAATTCTTAAGCTTCCAAGACCTATAAATGCCAAAGAGGTCCAGAGCTTCTTGGGGCACACAGGATATCACCGCAAGTTTATACGCATGTATGCAAAGGAAGCACGACCACTTTCACGGCTTACGAGTAAAAGTTTTCCCTTTCAATGGTTTGAAGAAGAAGAATCAGCATTCACCTATCTGAAACAAAGGTTGGCATCTGCACCTATACTCATCTCACCAGATTGGTCTAAGACATTCCACGTGCATGTAGATGCAAGCTTGTATGCAGTAGGAGCTATACTGACTCAACCAAGTGAAGCACACAAATTAGATCAGCCCATTCACTATGCGAGTAGGCTCCTCTCAAAAGCCGAGAAGAATTCTAGCACTACAGAAAGGGAAGCATTGGCTATTGTATTTGCCCTCAAGAAATTCAGGCACTATTTATTAGGCACTACATTCACAGTGATTATTGATCATCAAGCTTTGAAATATTTGTTGAATAAGCCACAAGTTGCAGGAAGAGTATGGAGATGGTTGCTCCTCTTCCAAGAATTCGACTTTGAAATTGTACAAAGAAGTGGTAGGCAACATGTCATTACAGATCACCTCTCTCACATCAGGCATCCAACTCAAGCAACAAAGGGAGTAGAAGATGATTTCCTAGACAGCCAAATATACAAGGTAAATATAGCACCTACATGGTATGATGATTTAACTCTCTTCCTAGGAAAAGGTCAATTTCGCACTGGGTCTACTCCATTGGAAAGGCGTAGACTCCTCCTAAAAAGTAAGAATTTCATGATGGCAAAAGATATCCTCTATAAGGTTGGTCCTGATGGATATACAGAAGGTGTCTTCAACCACATGAAACAGAAACTGTTCTTCAATTGGTACATGAGGGAAAGTCTAGTGGTCATTTTCCTAGACATATCACTGCACTGAGGGTACTTCAAAGTGGCCTATGGTGGCCATATCTCTTCAGAGATGCCACTAAAGTTGCCAAGGCATGTGATGTTTGTCAACGATGTGCGCCCAAACCAACACGACAAGGGAACCAACCGAACCAACCGCTTAATATCTCTGTAGCTTGGCAACCCTTTGAGCATTGGGGAATAGACTTTGTTGGCCCAATTTTTCCAGTAGCACACGATTCAGGTGCAAAGTATCTTCTAGTAGCAACGGATTATGCCACTAAGTGGGCTGAAGTAATAGCCAATAAGGAATGTACTACTGAAACGGTAGCCACCTTCTTGTATAATTACATCTTTTGCAGATATGGATGTCCAATAGAGGTCACAACAGACCAAGGATCCCATTTTGTCAATAAGGTACTAACGTTGATTTTTGAAAAGTATCAAATATTCCATAAGTCCTGTGCATACTACCCAAGGGCAAATGGTCAGGCGGAAAGCACAAATAAGGTTCTCATGCTCTTACTGAGAAAAACATGCTTACAGTTTCCTAATACATAGGGCCAAGCATATCTTGGAACATTGTGGGCCTACAGAACTTCATTCAAAGCCACAACAGCACACACTCCATTTGAGCTAGTCTATGGAATACAAGCAATTGCTCCTTTTGAGTTCTTCCATGGCTCCAACCACATGGGAACCAATCGAATTCCTGGATTTACTAGCGCACTCTCATCCAACATTGTGAGGCTACAACTTCTTGAAGAAAAGAGAACGATTGGCAATGAGACTCAAGGTAAAAAGAAAACAGGATCATGATGCAAATGCCGAGATGGAACGGACCTTTTAGGGTCATACGCACACTTCCAAAAGGTGGAGTACAAATTTCCACATTGACTGGCACAATACTGCCCCTAGTCAATGAATCTAAGCTAAAACCCTATGTAGAAGGATAGGAAAGCAGGAATTGCCCTTGTATATAATGGTGGCTGTCCTCGGACGTCATATAACCTCTGGGCGTAGGTGTGCCAAGTCTGATGATCTGCAATGGGTGTAGGTGGGCGTGGCTCACGGAGGGCCCTCCACGCGGTGGCGCAATCTCTACTCATGAGAAGGTCAAACAACTCTGCCTCGTGTCTCTCCTTGAAAGCTCGCCTCTTCCGGCATGTGAGGGCTCGCATTTGTCGTCGTGCCTCCCTCTCTGTGATGGATCCCAAGATACTCTGAGCTCTGAGATGTTGGTATAGTTGTCTACACTCCTCATCGTACCACCTATTCTGAGGTATATGCCCCAGCGGTGTCGAATGTGCAGTGCTATGAGTGGTGTATGGAAAGCTGAGAATAGCAGATGTGCGGAGGATCGAGGAGAAGTGGGCGGTGAGGGTGTCCAATGGGGTGGGGGGATCAAGGGAGTAGATGCTCTCTCGAACATGGGAGATATAGATCTGTGGTAGCTCATGTCTAAAGTGAATGGTGGTATGGGCGTGTGGCTGTATGGTGGCGAGTATGCATGGTGAGTTGCGTATGGATTGGGCGAGATATGTGTGATCAGCTCCAATCGGTATGGGTGGGATGGTGAATGAGGTGATGAGATGAGTCGCCTTCGGGGGTCCGATAACATAGTCTACCACACTGCCTCCATGCGGTGTCGTGGGTGGGATGCATGTGAGACCACCTGAGGTGGGCCATGTCACCATCATATATAATGAGACGGTGTGCTCCTCCCATCTGGAGTAGGTGTCGGCCGTATGAGGTGGGTGTGGCGGTGTCGGCTGAGGCTCTGAGTGTAGACATGTCCACCATGGTGCGAAGCATCTAAGGGTCATCAAAATCGTAGATATCACACTGGTGGCTCTGAGTGCAGGCATTGAAGTCTCCTACAAGGAAGACTTCGCCCATCCCGGTATACTCCATAATGGTGTCACTGAGGCAGTCATATGGCGATGTGTCTGATCCCTCCCCCCCCGGAGGGCTTCTCGGGGGAATGTGTGAAGAGTGAGCCAATGGGTGCAATATAGCATACGGCAAAATACGTTGCTCTCTCCTCTAATAGCTAGAGGCGTACCCACATAAAACGTGCCTCTCGATCTCTTGCTACCACCTGTATCCTGTGTTGTAGTGACTGTCTATAGAGCACGGCTACTCCTGATCCTTGTGTGGTGTGATGTCGCATCTGTCGGCAGTGAGCTTACTCCCACATATAGCCCTCAATCCTCCATAGGTTCCTCCCCGGGCTCTCTTGTGTCTCTGTTAAGAACATGTCTTTGCCCTCCATCACCTCCTCGAGTCGCCCGGGATGTGTCCACAAAGATCCATTGCAGTTCCAGACTGCAATGCGCACCTCCTGTTGTGTTGTCTCATAGGCCGCGAATCCCTAGTCAATGGGTCGTCCATCAATGATGACGCGACCGTCTCTGTATAGGGCACGATGTCCATCCCGTCGGGCCTCGAGGACATGCGGCATGCATGCACGTATGTGCTCTACTTGCATCCGTGTGAGGTCATCATCCAAATAGATCGGGGTGCCCGGTGTAGTGTGTAGTACTGCTCGTCGTCTGAGGAAGCCTCTCCTCCTCGCCTCATCCGAGAACTGAAGAATAAGTGCTCTTCTCTGTGTGGTGTCTCGTCCTCCTCTCCAGGCTCGGGTGAAAGGAAGAGGCTCATCCGCGCAATATCCAAGTAGTGTGCACAAGCGACGCCCGTCCTGCACCGGTGATCCGTGTGTCTCTGTGAGGCCGGAGACGCGGACATTGAGCCTTCGGGCCTGTCGCATCCGCTCCTCCTCAATGGTGGTGTGTACTATGTGGATCTCCTCATGGTGGTGGTTCTTCTTTGCCTCCTGTCGAAGGTTTTTTTTTTTGACAACTTCGACCAATCCATCTTTTTTAATCTCAAGCTCGTTCCGAACCCCTCTATACACTCTTTCTTGATACTCGTATGTATGTCCTCTAGCTGTGGGGCGATCTCCCCTCCTCACGTATGCTGTCTAGTTTCGCCCTCATATCAGTGAGCCCAGTGTTCAACTTCAGTGTTCAACTTCTCCTGATCGTGTGAGTGTTGCTTACGGATAGCAAGAAGCTCCTCCCGTAGGAACTCATTTTCCTTCTCCAAGGCTCCTACCTTGGCTTCGAGGGCGGCGACTCTTCGGGTAACTCCGTTGAGTCCAGAGTCTCCTTTCTTATGTTTCCCTATCAACTCTCGGGGGGTATGCTCTAAGGCAGCCATTTGTTCTTCTAACTTGGGAGTCGGGAGAGAGAAAGAAAGAAAGAAAGAAAGTCATATTAATGTCTTCTGGAGGCCAAACTTGGCCTATGAGACAAAAGCCATGTACAAATGTAGTAACCATGTGTAGAAAATGAAATGAAATAAACACAAAGCTATCTAGGGCTGGTAAAAGGCTGTGGAGACGTGGCTCTGACTCCGCAGATAGTGGCCACCTAATACAGGGGGATCCATAATATGAGTGAGCAAAACACCCTAGCTACTGGTGATGGGGGGAGGTGGGTGTAGTATGTGGTACATCGGTGGTGGACTAAGTGCCTCCTGAAGGAAGACAACCAAGGAGGTGGTGGTACGCCTATGCTCCATCATGTGGTCGTAGGCTAACCTGATGCGTGAGATATCCTCCTGATATAGTCGCGGTCGACGATATCCTACAATGCGTGGTCGTCGTCGTGCGCTCTGTGCTGCTGCCTGGTGGAGCGTGAGCCCTATAGAAGGACCTCCCTGATGTAGCTCTGCTCGCTGAAAGAACTGGGTAATGGTCTGCTGGGTACTCACCCGTGGCTGATGTGTGGGCTGTAGTGACCGCTCTCGCCTCTCGTATGCTCCTGTGAGGAAGCGTCCTAAGCGTCGTTGGTCTCCCATAGTCATGCACAACTGGAGTGACTCCTCTAGCTCGAACTGTGCTCGTAGGTCTAAGTATGCTCGACATCTGATAACAAAATGCTCCTCACTCTCTACCTCTGTCTGGCATACTGGGCACCACCTCTCCTCATGGGGGACTCCCTTGGACCGACCCCTCTCAATCTCGAGCTGATGTGATGAGACCCGGAGCTGCCCAATGAAGACTCGGAGGTGGTGGGGAAGGTATGTCTGCATGTATCTTGGGATCTCGATGAAGCCTGCGTCCGATATATGTAGAAAATGCTCGCGGTAATAGAGCATTTTCGGTGGCAATGTATCCCTAGGGCTCACCCATGTCCTCTCTATGTATGTATGCCATATCTCCTGACGAATGACCCTATTCCTCTCTTGATGAGAGAGCGAGTAGGTGGGTGCATGTGAGTCGTACTGTAGTGGTGGTAGCCTGTCTATGTCAAAGCCATGGTGGGCCAGCAAGTCTCGTGTCTGTGCATACCATGAGGAGGTGTCGCCTGCTAATGCCATATCATGTGATGCCTGGAAAGCATGATAAGCAATGCGCTCTGTATCCATGCTCCGAAGCCTGTGTAATAGGCATACTGTCTGGAACAGCGCCTCAACTAGCATCGGTGGTGCTGCGAGCTCTGCTCTAATGATATCATGTGGTACTGAAGGCTTGCTTCCCGATCCCTCCCACACCGCATCTTGAGATATCCACCCTATTCATAGGAGGCATGGTACGAGAGGCCATCCATAGGCTTCAGCATGGTTGTTCAGCAGACCACACGGGACTACAGGGCGAGCACTTTATATACGCAGTAGATGTAGTCTCCCACCTGATCGCCCATCTCTTCAACTGTGCTTTGGTTGAGGGATTACCTGACTCGTGGACTATGCATACCATTGCGCCTATCCATAAGTTTGGTGATATGATGGACCCAGGGAACTACAGGACTATTATGATAGGCCACATCCTGGCCAAGATCTATGGGGAAGTACTAGACGTACAGCTCAGTACATACGCTGAGGCAGCTGGGATCAGAGCACCCGGCCAGGAAGGCTTCCGCCGCACGTTCTCTACCATCGACCACATCTTCGTACTTCGTTGCTTGATTGAGAGCGCAAAGGCCAAGAAGCGGAGACTATACTGTTGCTTTGTGGATTTCCACAAAGCCTTCGACATGGTTCCTCGAGAGAGACTACTACGGAGACTCAAGGAGTTAAAGCTACCATCAGACATGCTATGGGCCATCCATGCTTTGTATGCACGAGTCACATGCAAGGTGCACTGCCCCCCCCGGCCTATCAAACAGCCTTGTTAGCACCATTGGTGTGAAACAAGGTTTCCCTCTCTCACCCACTCTCTTCAGTCTCTACATCGACGAGATCACGGAGTATATACAGCGAGCAAAAGGGATAGGAGGAGACCTCGGAGGTACGCAAGCACACATCCTATTATATGCTGATGACATTGTTCTGCTTTCAGAGTCACAAGAGGGGTTGCAGTCACATTTACAGGCGCTCGATACCTTCTGCATGGAGAGAGGACTCACAGTGAACCTTGGCAAGACCAAGGTCATGATCGTCCATACCTCCGAGAAGTACGCCATTGCGCCTCCTTCACCGAAGCTGGAGGACAGATAGAGGTAGTGGACTCCTACATCTACCTAGGTATCACCTTCTCGGGCAGCACAAGGGTATTCTCCATGGCACAGG
This sequence comes from Ceratopteris richardii, assembly GCA_020310875.1. Classification (NCBI taxonomy): domain Eukaryota; kingdom Viridiplantae; phylum Streptophyta; class Polypodiopsida; order Polypodiales; family Pteridaceae; genus Ceratopteris; species Ceratopteris richardii. The sequence continues at coordinate 132,659,359 of CM035417.1, read as the reverse complement.
CAGCGAGAGAGAGATTGACGCGAGGCTATGCTGCACTGGCAAGATTGGAGAGACGCTGCTTTAAGGCACATTTTAACAGCCCCGGACTAAGGGGTGGCTCTTTGAGACTCTAGTGATACCCGGATTGATGTATGCAGCGGCAGTATGGGCACCAGGGATCACGGAGGCGATGTGGACGCGGATTGAGAGGCCCCAGGTCACCATGATCTCACGCTTGCTCTGCAGCAAGCCCTCCCTTCCGCATGACATTATACGAGCTGAGCTTGGCACACCACAGATGCTAGTGGGAGCCCTCTTTCAGCTAGTGACCTTTATTCTGAGAGTTAGAGAGCTCCCCACCAGCAGACTCACCAGGCTTGCATTTGAGACCTCTAGACATTTGGAAGAGACGGGGAATGAGAGAGTATGGTACGCACAGACCTACCGATGGTTAGCAGACCATGGCATGAGCATTACAGATCTCCCCCTTTTTCAGTATGACCTCTCTTCCCCCTACATTACCCTCTCTCGTTCGGAAAGGAACAGGATCATCCGTCAGGACCTACTACAGATACACGTCGTGGAGACATGGGTAGCACCACCGGAGCCTCTTTCCACAAAGAGGCAACACTACAGAGAGCACTTCTTGACTGTGACAACGGATGGTTTCAATCAGAGACCACGATACATGGATACATACATGGCACCAGCAGAGAGAGTGGCCATTGGGAAGCTCAGAGTATCATCACACAAGCTCGAGATTGAGGTTGGGCGTGCAACACATACCCCCAGGGATGAGAGATTATGCAAGATATGCCGAGAGGAGGTGGAGGACGAGGAGCACTACACATGCAGATGCCAAGCATATGAGGACATCAGAGACCGCTACCCACAACTCTTCGGGGGGCCCAGAGAGATCAGGGCTTTATTGGAGACGGAGGACAAGCACCCTCTAGGTCGTTTCCTAGTAGAGCTCCAGCGCCGCCGTGCATCACTTCTCCAGTAGCAGATGGAGATACACCTGAGCCCCCAGACTTATATTGCAGATTTTTTCAGACCCACAACCACTCGAGGACCAAGATCAACGCGGGGTGCCACATTACAGAGAGAAGACGAGCTTAGACGACAACGTCGACGACCAAGACCTCCACTCCGGAAAGCCCGTCCCCACCAGAGAGAGATTCAGGCAATTCATGCACGCCATGACATGGAGATACGGAGACGTCAGCAGCGCACCCCCGTCGACCTCGATGTGAAGAGCATTTTGCGGATCGCGACGATGCCTTACCCACCGATGCATTATATCCTACACCCACGCCATACTCTGCTCAAGGGCCTCCACACTGAGCACCTGAATGGGCAGCTTATCCTCCATCTTGGGCTACCCCTACAATTGGCTGGGCGGCCCAATGGGCATCCGGGAAGCCTCACACAGAGCCATATAAAACAAAATCACCTGACATCAAGGAAGAAGTTGATATAGGAGAAGAAATATCAAATGAAGATCTACGCGATATCATGGATTGGATTGAGGAGACCAATAATGTTTCATGCTTTACAATAGCAATCAAGGAAAAAGAAGAAGAAGAACCTACTGTGGAGTCTGTGGTATTAGGAGAAGCAGCTAAAGATTTCCGAAGAGGTAAAGTTTTGAAAGGAGTTGAAGGAAGAAAAGGGATTGAAGCAAGCCAAACAGAAGGAGAACTAGTAGAAAGCATTTTCCCATTGGTGGAAGTCCAAGTAGGATGGACACAGGAAAAGACCCAAAAAATCACCATCAATGATGGTCCAGCATTCACCAAGCAAATGTTGTTTAAGGACGAGGAAGAGGCAATTTTGGAGCCAGTTAAAGAGGCATTTGACTGGCACAATACTGCCCATAGTCAATGAATCTAAGCTAAAACCCTATGTAGAAGAATAGGAAAGCAGGAATTGCCCTTGTATATAATGTATATACCCTTATGTACTTCCTACTACTTATGTCGCTTTTTTCTCATCGATCTTCTTCATATATCCCATTCCCATTTATCTACTGTCCTTCCCACCCACTCCCAGACCACTACCTCCCTGGTTACTCATAGGCATTATGCTAATCTCTGCTATCTTCTCCCTTATCCTTTTGATGTCACTCCTCTAAGCGAAGATTGCCACCCCTAAGAGCTGAGATTGCAAAAGACCATCTCATCCACTTACCTGGGCGACATCACCCCCTCCTCTCTCTAAACCAAAGCACTGGTGACCCCTCCACTCCTCTCCTCATACACCTTGGGCGACCCTCATCCTTCCAATTTGCCAACTTGGGCGACCCTCCTCCCTCTCAACCTCTATGGCCAAGTTGGGCGACCCTCATCCTTCCAATTTGCCAACTTGGGCGACCCTCCTCCCTCTCAACCTCTATGGCCAAGTTGGGCGACCATCATCCTTCCATTTTGCCAACTTGGGCGACCCTCCTCCATCTCAGCTCTATGTCCAACCTGGGCGACCCCTCATCCTTCCACTTTGCAAAATTGGGCGACCCTCCTCCCTCTCAAGCTCTATGGCCAAGCTGGGTTCATCCTTCCACTTTGCAAAATTGGGAGACCCTCCTCCCTCTCAAGCTCTATGGCCAAGCTGGGCGACCCCTCATCCTTCCACTTTGCCAAATTGGGCGACCCTCCTCCCTCTCAAGCTCTATCCAAGCTCGGCGACCCCTCATCCTTCCACTTTGCCAAATTGGGCGACCCTCCTCCTCTCCTCCTTTCTCTCAACATGGGCGACCTCTCCTCCACTTTTCCCTTCCACTTCCTTGGGCGACCTCTCCTCCACTTTCACCTTGGCATTTCCTTGGGCGACCTCACCTCCTCCTCTCCTCCTTTCTCTCAACATGGGCGACCTCTCCTCCACTTTCACCTTGGCCCTTCCTTGCGCGACCTCACCTCCTCCTCTCCTTTCTCTCAACATGGGCGACCTCTCCTCCGACTTTCACCTTGGCCCTTCCTTGCGCGACCTCACCTCCTCCTCTCCTCCTTTCTCTCAACATGGGCGACCTCTCCTCCACTTTCACCTTGGCATTTCCTTGGGCGACCTCACCTCCTCCTCTCCTCCTTTCTCTCAACATGGGCGACCTCTCCACCTCCCCTCACTCTCAATTGGGCGACCTCTCCAAGTCCCCACATCCTCAATTGGGCGACCTCTCCACCTCCCTTCATCCTAAATTGGGCAACCTCTCCACCTCCCCTCATCCTCAATTCGGCGACCTCTCCACCTCCCTTCATCCTCAATTAGAGACCTCTCCAACTCCTATCATCCTTCATTTGGGCAAGCATACCCACACATCGGAACCACCTCTTGTTCCACCTCTTTCCTTCTAGACTCTTATGACCAATCCCTCATGTCTCTATGTCCCTAACCCATATTGGAGACCACCAACTATGCCGCGGCCTCCTCCAGCTATAATTGCATTTTGTTTTCTTGTTGTAACAACTGAGTATTGTACTCCCTTATCTCTCCGAGACGGAGAGACACTAGTGGCGGGCAACCTGTAGAACAAATTTTTGAAGGACAGAGTAAAGGATGGCACCAAGGAACCAAAATCTGGAGTTGGGCGCAAAGACGTCCAAAATCTGGAATTAGGCGCCAAGACGTCCAAAATCTGGAGTTCGGCACCAAGACGTCCAAAATCTGGAATTGGGCGCCAAGACGTCCAAAATCTGGAGTTGGGCGCCAAGACGTCCAAAATCTGGAGTTCGGCTCCAAAACTTCCAAAATCTGGAGTTGGGCACAAAGACGTCCAGATGGTAGAGTTGGGAGACTGCATGCCCAAGGCATGCCCAGACAAGCAGACCTGACAAGGCGGCCAAGTAGGGCCCAGCCACTCATCATTACACGACAAAGTCTAGTACTAGCGGCGGCCAGGCTGACAAATGAAACCGCCTAGTGCATTAACTTCCCATTACTCCCATTAACTTCCCATTACTCCCATGTAACAGACTCTCCTATTGTAACCGGTTCCTCACCTCTCTCCTATAAAAGGGGAAACCTCAAGAGAGAAACATACGACAGATGATAGAGCATATAGTGCACACTACAGGAGAAGATAGCTAAGAGTGAGTGCAGGCTCAGAGTCTGTAGATAGTAGAGTCCTGCTCATGTTATTTGCTGATGTTACTTATGTGAGAATACTTGGAGTTTGCATTCTGTTGTTCCTTTGCTTGGTATGATCAGATGTGGTATGATTAGTGGTATGATTAGCTGTGGTATGGTTAGCTAATGGCTTGTATTCTGATTGTGTTACATTTGGCTTTCTAGTTAGTGTTGTCTTGTGCTCTATTCTACTCCATGCTTGCTGCTGCTGTGACTCTTACTCCTAAGTGTAGTTTCTAGTGATGATATGGAGGCTCGGGGATATGTGTCTATTATGGTAATGTGCTTTAATATGTTCATGTGTTTACATATGCTCCAGGAGTAGTGCATTTTGCATTCCCTGCACCCACACACTTCACTTCACCACCTACACCCTGTCCATGTGAATCTAACAAAGGATGCCTCCAAGATATGCTGGAAAGAAGATAATCTGCCCATGCTGAAGCCATATGACTAGAACCATGGCATCATTTATCCAAACCAACATGCTGTGCCTCTGTAGAAGCTAAATTTCAAGAGGACTCAAGGGCAAAGTGTGCATTTCTATCTCGAGGGAGAAGTGTGCATATCTATCTCTTGGATGTAAAATGTTCATGATGAAGGCTAACTCTCAAGATGATTCGAGTGATAGTTTAGCATATCTATCATTTTAGAAATCCCATAAATTGTGAAATAAATAAACTGATTTAGTCAGTCCCAGCAGGCTGCGAGTTCTGCTTGAACATCTCAGGGTGTATTAAAGTCTTGGCCCTTTGCTCAGATGGTATGATAGGCCATGGATATAAAGGGGCTCCCCATATGTTCCCTGCCATGTGTGCTGTAAGATCTTCCATAATAATCTAACGTGTCCCCAAATCTGAGCCCCATAGATCATATAGCTGATGCCAGGAGTGTATCGAAGGCCACAACTTCTCTTGAGATTCGTAGAACTTAAATCTTTGAACATGTTCCCCTTGATCTTTCCAAGGCAGTATAAGCCTTGGTGAACCTGAGCTTTGCCGCTCTCATCATCAATAATACATCTCCACCGATCTAGTGAGTGTCAGGCTTCAGCAGCTGCTAGCACTGCTCACTATGAGATCTGCTATGACGATTAATCGAGTCCCCCAATCTGTACCTCATATAGCACAGCTGGTGCTGCAAGCATATCAATACGTCACAAATTCACGAGGTTCTTGGAACATGATCTTTGAGTAAATTCTCTCTAATCTTCCAAAGGTTGGATAGGCCCTTGTCATCTTTGTCTTTGTCGCTCTCCTCATCAAAAATGTGTGTGCACTACAGACCAGCGGCCAGGCCAAGATGTATGTATGAATTTCTGTTCTCTCACTTTCCAAGCCGGAATAATGTGTTTGGCTCAGCCCTTACGATACATGGTCCGCTCCTGAACCAAACGGAGCCCCAAAGCGTGGAATGTTCAGGGTGTTGTTCAATATAAACAATTGGATACATGATCGTAACAGTATATATTTTCTTACATACATATGTATTTGTATGTTATGTATGTACATATGTATGCATGAATGAATGAATAAGTGAATGAATGCATTGTCGAATGTGCTTGCATGCATGTACTATGCACTTATCATTCATGTACAATATATATGGTGCTAGAGGTGCATTCACTACATCAGCTTTGGAGCACTTACAATAATTCAACCTTGGCACTCTATGCACAGATTTAAATGTGTTCTGACCTTCTAACCCATTTTCAAGTGGTGTTAAACATCGTAGCCTTTGCTTTGCCAATGCTGGCATATGATTCACTGTCATCTGAAACCTCATCTAATACATTCAAGTGCTGCCGCATACCCTCTGAACTTTGAAGGGTCAGAAATCAGCACAATTCATCAGCACATGAAAATGATTGTATCCAATCCCTGCAAGCTGAGCCCCACTATCATCAACTCTATGTAGAGAGAATCAGAGAAATGAAACTGGAGTGATATATTAATGTCAGCTAAAGGCCAGGATGATTTATGAGGACAAAAGTTACAAAATGGTGAATCTGATATCATGTCTGTATGCTTAAAAACACTTAGGAACCATGTACTAAAACCAGACATGTGCTAGATGTGGGGTGGAGTGATGGATAGATTAGAGACTCTCTAGTCACTACAATCACATAGAGAGGAGGCCAATAAACCTGGGGCAAACAGTGGGGGACTACAATCTCATGGGATTTATGATAACAAGGGGTACAACAGCATCCGCTAAGAAAGAAACAAAAAGGTGGGGGATGGGGGGAGGGGATGATATCATATCTCCTCAGTGTCCTCTATGAAAAAGCCCCTCACACAGTCGAGTTGAAATGGATGGCCTGAAATAGTGTGTAACCTGCCATTGAGTCGTTCTTTCTGATAACCCGAACAAGCTGTCTCTATGTCTCCTCGAGCACATGCACGAACAGACCCAAACCACTCTAATCCTGGTATCCTAAAACTCTGGAGAGTCGTACAAAGCCCTCTCTGAATAAGAAGTGAAAACCACCCCTATGTAATAGTGCACTCAGCAATGACATGTAGTGCAGCTCTGTCTCTGGCTCTCTATGGCATACCTGGCATATCCTGTCCAGAACTGGAGCCCCACTATATTTGCTAGTCTCAATCTCACACTGATGTGAAGATGTACACCTCTGATCAGTGGCACCGCACACCCCATATGATTATGTGTATCCATAAGTTGGTCTGACTACAAAGCAATTCACCATGAGCTGGATCTCTACAGCAAGCTGTCTTCAAGCCCAGCTCCTGGGCACTATCCAGTCCTCCTGTTCAACAATCACATCCTGGAAGATGAGTCTCGTGATCTCTATCCATGTCAATATGAGAGAAGGGGCCTCCAAAGAGGCCTAGAAGGAAGACAATCTGTCCATGTTAAAACCCTGCCTCTCAAAATAGAATGTCATCTGCCCATACCTGCAATCTCTGCTACCCTAGGAGGCCAATAGTTAAGAGAACTCACAGGCAAGCTAGGCATATCTTTCTCCAAAAAGGTCCCATGAGCAATGTCTGAGAGAACGGGTTTAGTAAGTGCCTCAATCACCATAAAGGCAGTCATTAGCTCCTCTCGAATAAGCTCATGAGATACTCATGAGGTACTGAGGCCCTGCTTCTAATCATCCGTCAGTTGATAGACACCAAAAGCCTCTTCATTCTCCTCCATTCATCCATGTGGCCAGCTCTGTCGTGACCACCAACTGGGGGTCTCCAAACTTGCACCCTCCAAACATGCACCCCCACAAAGCATAGTTGATGTCAACAAGTATCAAAACAAGCCGAAGTTTTGTTCGAGGCCAGCCCCTAAATTTGCACTCCCATAGAGCATAATTGATGTCACCAAGTATCAGAATGCCAAAGTTTTCAGGGTAACTGGCTGAAAATTACTCTCAAGGAGAATTAAAACAAAATGAGATTAAGAAGTAAGCACGACAAAAATCTGCTCATGAGACATGATGCATACATAACTTGAGCATCCGATCATCACAAACTGTGACAAAAACTGAAGACCAACATAAAGCTGAGAAAGAGAGGGATGAAGCATAAAACTCAGAAGTCTCAAGCCATAAACCTACCTCTTATGAACATCCACATACTCATCCGTCTCATCAACAATCTCCTCCTGTGTAAGATCAAAGAACATAATTTTAAGAATGAACCATAACATGATGTGATGCAAGCTTCCAGCACTTTAGTACACAAAAAACAACCATGACATACTTTACACTACCAAAAGATTGCTGTTATAGAGCAAGTTGTTTCCAGCATGAATCCACCAAAAATAATAACTGATGTAAACAAAACACATACAGCACAAATGTAAACAAGGCCTTCCATGCTATTGTATATTTTTCCTCCACAAATTGGTATTTGCCAAAAAAAATTAATAATAATAATAAATAAATTCCCAAAATTCTCCTGGACTGCAATGATTATGTAAGCTCAGAATGTTAAAGAAAATATTACTTCCTATATATTGGCTTGCAGATGGTCTCAGAGGTTTTCCTTATCCCCCGAAGATGATTCGTTTGAAGAGATAACATGAACTGATGGACACAGAATCAACACACACACACACATTACAGACAAACAAAGTGAAAGATGGTAGAAAAGCAAGGTGGACTTGAAGGATCTTAAATAATGCAAGATTAAGAAATACCTCAAAGTCCATGGCTCTTATGGGTAATGACAAGCCTATACTCGGGAATACAACAGGTGCAGATCAACAAACGAATACACAAATGACTGCTACAGCATAAGGGCTCCTTCCACACACACACAGGTTTATCTATATCTCGGTTGCAGCGGTTCGCGAACCGGATCGAATTTTCGGTTCGGTTCATCAGATAAGAGTCGGTACGTCCAGTTCGTTCCAGTTCGGTCAGAGCTAATTAGGTATTTTGATAATTGTGCCGACTGCCGCAGCCGAGTGATAATGGATTTCGAAGTTCGAGCCGCTTCAGCCTTCATCACCTGCATTCGAGTGAGCCCGAGACACCCCTTGACCTTGGCATTTGCAAGTTGCCATAGTCCTTGCCATAGCTGAGAGCTCTCAGTTCCAAGTCCCGACTAGCTGCTGGACATAACCCTAGTAGCTGCTGCTCGGACATAACCCTAGCTGCTGCTCCGAAAAGTGCCCATAACGGTTAACCCAAGGGCCGAGGGATGCACATACAGTATCCCAATCATTGGCATCCGGGTCCAACGCATCCGGATCTGGTACTAAAAAATGGGTCTGTAAGTATTGTGGTAAGAATTTCACTACTACCACAACACAACTCATTAGCCATGTGTCGGGTGTAGGGGGAGGGGGCATCTCAGCATCTGAGAAGTTCCCTCTTGAAATCGCAGAGGTAATTCAGTGTGAGCACCATTCTGCTCAACAAGGGAAGGTAGCTCGTCGTCGTGAGATGGCAGCAACCTATGTTGAGATGCTGTCTGTTCCTCCTCCTCCTCTGAGAGCGAGGCAAGCCACCATGAGCTCTTCTTTTATGTCCTTCATGTTGCAGAAGCAACGTATGAAAGTGGCTGAGATTGAAATAGAACGTTGCATTCTTCAATGCAACCTATCATTTAATGTAGTGAGGACTGACGCTTGGAGGAGAATGGTTAGAGCCATTGCTCAAGTTGGCCCATGTGATGATTGGCATGGAGTGGAGTATAATAGACTCTATGGACCTATGTTAGATGAAGAAAAGGAGAGCATATAGTTGCAACTAGAACCCATTAGAGTGGGATGGAAGACCTATGGTTGCACCATCTTATCAAATGGATGGAGTGATAATAGAAGACGCCATATCATTAACATTTTGGTGTCTAGTTGTTTAGGAACTTATCTCTTATGAGCTATTGATGCGAGTCATGCGAGGGTGCGCATCACTGGGGAGTTTATCTTTCAACATATAAAAACCGCTATTCTTGAGATTGGTGCAGAGAACATTGTATAAGTTATAATGGACAATGCTTCCAACTGCAAGAGAATGGAGGAATTAGTTGAGAGCGAATTCCCTAGTATTGTGTGGACCCCATGTGCCGCACATTGCATAGATCTTCTCTTTGAAGATCTTGCAAAATTACCACGGCTTGCATCTTTATTAGCAGATGCAAAACGTATCGTCACATTCACTAGGAAGAACCATCAAGCCCTAGCTATTTTTCGATCGTATAATGCACATGATATGATTTGACCTGCGGACACACGCTTTGCATATATCTACTTAGTATTCTACAGACTCCACATGATTATGGGCTCTTTGCATATGAAAGTTATTGATCGTCGTTGATTGACCATGTCCACGGCGAACACTAATATTGCACGATATGTGCAATGCAAAGTTCTAGATGATGACTTTTGGACCGAAATCGAGACTATATTGCCTATTTTGAAATACATTTATATAGTATTACGTATACTAGACCAAGAGGGCTCCACTCTTGGTCTAGTGTATCATATGTATACACATATGCATCAGGCGATTGCTACATCCAAAGCTTTGATTCCTTCCATGTATGTTCAATGTTCATTGATTTTGTATAATGGTCATTGATCAATAATCAATTGTTTAATGTATAATTTGTTTTACATTTTTTTCTAGGAGGGAGGATGTACTTCGGTTGATTGATTCACGATGGGTCCACTTATCTCGACCCATTCATGGATTTTCAGCCTTACTATATCCTTTTTTCAAAGGACCTTCACTATGGTCAAGGGGTTCCTTTCGGTTTATGAAGGATCAATATATGGCACATATTTTCACAGAGGAGCATATAGCATTTGACACGAGTTCACAGGGTACATGAGCAAGTCGGATTGCTTATGGCCGTAGTAACTCGCTTCGTGCAGAGGTGACCATGCGACCCTTACAGTGGTGGCAGCATTATGGATATGGTCATCCAACTATTGCACCGGTTGCCCTTCGAGTCCTTTCACAGGTATAGTGGCTTATTTAATATTCAATGAAATTGTCTATTTCATATTGGAATATAGCAAATTTTGAATTGATTTTTTCTCATCGATTTGGTAACTGGTGTAGGACGCTTCTGCTTCTGCTTGTGAGCAGAATTGGAGTTCGTTCTCACTTGTGCACACAAAGTTGAGAAATCGATTGAGTGTGTCACAATTGGAACGTGTGATCTTTTGCAAGGCCAATTTATGCCTTCTACAAGACATAACGAAGTTGGAAGGTCCCAAACAGGTATGAAAATTGAACATTCAACATATGTTTTTTTAATGGTCATTGCCAATTGGACCTTGGTGTAATGCTATAATTTGTTTTCATTATAGGTTTCCCTTACATTATTCGATGACTCAGTAGAGGTAGAAACGCATGTCGTAGCTCGCATTCATGATGGGAAGGAGGAAATCTACCGCATGTTACATAATGAGCTTGAGAGCCTGGATAGGAGAGTGACACGAGCTCGGTCACGTGCCATGGTGCTTTGAGATATCTCTTATGTTCCATCTACTAGTTCAGCCGTAGCACGGAGGCGTAAGCTATCTACACGATGCAAAGTTGAAGTGATCGATGACGATGATATTGGAGAGTTAGAGGCTCACACACTTACGACTGTGACTATCAGAGAGCCAAAGTTTGACGATGAAGGAAATGTTATTTCTTTTGGAGACATTCCTTCATCATCTTCATCATCAGAGGGCTTAGACGATTAGATTTATTATTATTTTCATCATTGTATCTTCTTGTCACAGTCCACTTGGTATTATATTTTGTGGTCAGGACATCACGACTCACGAGTGAGCATTGGACTATGATCCACCCATTTTGTATGCTTGCGTTGTATTGTCGTTCGTGGGTCACACATGGATGATATTATGAGTCATGACTTGTTTTTTGGTAATGGATTATGGAAATGTTGACTCCAGATGGAAGATGCTCATTGTTAGTAGTTACTTAGTACTTTCTACTTGTAAGTCTTAGTACTTATAATTTTTCAAGTTCATTGTGTATGCTTCATTCAAGAATCAATTCATAATTTCATTGTGATATGTGACATGTCTTATGTGATATGAATTAAGAAGTTAAGTCTAGACTCTAATTTGCATTTTACTTTTTATGTTTTTAACTTTTTTGTACATTGCCAATGATCGTTGTTGTCAAGTGATTATTTAAAATTGATACATAGCAGGCTCGCCACGGCCCGCTACAGCCAACATAAATACCTAAATAATAATACAATGTACATACATATTACATATACATATATAGTTATTAGTATGTATGTATTATGTAATATGTATAATACATATATACATAATTTTTACATGTATAAAATAACCCTAACATACCTTAGGAACCTTACCTCGAGGGTAAGATTCGGTTCACGTACCTCACCCGTACTGAACAATCATAGATGATACATGATAGATGATACATATTACAAATTTACATCATGACATTAGAATCTAGATACATACATACTACATACTACTACATACATATTACATGTAACATAATACACGCATGGCTCATGCATCATGCATTGATGTAGATTCAAGTCTTAAATTTCATGACTTTTTTCTTGAAGTTCAATTTGGTATAATTTCAATGTCTCACAAGTAAGTTTATATACGATAATATCCATCAAGCTTTTTGGATGTTGGTCAGAAAAATGTTGTGCAAGTCATTACTGATAATGGGAGTAATTGTGTGGTCATGGTAAGATTATTGGAGGTTGAGTTTCCCTCCATTGTGTGGACACCATGTGCCATACATCGCATTGACCTTTTGATTGAAATCTTTTCCACCGTCCATAAGGTGGTTTCTTTGTTCACAAAGAGACCGAAGCTATTAGCTATTTTCAGATCATTCAATGAGTTGGATGTGCTAAAGCCTGTAAAGAACATACTCTCTTACATGTGCATTGTGATGGAAAGACAACTTCGGATGCGATTGGATTTGATGTAGATCATTATGTCTACATAATGGACTAACAAGGATGGACACACTAACCCCCAAAGCAAATTTCATACAGATTTCTTGTTTGTTTGATGCTTTTTGAATGATGTAGTGGCATTGGTGCATGCCATACATCCAATATATTCCATTCCTTGCATAGTTGATATGCAGAGAAGTACATTGGGACCAGTCTATGAGTTCACGGATCAAGTTGGCGAGCCCCCTTTCACGATACCATACTTGACATTGAACAGGTACTTACAAGTTACTACTTATTACTTTGACATTTAAAGCTCTTATTATCTTAAAGACTAATCACTAGACTTTTATAAGTTTTTGCCCATGGAATTAAGCAAATTAAAGGTATGTGGAGGGAGCGATGGGATTGGTTTCATTGTTGGTCCATGGGATGGCACACGTATTGCATCCCTTATGGAGTTCCAAGCAGCCGATCGTGAATGAGGAGCTTTTGAGTGCATAGAACACACACACACACATGCGACTTAAGTTGGAGGGACATCCTTTGATATTCCAAAATGGTGTTAGCCATTTTAGAAAGGATACGGTTTGCTTGAGATTAGCTTGCTTGTGGCCAGTATCATGGTGGGAAATATACGATGCAAGTGCTCCTCAGTTTGTAAGTCTACTTAGTAAGTCTACCTCGATTCGTATTAATTAATATTTGTGTTATATGATATGCAGAGAGAGAGTTGTCTATCGAGATTCAATATCCTTTCACAAGACTGCAACATGAGTCCTTGTGAAATGACTTGGAGCACATGACCTCTTCCATACAAAAAAGAGGAAGAGATTATCTAAAACGTAGTTGAAGTGACTAGTTCACTTCCACTGCAACTTGCATCTCTTGGAGAGTGGAAGCCATATAGGAGATTAGAGGGAGCTCAACGTGGATACAATAGATATAGAAAAAGTGAGCGATGTTCTTGATATGCCTCCAAAGGATCTTGACTTATATACTAAGTTGTACCATGAATCAACCTTACCTCAACATGATAAGAGATTTTCTCACGGACACACGAGACAAAGATCATCCGCTACCAATAGTGATGGTACATCCACCAATAGCAGACCTAATACCCCTACTACTAGGGAGGAGGATGAGGATGATGATGAGAGTGATGACTTTTTAGCTTATACCATGTCAAAGTGATAGAGTTTGATTATTGATAGTTGATGATTGTCAAGACCATACTTTATAATGTGTATTGTGATGACACTTGCGACCTATGATTTACCATTTGCCACTTATTATTTATGTCATATGATTTGTCATAATGATTCTCTATCTTTCTATTTTGATGTATCATGTTACATTGTTAAATATTATGTTATGATGTTCAAACGTAGTAAATGATGTTAAATGTTATGTTGTCAAATGTTATGATGTTAGATGTTATGTAATATGACATTAAAATGTTATGAATCATGATGTTAAATGCTATGATGTTAGAAGTTAGAACTTTCAAGTTTTAAACTTAAATGTATCATGTTATATTGCCATGATGTCCATCTATGTCATATGATCAATCATCATATAGTGTTAAATGTTATGCTATCAGAACCGTGCGCACTACACACATCAGCACAGGTGCAGAGACAGAGCTCTTTTGTGGTGGCTGGGGAAATATTGAGGTCACTGTCTCATATGTATACCTGGAGGCTGGGTGTGACTTTCACAACAACGTCCGGGTCCTTCCCTATGACCCAGGCAAACCCGTGATCGACTTACCCAAGGCTACGCAGCATTAGCATTCATGGAGAGAGTGCCATCAGGCAAACTTCTAGGAGCCCTCCACAAAGGAGTGGCTATTTGATACACAGGTCGCACCCTCTCTACTGTACAGTGCCTCGATATGGGAGCCAGAAGTACCAGATTGGATATGGTCGCTAGTCAAGAGACCTCATATACTCATAATAGCAGGCTCATTCATAGTAAGCCCTTGGTGGTATAGCGTATCAGACCAAAGCTAGCTATGCCATCAATGCCAGTTGAGGCACTCTTCCAGACAGTTTGCTTGCTACACAGATATGAGGATATGGACAGTGAGCACATTGTATATAGAGCCAACTTTGGCCTTTCGAAGCTGTTAATATATCTTTCTTTCTCTCTCTTCTCCTTTTGTAACATTGATATAAAATTGCCTCTTGAAGTGTTTGCAACATAGCATCCGAAACATCATATGAAAATGTAAACTCCTCAATAAAACAACGATAGAAATAATATTTACAATAGATGATCCAAGCGAAGCAGGTTCTGACAAATGACTGTTGAAAGAATTCAGAAGTTCAATGATAGTTTGGATCTTCATGCATTTGAAGTCCAAAGAATCATATCATAACACCCGATTGTGATTGTTTAAAAATTGCTCAAAACAGTGCATGGAGATTAATCCAAGCCTGGAAAACTCATTACCCAAGCTTAAGGCCTATTATTTAAAGTTCCCTTTTTGTTTTGCTTGGTTGATGATATTTGTGCTTGTCCACCACATGTATTCGGGAGTACCGAGCTCACCAAAAACTGCAAAAGAGCCTTCATCTATGTGGTTGGCATCTATCTTAATAGCATCCCCAAGGTTTTGGTTCACAACAAGATACTTTTTCATCTATGAAGTATGAAAACCAACTCTTTCCAGAGGTAGCCATGGTAACTGAACCTACCATCTTGCATCTGATGGTTGGTGCTGGATACCAGATAGATTGATAGACTAAAGGATTTTTATACTCAAGATCTTACATAATACAAGAGAAAGAAGGAGACTTGAAAACAAATTTTGTGCAAATTAAGTAATTAAGCATTCAGATTATTGTGCATATACAAAAATAAGTGCGCAAGAATAATGTCTTTCAAATGAATACGACAAACAATAATAGAAATGAAACAGAAGATATCGCTGATAGGTTCTCCAACTCAATGGAACAGATAACACCACCAGCAGATGCAGATATGGAAAAGATTTAACAAATAAAAGATTTCCAACAAATAGCATATATGACATCGAGCAGATATGGTTCTGTAAAATGAACTGATCAATGGAGTTTCCAGTATGACCGACATAGATGACAATGCCCGGCAGCCATATATACTGATGCAGAGAACCCAGCGGGGACTCTAACAGTCTTGGCATACTATCTCCTGAACTCTATAATTCTCCTTGCCCACATATATTCATCGAGTTAACTATTCCTTTTGTGGACATTATATGCTGGTTGTGAGTTATATATACCTGCTGTCTACACAAATTTCGTGGGCCATATAAATCAACCGCGCATGCAGACATTATCATGTTTCGCAAAAGGATGTTTAATCTGTCAACAGTTTTTTTTTCCTTGAAATATAATACTGCCCAAACAAATTGTTCCATTTGAATCTCATTTCAGAAAGCTTACCTGAAGTAACTCTTCAATAACATCTTCAAGAGTAATGATGCCAATAACTTCACCATCTTCAAGATCATCTGAAATCTCTGACGTAGATTGTCTCCTGACTGCTTGTTGACGCTCTCCATTGTCAATCTTTGCTTCACTATGCTCTTTGCAAATATCAACACAAACCTGAATTTCTTTTTCATCACTGTATCTTTGATCCGATTGAAATCTGACTGTGCTCTCATCTGTTAGAAGAGAAGCCCTCAGTGTGGTCATTGATGTCATGTCTACAGTTCGCCTCACGACAGCAGCCATGTGACTTTGCCCCTTCTGAAACTCATTAAGAATGTCATACAGAGGCATATCAGCAGGCACCCTAAGAAGACACAAGTTAGAACATGAATGCAAGGTGCAGAAGATAAAGAATGAAATCAGATACACCTTGGAATTTTCCTTATTGAAACAGCACTGACAGGGGTTTCAGATTCCGCCCGAACTGTCAGTAAGCTTTTGACCTTCATGAAGATGGCAAACATAGGCATGTCATGGCATTTAAGTTCGATAGAGCTCATATCAAACTTGCATCCTGAATGAACCAACAAACAAACTGAGGTTTTGACTGACCAATAGCAATCCTATGATATTCTTGGGATTTCCTGAGTAGACCGGGACCCGACTATGCCCTGTGGCTAAGATTCTCCCAAGGGTTTCCCTGTAAGTGCCATCCTTTCATAGTATAAACAATATCTTCAAAATGAACCATGTTCTGTCTACATCAAGTTACAATCATAAAAGCTAAAAGTTCTCCATTCATGCAGATAATGAAACTCTAACCATTGTCCATGGCAGATTATTAACAAGGTGTACTGTAAATCTAAGAATCTTAGACTCTATTTACAAAGAAAGAGTCCAGAATAAAGACAGACAAAGACTGTAAGAGTCCTTCAAATAAAGAGCCTAGCATAGACTGAAAATGTAATGGCTGGAGAAAGAGTTTCTCTCATCTGCACTAAGCACTTATAACTTCAACACTTGGTGGGAGTCTCTATTGAAAAGCTCTGAGTAGCAAAAAGCTTCAGATATAAACCAATACAAAAGATACAGGAAACACCAGTACTTTCCACAAGTAGACACTCTTGATGGATGAATTACATAAATTTTCCATCCTTGAAATCTCTAGAATTTACATAAATTAATGGCAGCCTTTGTTCACTTGCTTAGAAGAAAACAGTGTTTCATACTTGATAAGAGAAAGGGAAGAACAAGATGGAAGGAGGCATTCATTCCAATTACTGTAGTGTTTGTGTTGAGAAATGATGATGAAAAATAAATAAAATTATGCATTCCTCCCAATGATGCCAAAATGCATAACATCCAGACAGAATGTAAGGATACACCTCATTGTGGGATATACGAGGTCACAAAAGTACTAGGCCTCCTTTGCAATCCTGACCATCACCCCACCACCATCTACATTGAAACATAGTCTGCTGCAAAATCTCATATGAAATCTATGTTCCCTAAAGAGCAAAACTTTGGGCTTCTTGGTTTACTGAATACCCTTGGAGAATCAGGTGGAGATTTTCTTAATCTTGGACTCAAGCTCGTATAATTACCTTGGCAAGTTCATCAACATGCAGTGATCATTCCAACCTTGAAGTTTTTCTTGATTACTTCACACAATAGATACAATTTCTTTGAGTATAGCCAATACTAGTGCCGAACCCTGTGTTCCATGCTCGCACTAAGCACATTGAGGTGCACTATCATTATGTCAGGGAGAGGTTCTCTGCTGGAGAGATCAGCTTGGCATATGTGCCCATGTGGCATGCAGGATAACATTGCAGACCTTTTCACAAAGGCTCTGCCTAGGGAGAAGTTTGAAGCTTTCCGCAAAGCTTTGGGCTTACTTCCTTTTGTGGATTGATTCCACATAGCTTGGCACTTCCTTATACATGAGTGCCAACTCTGTTCATACTGATTTTCCTCTTTCTTTTTTTTTTTGTCGTCCTTTTAAGGCACAATTATTTTTATGTCCACTTGGCCTCATTAAAGACAACATCCAAGCAGTGTACAAGGCAGTACAGTAAGTCCGGGATCCATGGTGTAGACTGTGAGGTTCAAGGTTCAAAACCCTGAGTGTGGCATGACATAAAGTCCCTAAAATGTGGGTATAAGGGGTGTCCCAGAGTGCCTCTGTGTGTGTGTCTCTGTCTCTGTGTGTGTGTGTGTGTGTGTGTGTGTGTGTGTGTGTGTGTGTGTGTGTGTGTGTGTGTGTGTGTGTGTGTGTGTGTGTGTGTGTGTTTCTTTCAAATTCAAGCTTAATTGGAAGAGTCGGTCAACAACCTACCTTCCAAAAACCAAAAAAAAAAAAGGGTGGTGGGGGTACAGTATTGTACTGTACGCTTTAGACACACACACACACACACACACAGATATAGATACACATGCACATATACACATATAGAGATAGCATATATATATATATATATATATATATATATATATATATATATATATATATATATATATATATATATATATATATATATATATATATATATATATATATATGTATGTGTTGATTTTTCAGGTCCATAATCGATATAGAGACATAGAGAAAATAGAGATAGGATGGAGAATTAGACAATACATGAGAGAGATGTAAGGAGCAAAGCTCTAAATATATTCCATCATTCCATGATTGAAGTTGCAAGATGGCATAGAAGATATGCAACATCATGATTGAAGTCGAGAGTCAACTGTAAGTTCAGGAAAAGGCTGTAGCCTGTATGTTGGCTCAGAGGTGCAGAGGGATGAAGCTAAGAGGATTATCCCTTGACGTGTATGCAACCAGGTATGTGCTTCTATGTATGGCATGCTGACCTGTATGTGTGCTGACCAATGTTTCATAAGAACATTGTATCAGAGCTCAGAGCAGCAATCTTCATGATAATACTCCCAGCAGAGGACTCAAATCAAGTGCAAGCATAAATAGGGCTTTCCAAGGATCTCCAATATGTAGCTTGTTGAAAATGTATATGTGCAGGTGTGCAATTATCATGTTGATTAATGCATGTGATTAATGAGTGTAAGAATTTGATGTATGAGTTTCGGGATTTCTCATGATCTATCAAGTGGCTTACCACCAGTAAGAGGGCATATTGACCACACTATAGACTTAGTCCAGACACAAAACCCATTAGTCAACCACCTCATAGGTTCTCTCAAATGTAGCATGAGGATGCAGAACAACGGTTCACGGAATTACCTAAACAAGAGTTTCATTCGACCTCACCATTCCTTACGGGCTACATCAATTCTCAACGTGACGAGAACACATGGCTTCATGAGATTTTTTATTGATCACATGGCTCTTAACAAAATAACTACCAAAAATACATTTTCCATGAAAATGGAAGACTTATTTAATGAATTATACGAAGCACCATGCTTCACTAATTTGGTCCTTATATCAAGATACGATCAGGTTAGGATAAAGGAAGATGATATTTCTAAGACCACATTTAGGAATAGTTGTGGACATAATGAATTTTTTGTGATACCTTTTCGTCACACCAATGCTCCAACTATGTTTATGAGGCTGATGAACCATATGCTAGGGCGTTATCTTGGACATTTCCGTAGCATATTTCATGAATGATATTCTGGTTTATACTCCAACTATCGTGGAACACTTATATAAAGTCTTCCAAATATTGAAGGGGAATTCATCATTGGAAAGAATCCACATGTGAATTCTTCAAGAAGGAAGCTTCATACTTGGGGCATATCATCTCCAAGGATGAAATGACGTTGGGTCCTAATAAAGTGCAGGTTATTCTTGAGTGGCTACCTCCTAGAAACCTTAAAGAGTTGCAAAGCTTCTTATATTTATCAAGATTCTATCCGCGATGCATTAGGAATTAAGTCAAACTAGTTGTACCTATGATGAATAAGCCAAAAAAGAAAGGGAGGACCCTAGAAAAGTTAATGAGTACTAAGATGACTTGAGAGGAGGTGCAATCTATACTCTTCTCGACTAACACAAGATGAGTAGGGTAACAGAGCAACCTAAGTCTCACTCTTCACAATCAAATACATACATGCAAGATTGATAGCCACTCTTATGCAAACCATACATTGAACATGCACATAAATGTAGAATCAACCACTTGTATAGATCACTCACCTAAAGAAAGCACACAAGTTGGAACCTGCATTGTTAAATCAAACAACAACACTATTTCATAGAAGAAATATAGGCAAAAACTAGTTTATTCTTCCATATAGGATCACATCAACAATGCTTGTGATCACAAGAGTGTTCTTCTACGAGCTAGTATTACTCCAATCTTCTCCCTCACTTACAAAAGCATGGCCTCCTTAGAGTGGCACCAACTAGTCTCCACAAGAGACGACTACCTCTTGCACACTTAATTCCTAAGACCAACACTATTATGTACGTCAATATGCCACACTACTCAACTCATGACACAATACTCTATATCCCCTTTTGATAGTCCATGGCCTCTTTATATAGTGACTCCTATGGTTTAGCCTACCTTCAATAATACCTCAAAAGATTTTGGGGAAGCTATGGTGGGAGGTTCAACCACTTTGGCCAATGGGTGAACAACGACAATTACCTGCAGGTTGTTACCTTGGTAGAGCCCAACCTTGGAGTTGATCCACTTACTTAAGCATCTCTTGTCGTAGTTCTAGAAGCGTGGTCCAAAATAGTGGTCCTCCACAAAGAAGCCATGGTCCAAAGAGTGGTCCTCTTGGTCCAAGGGGTGGTCCTCCTTCATGTGGTGATCGAGCTCCAAGTGGTGGTTGAGCTCCAAATGATGGTCAAGCTCCAGGAGATGGTCAAGCTCCAGGAGATGGTCAAGTCCCTGTTGCATCGGATGGTGGCCTAGCCCTAGTGGATGGTGGTCAAGCCCTAGTGGATGGTTGTCCATTGGTCCAGTCATCTATATCTTTGCCCTTCCTTGCATACTCTTTCTTACAAAGATTTTTACGTCTATAGGTTGCCCACCACTAATGGCCTCTCTGTCTCGAAGACGATAACAATAAAATCAAATGTGTAATCTGGGAACTTTCCTTTCTTATTTATGAATTACAAGAGAGATATTTGACAAGATAATTCCCTCGAAGAGAGATAAGAATGTACAAAAATAGTATTTGGATGACAAACATTTACAAATATTTGTGCTCGTTGTACTCGTGCATGCCTAAGGAAATCCTAGAGAAATGTATGCATGGGCACAATTATCTAAATGCAAAAAAGTGTGCTAGAAGATCAAACTAAGGATCATGTGGTGGCTCTTTCCCCCCACTCCGACTCATTATAGATTTTGTAGCTTCCTCCCCCGATTCATCTTGCATGAAGATTTGTTGTGCTTGTTTATACTTGTCTCTATAAGAATCATGTCGTCTGCATAATGTAGCACATTCTTGATAGGATTTTTCTAATTGTTGACGTAGCCATAAAGGCCAACATTGCAAGTCACGACCTTCATGAGTTCGCTTGAAAGTCAAGAACAATCTCTTCATCCATCATGGTAGTAGTATCTTCAAGGTTCCTACCTTCAACATCGGAGTGAGATTTAAGCATAGAAACATGATTTATAGCAATCATTTGGTGAAGGTCAAGAGATATCCTAATGGACCTTTGCCCCACTTGAGATTGTAAGCAACCTAAGTGAAAGCCTTACTATCATAAGGAGCATGTTGAATATCAAAAATATGTTTTGGCGATGAGGTCGATGGAGAAGAGGCAGAGGTTTAGTAGGTGAGGACGAAGAACCATTATGGCAGATGTCAGTATTCACAACGGCTGATCCACAACAGCTTTGCCCTTATCATTAGAACCAAGGTGTTTAGTTTTGGGGATTCAGAGATGCAGTTTGGGAAGGCGAAGAAGGTGAACTATATCGTTTATCAAAAATATGATCATAGGGAACTAATATGCAAGTGCAGGGGTGCTGATGGCACAGCATAAAGACATTCACAAGTCAGAACACAAACATACAAAGTTGGAGAAGAACACATAGTGCAACCAGTGGAAGGCTATGTATGTCCATATGTATGCGCATATACATACATACATACATTTGTGTGCAGATGTATGTATATAAACTTGCAAAATTATTGTGTTCACTACAAAATATGTCAAAGGATGAGATTTCCTTGTTCAAATTTCTTTTTTTTTTTTTTTTTTTTTGTTTTTTCTAAAGCATATTCCAAAATAGGACATCATGATAAAAGATTTCTGTTCTCTTACAGATTTTCTTTAATTTTCTATGTTCATTTTCCTCTTTTTTTATCTTTTTTCTTTCAAGCAAACATGGAATAAAGGATGAAGTAAGAGAGGAGGAAGTTACCAATCCAACTTTGAATCAACATCCAACGAAAATGTAGACTCAATAGGTGTCATTGCTTCTTCAGCAGTCTACTTGCCAACAATAAAATAGACCAAGAGAATGAAAACTCACTTATCATAGAAATAAGAGCAAAGAAAAAATAACTTTCTAGGTGGGGTTTTTCGGGGGCCAGGGAAGATTCAAGGTGAGGGAAGGCTGCCATTGTGAATTTCACATACCTTCAAGGATAAATCTAGTGCACCACTTATGATAGTGGTCTCATCATGTGTGAGCTCACCTCCTTTACCTTCCTACAACAGTAATCCAATGGTTCACTCTTTCCTACTAGCAAAAGCATTTTCAATCCACTGAGTGATCAAATCATACTTCTTTCCCATGGATTGAAACAAGCGCTTTCAATTGAGCTCTCCGAAATAAACCAGCATCATTGTGGCCCAAAAGCAGATCCAATAACTAGGAAAGGAGAAATTCTGTGAGCTCATACTTCGACAAACCATTCTTAATGGAATACTTGAAAATTTGAATGTAATGAGAGAAATTCCAAAATCATTTCATTTAAATACTCAAACCTTGCCAACAGGATATGACACTGGAAAACAAATTATCATCAGAATCTGAACCAACCAAACTAAATTCGCTCCAATTGCCAAGCCATATCTTGAACAAATAGCTTGAGGAATAATCTGTAAAAAGAATGGCTGTAAGCACCTGTAATAGGTCTCGTCACATCTCAGGTTTAAAAAAACAGCAACAGAAAAGTAACCCAAAAATGTACTATCATCATAGCATACCTCTCCAAATAATAAAACAAATGTAACTGACAAGATAATTGCAACCACAGGATGAAAAATATTGTCCAAAAAAATGGGAAGTGCCTGCAAGCAGCAAAAGTATAAAATTTAAATAAGAATGCTGCACTTATATTACATAAGTTTGGTAGCACAAAATGCAGAGACTAATAGCAAAGAGAAGTTACTAACCTCCATGGCAAGAGCATTGCATAAAAGAAGCGTCACCAAGAGTTGATGCTGCTTCTTCACCACAGGAAATATGGTGGCTGCATAAGAATGAAGAAGACATAAGAATTTGAATTACATGGCATATTTATCAAACTAGTTTCCAAAAGTCATCTTAGAGATTCTTGCTTAGGATGTGAATTTTGAATGCCACTCTCTAGCACAGAAACTGCAATGCAAATAAGCTTCTATCATGAGAAAAGAGAGAAAAACAATACAGAACGAAAGTACCATGTGTGGATTACAACATGATCAACATTGGCATACATAATGACAGGATGGAGAGAGGGAAACCATAGGCTATAGAGATACAATCAGTACATGCCCATAGAAAGTCCTAGCTCCAACTTGAACTAAGATATGTAGTAAGGTATATGTGTGGTAGCTTTAAGGGTATCTTGTCACCTGATCCTCTGTACCTGAAGCCTGGGACACATGGTTGTCTATGTGCTCTGTTCATCTGCCTCAGTAAACGTGAGTCCTAGTTATATATGGGGGAATCAAATATAATTTCCCTTTGGCTCTAAAAGGAACATGGGAGGGTGAGCTGGCACAATCCACCGCTAGGCTGCTTGGGGCCCTGTAGGCTGATTTCGCCGTGTCTCTAAATCTCACAGAGATATCTATCCAACCTACTTGGGTTAGATATGCTCAGAAATATGGCACTGGGGGAGGTATACCAAGAATATCATAGTCTCTCTCCTGAATCTCTGAATATGTTGTCTATGGGTAGTCACACTACTCATCTTGAGTGATATTCTAAGCTTGTAGACAAACTTCCAAAAATGACAAGTAAATCTAACATCCCTATATGAAACTATGGATGTCCATAACCCATGCAAAATAAAAATATACTGAATAAACAACTCAGCAACTTGTGGAGCTTCCATTGTCTCTTACATAGCTATAAAATGAGCCATCTTGTTCAATCTATCTACAACTACTCAGATAGTATCTTTCTTTCTTTGGGTCTACGGTAACCCAACTATGAAGTCCATGCATATGCTATCCCGGTTGTGTTTCGGAACTTGTAATGGTTGTAGCAAACCTAGTGTTCCAACCTTTATTGCCTTGTTGACTTGACACATAAAGCATTGTCAAATATATGTGTGGACATCTTTGGCTAATCGAAGCCACCAAAATGTTCTTTTGAGAAGTTGTATGGTTTTGTTAATACTCGAATAACGTGCACATGGAACATCATGGTTGTCATGCATGACTTTTCAAATGCCTGCATTCGGTATGCAAATCTTTCCATCCTACTTCACTATTCCATTTTTAAGTGAAAAATTGGAATATAGATTTGATTTGTTTGCTTTACGAGGTGGAAAGACAAAAGGGTCTTCCTCATCCCTTATAATAGAGTCATTATTGATTGCTCTCAAAACTCGTAGTAAATATGGATCTTCCACCTTCACTTTCTTGATTTCTTGAAGCAATGAGCTTTCAAGAACATGAAAGCTCATTCGATAAATTACCCGAGATGTATTAGCAACTACATTCTCTTTACCTTTCCTAAAGAATTTCCATACAAAATTCTTGCATAAGCTAATCCCATCAAGGTTGCTTTCCTCCAAGATCTTGCTTATTGCCAATGTACTCGAGTGTATGGTGGTTTGTATACACCCTAAAGGCTGCACCATACAAATAGTGCCTCCAAATCTTAAGTGTGTGTGCCACTACATACAACTCCTGTTCGTGCATTAGCCAATTGCATGGTGCACTTGAAAGCTTGTTGCTTTCGCAAGCTAGTGGTCTACCATCTTGGCCAAGTTCAGCCTCTATGGCAATGCCACTAGCATCAATCTATAACTCAAATGTTTTCTCTAGTTCCAGCACTTTGAGTATGAAAGCACTTTAAATAGTTTGTTTCATTGCTTCAAAACTAACTTATTGTTTCTTGCTTTCGTACAAAAGGCACCTTGCCTTGAATCAAATTCGTCATAGCTGTTGCTATATAAGAATAAGACGCTATAAACTTTTGGTAAAAACTTGAAAATATTAAGAAATGATCATAATTGCCTCTCATAAGTACTCTATCAATGTCGAAAACAATTCACATTTATTGGATTGACATAGGGTTGGGTTTTTCAAGTTTATTCAAGATTACTCTCAAATGCACTACATACACAAGCCATACTCACCAACATCTAAAACGAAAAACATCAAGCTTACCTCCGAGCCGTAGAGCTAAATGGGCTCATGTTTGAGCTTGGAGCTTGCATCTCAACATGTGGACATTATCACAAGGGTCTACGTCCCATTCCCTTGCACCCACACCAATACATGTATGCAAGTGACTCCATGATGGGCCAAGAGTCTAAGTGCCTCATATAAGGAATGTCTAATGAACTGGCCCAAGGTTCCTATTTAGAGACTCAATTCACACTAGGCAAACACTTCACACTTGGCCAAAAATTTTAACTACACATACCATCTTGATGTCCTTTGATGTCCTTTGGGTCATCTTGATGTCCTTGGGTTTGGGGACATAATAATTCCCCCCTTATTTTCAGTTGTTGTGCTCGACAATTTCTCGATAGTGAAACCAAGGATCCAATTCCTCAACAATGTGACTGACTCCCAAGTCTTAACACACTTGAGTCAATGTTCCAACTTGACCAAAGATCTATTGTGCAAAACCAAACAAGTTTAAATGGAACATCATGGATGATGTCTTTTGAGCTCTGGTTTTCCACTAGACACATTGATACTATTCTGCGCGGGTCACTCTATCAAAGGCAAAGTGTGCAATATATGACGTCACACGTGAATATTGTCCTCTGCAAATTGTCTTCTGCCAAGATGAATAATGATTCCTCGAGGTATATTCAACTCAAAAGACACACTAGCTATCTTTTTAGTGATCTAGAATGGGCCACAATGACGAGAAGGTAACTCTACATGTATATCAATCATAACTATCTTAGAATCCATCCATACTCGAAAGTAATCCTACATATCATCCTAGGAATCACAAGGCTTACAATGCAAGATCACTCGATCAAAAGCATGTTGTGCAGGTCATTACCAGCAATGGAAGTAACTGTGTGGCCATGGGCAGATTGTAAGAGGCAGAGTTACCCTCGATTGTATGGACCCCATGTGCCACACATAGCATTGATCTTTTGATAGAAGATCTTGGAAAGATCCCTTGGATTCATTCTACTTTTTCCACCTTCCATAAGATGGTCTCTTTGTTCACAAAGAGATGAAAACTATTAGTTATTTTCATACAATTCAGTAAGTTGGATATGCTAAAGCCCGCAACGTCCAGATTTGCTTACATGTGCATTGTAATGGAGAGACTACTTCAGGTGCTTTGCAAGCTTTGATGCAGATTGTTGCATCTACAAAGTGGACTGCTTGGGATGGACACACTACCCCCAAAGCAGATTTTGTATGGATTACGTGTTTGTCATATGCTTTTGGGAGGGATATAGAGGCACTTCTACATGCCATACATCCATTATATTCTAATCTTCAATAGTTGATATGGAAGAGAGTACATTGGGACTTGTCTACAAGTTCATGGATCGAGTTGGTGAGTCCCTTTCACGTTGCCAATAGTTGACATTGGACAAGTATTTACTAAGTTACTACTTATTACTTTGAAATTTTGACATTTAAAGCTCTTATTATCTTAAAAATTAGTCTCTAAACTTTTATAAATCTTTCGACTGTAGGGTTGATCAAACGAAAGCTTTGGAGGGACCAATGGGATTGGTTTCATCACTCGAACCATGGGATGGCACACTTGATGCGTCCCTTATGGAGATCCCAAGGGTCCATCATGGATGAGGAGCTCTTGAGAGCATGGAACACACACACACATATATATATAGGCTTTATCCATCTAGTGCGGAGTTGTGACTTCAGTTGAAGAGAGAGCTCTTGATATTCCAAATGGTGGTGGCCATTTTGGAAAGGATACGGGTTGCTTGAGATATCCTAAATTTCGGTCGGTATCATGGTGGGAGATGTATGGTGCTAGTGCTCCTCAGTTGAAATGTGTTATATGATATGCAGACAGAGTTAGCTATTTGTATCCTTTCACAGGCCTAGAGTGTGTGTCCTTGTGAAAGGAATTGGAGCATATGGGCCCTCCTCCATACAAAGAAGAGGAAAAAACTATCTACAATGCAATTGGAGCTGCTAGTTTATTGGCACTGCAACTTGCATCTCTTGGAGGGCAAAAGCCATACAGTAGATGTGAGGGAGGTCAACATGGATGCAATAGATGTAGAGAAAGTAAGAGATATTCCAGATATTCCTCCAGAGGATCTCGACTTATACACTATGTTGCACCATGAGTTGACCACAGCACAATACCAAATCATCTCGCAGACGTAGAGGACCTAGTGGTAGTGGTGGCACATCCACTTGCAACATACCATACTACTAGGGAGGAGGAGGAGGAGGAGGAGGAGGAGGATGATCATGATGAGGAGAGTGATCATTTGTCATCTGACACCATGTTAGAGTGACTGAGTTTGATAATTGACATTTGAGTCTTTGACATTTATCATTTGATATTTCGTGATATGTATTTACTATTGTGATGACACTTGTCACCACTCACTTCTTACTTTATATTTATCATTTGCCACTTATGATTTATGCCATGACTCATGTGATTTGTCATAGTGATGCTCTATGTTTTTATTTTGATGTATCAATGATCATGTATGATGTATCATCATTCATGTATGATGTCACATTGTTAAATTATTATGTTATGAATCATGATGTTTACTATTAAAAGTTAGAAAAAGTTAGGTGTTAAATGGTATGATCATTATGATGTCAGATGATGATTTTATGATTATTCATGTTAAACCTTATGATGTATCATGTCAGATATTATGTAATATGATCATTGAATGATAATTGATGGATGTAACATGTAAGAACTTAAATGTTCGAATCATGAATGATGTTGTTAAATGTTATGATGTTAAATGTTATGAATTATGATGTATCATGCTAGAAATTATAAATTAGAAGTTAAATCTTTCAAATGGTAATATATTATCTAACCCACTCTATTATATATATATATATATATATATATATTGTATTTTATGGTATATATAATCATATCCAACCTTATTATATATCATAGGACCGAAAATACCTATATATATATATATATATATATATATATATATATATATATATATATATATATATATATATATATATATATATATATATATATATATATGAGAAATAAATAACTTTATTGCAATGCCTGGCTCCAAACGTTGCCCTCATTGCTAACTCGTTGCCGATGTCATTGCTAAAACGTTGCTTTTCACTATGCTCCTCATATAGCATACCATAAAGATCCAACTCCTATGAAGGTATGCTAGGCATTGCACGGACCTTCTCTATATCAATATGATCAATGTTCACATGCTGCACCTCTGCCGTGGGACCTTCTCTATCTAGAAGGTGCAAGTTGCAATGGCAATATACAAGCCAATCCAACTATGCAATGGACAATATGTTTCTCTTCTTTGTGTGGAAGAGGACCCAAGTGCTCCAATTTCTTTCACAAGGATTGGCACTACAATCCTATGAAAGAATACGTATGGTAAGAGATCTCTGCATATTCCATATAAAAAAATGCATTAGTTTATTGATGATTGAATTATGAATTCATCTACTATTCAGAATTCAAGATCTTATTGAAACAAAATTTAAAACACTTACGAACTCGATTGTTGATAAGCCATATTTCTCCTAGCAAGATACAAGTTGCAACTGACTAGAATGTAGCATGGAAGTGTCTTCCAAACCTACCTCCATAATTCCTGAACAATAATAGTTGGTCCTAAAGTATTAGGCACATACCCACATCGCGAGCATAAAACCTACGAATGTAGGATGTCCATGCATGATGCACTATCAAGCTCCTCATCAATCATTTGTCTTTGAGATCTCCATAGTGGATACAAAATATGTGCCATGCCATGAATGGGTTGATGGAACCAATCTCATCGATCTCTCCATATGGATCGTATCTCATCAAGCATTATATTTCAAGAATCAAGAGTAAAGAGTCAAAACATAATATTAAAGATTAAAAAAGATAATGAATGTAATATTACCAAAACACATACATGTCTAAAGAGATGGATGTGCATCGAGAGAGGAACTCTCCAACACGATCCATATACTCATAAATAAGTGCGATAATGTTGCCCTGCATATCAACTATGCGCAACATGGAGTATAGGGACTTCATCACTCCCACAAAAGAATCCACCTCTCAAAGTTGTCACTCAAGCAAGTGATGCTCACTGTCTCTGCTCTCTTTGTCCTATACCACTCCATGCAAGCCGCTCTGGGATACCAGAGCCTACATAAGAGATTTCTATACTTTTTCCAAGTCTCTTTCATTGACTCCAATTGCTTCTCCACTATCTCGTCTTTCTAATCTCACTACCTTTGAACTCCTCATAGTTGGGGCCTTTCCACTCACATCCAAATCTGCTCACCAATCTCATAGCCTCATGCTCGAATACAACATTAGATGAGAGACCACATTTAATAAATAACTTCATTATACCTTGTGTAGCCTCTTTCTTTCCTTGTTTTGTAGGCTAGCACATAGGGAGGATGCACGCAAACTACCACTGCCCATAGGAATGTCCTCTCGTGGTCTCTTCTATTGGGATGCCTTCACCTCATCGAACTCTAACTCCACAACTTGGGGGGTTGTGTCAGGGGAGCACTAGATTGTGCTCTCTGACTACAGTGGACAAGATTTCAGAAATACACTTCTGATTACAAGAACACGAAGGGAAAACGATACAAGAATACGTGACTGATACAAGATGTCCCACAACCCGGGACTTATAGGTATGAATAACTCGACTAGAGATGATACAGGAGATCCCACAACCCAGAATCGTAAGTATGAAACAAGATATCTAGATTACAAGAACTCCCTTTTGGGAGATGAACTAGATACAAGAAATAACTCGACAATGTCTCGTACTACGAGACTACAAGAAGACAAGACTAGATGTCCAAGATACAAAACTAGACAGGATTGGAACAAGGAACAAGACAAGAACTGGAACTGGAACTTGGAGAGTACTTACTTTGCGGTCACAACTCCTTGAGCTCCCAAGACTTGTATTGGCAAGACTGATTATGAATGTGGCCAAGCCCTCCTTATATAGGTTTTCAAAGGCCGTTCATGAAAGGCGGTTACGAATTGACGATGTCATCAATTCAAAACATGAGCTCTGGATATCCGAATGAGGCAAGTAGAAAGTCGATCTTAGGGTTTTGGCATGCTCCGGACGCAATGAAAACATTGGTTTCCCCAAATTCTGAGCCAATCATGAGATATAGAAGTCACATGGAATTTGAGGTCCAAGATGGTTTCCTTGTCCATGACAGGTTGAATGTGAGCCTCCCTGTCCACTATCATGAGATGCATGTGATGAATGAGGAGTCTCATGATCATATAAGTTGTGTATACAAGGAGGAGGTCTTGAGACCCCCCCCCCCTTTTTTTTTATTCCCTTGTTGCAACCCACTCCATAAGTTCATCTTTGATGGTTGGTGGCATTGCTTGAGTGCAAGGCATAACCCCTAATCCACCAAATCGGGCAAGATTCACCTTAATCCTATCAGCCCCTCCAGTGCCTTTGTATCCACACCTATTGCATGTCCATCTCTAACTTCCCCACATGCCAAACTTTCCTCGGCTGGTTACAAACTACCAACAACCTTATTTGACTCTAGGAATATTGTAAAGTCTTGAAAGACAAAGTAAATGATGCTCAAGAAGTTAGAAAAAATCAAGAAGTTAGTAAATGATGCATGATACATATTATAAGTGTAGTATGTAGTAAATGATGCATGATACATATTATAAGTGTAGTATGTAGTAAATGATGCATGATACATATTATAAGTGTAGTATGTACTATGTAGTATCAATGATCATCTATGTAATATGTATGTGTCACACACACAGTTACAAAGTTCAGAGTTCAAACACACACATATTACATGTCACATGTCACATGTCACATTCTACACACATACATGTGTGTGTGTCACATGTCACACACGCACATATGTCACATATATACATGTTTGTATGTATGTCAAATGTCACACACACACACATGTATGATGTATCATGTCACATACACACATACATGTGTATGTGTCATATGTCACACACATATGATGTATCATGTCACATGCACACACATGTATGATGTATCATGTCACATACACACATGTTGATGTTACACACACGTCACATGACACACACATGTTCATGTTACACACATACACATGTCACATGACACACAGACACGTCACACATATACATATCATTTTCAATGACATGTATGTGTGTGCGATGTACATGTGTGACGTGTGTGTAACATCAACATGTGTGTGTGTGACATGATACATCATACATGTGTGTGGCATGTGACACACATGTATATATGTGATATATGCATGTGTGACATGTGACACACATACACACATGTATGTGTGTGACATGTCACATGTATATGACATGTATGATGATTGATCATTGATGTGCATTGTGTGCGTCATACTTACATACTTCAAAAAAATCAAATTTTTTTATAAATAAAAATCATTTTAACCTCAAAACGATTTAAACGATTTATTCGTGATTATTTTTTTGTTTCAAAAAAAAAAAATCATTATTTTGCTCTATTACAAGGCATCATCTAGCATTTTATCCATGTTACATGCATTATGTATAAACTATATGATTTATATGTAAAACATTTTGTGTCTTATATACTTTTATACGTGTATCTACAAAAAATTCCAAAAAAAAATCACAAAAATTCCAAAAAATCACGATTTTTATTTTTAAACATGATGATTATAGCAAATAAAGCAATTAAAACACTTTTCAATCGCGATTTAAATCTCTATTTTTGAACTATGCATACTTATTACTACATAACTTATGCAATGTGGCAATTGCCAATGAAATTGTGCATAAGTGATAAATCATAATACATAATACATATTACATATGCAGCATTGAATATGCATAACATATATGCATTGTGAAATTGCCATATTCAAAAATCCAATATATATTACCTTATATGGGGATCGGGGCCAATCTTAGCTTCGGTTTGCAAACTTCAAAGTCTACAATATCTTGATTCTTCTTGGAGATTCGTCACTCAAGAGTCAAAACTCTTCAACCTTCAAGAGCTTAGAAGTTAGCTCTCTCTCTCTCTCTCTCTCTCTCTCTCTCTCTCTCTCTCTCTCTCTCTCTCTCTCTCTCTCTCTCTCTCTCTCTCTCTCTCTCTCTCTCTCTCTCTCTCTCTCTCTCTCTCTCTCTCTCTCTCTCTCTCTCTCTGTTTGGCCTCAAGGTCTTAGGTTTCTCAATCGATGCTTCTCTTATCTGGTGCGCTCACGGAAAAAAGGAAATAGTGAAATAAAGGGCTTCCTGCAGGCCGTTTTTCAGTTCAGGGAGGCCCTATTCTTTTTTAAATCTACGCAATGCATTACGACCACATACACAACGTGCTTCCATTAGCTATGTGTTGCGAACCGTTCGCATCGTGTTGCATTGCAACACTACACCTAGGCTAACACCAAATTATAGGGGTTAAGTAGTGGTTTTACAATTCAAATGGTACCTTAGATAAATACAAAGCTCGTTGGGTTGGGAGAGGATACAAGCAAAAGCATTGCATTGACTATGAAGAAAACATTGTTCTTACAACGCATTTCACTGCTATCTGAATAGTGCTCATTTTGATTGGACTTTGTATCAACTAGATGTAAAGAGTGCTTTCTTCAACGATGATCTTCAAGAAGAAGTCCTTAGTCTACCTTGAGCAACCCAAAGGATTTCAAGAAAAAAGCAAAGAAGTCAAAACTTATAGACTTCATAAAGTAGTCTATGGAGTCGAACATGCACACCTTGCATGGTATGAAAAATACACTCCTTCGGGTCCAACGGGTTTCACCGAAGTTTTGGAGATGCCAACCTTTACATCCTAACATGATTCTTTACTTGCAATCATCATCTTGTATGTGGATGACCTTATCTTGACCAATTCTCCTACAAATGGCATACACGTTCTCATGATGACTGGTCTTGATTTGCTACACTACTTCTTAAGCATGGAGACTTGGAAGCTACATGAAGGTATATTTCTTTTTAAGAAGAAGTATTGTTTAGGTCTCCTTTCTAGGTATTGCATCAATTAATATCGCTTTATTTCTACACCTTTAATACCCATCATCAAGGTCACTTTGGAGGATACAACCCCACTTGTGATTATGCATGACTAGAGACAGCTTATTGGCTCTTTACTTAGTAACACTAAACTTGACATCCCTTTGTTGTGGGTGTTCTTAGTAAGTTCTCATATCAGCCTCATCAAAAACATTGGAAAGCTTCCCAAAGATTACTAAGATACTTAGTCCTCCCTTCAAATCATGGCTTTAGTCCATAGAGGTCATTGATTTTGTTTGCTATTCTAACTCCAATTGGGATTGAGATCCAAACTCTCTCCATTCCACTTGCTCAAACCTCAATTCCTTGGCAAGTAAGAAGCAACCCCCTCCGGTAGTTCTTTCATTCATACAAGTCAGAGGACCAAGCATCTTTTTTTGAAACATGTGAGGTGCACTTGCTTCATCATTTATCATCTAACATTGATAATTTTGCACGAATCTCCTACATGCATCCTCATTGATAGTGAGTCTACCTTGACCATAGCCAAGAATCCAACCTTCCATGCTTCAAAAAAGCACATCAAGATCTTGTACCACTTCATTCGCAAGAAGATCTCATCCCATGAAATTACTTTGGAGCAATGTACCTCTCAACCTTGCAAATATATTCAAAAATGCATTAGCTCCAATTTCACTCAAGCACATGATTGTCCTCTATAGTATTCAATCCCTCCAAAATGGAGCTAGAGAGGAGGTGTTGAAGAAATGATTTCCAAATTCTCTATTTATCTATGTACTAGCTCATCTCTAGTTCTATAAGTGCATCTCCATTTTGTATTACTCTAGTTATACTTAGAATAAATAGATAATTTCCATTTCGCTTCGTTCTTGTACTCATTCTCCTTTCAAGAGATATATTCCATTATATTTATTTGGATGCATTTAGAGTAGCCTTTCTCTAAATCTATAAAAAGAGGTCCCCTCTTCATTTTGTACTTGATAGGAAGCTTGAGAGTACCAAATATAGAAATCAAGTGAGATCATACATCGATCATGAAAGGATGAGTCATTCGTTCAATAAGTGGTAAAAGCCGAATTCAATTTATACAAGTTTAGCACACTAAATCTTCGGAGCAAAGGTATATGCTACTTCTATTCCATCCTCTTTCTTTGTCCTACAAAGGAAAGTTTAGGACAACAGTTTAGGACATGATCATTAGCCTCACAATACTTGCAAAGTTATTTCTATTTTTCTTATCTCTTCTTGTCTTTGTCTTCCTCCTTTGACTCTATGATGTTATCAATTTATGCTTTGCACATGAAGAGCCACCTTTACCATTTTCCTTTTTACTAGGAACAAAAATTTGATTAAGAACACACATAATTGATATGTTCTTTCTAGATCGATCCCCTTACAGCAAAACAAAAAAGCGACTCTTCAAATGATAAGGCCTTGGGATTGCCATTCATAACGAAACAAAGAGTAGAAGCAAAACTTGCATAAGGATTAGGTAACCCATTAAAGATATTCTCCACACTTTCAAGATTTCAGCTCAAGCAAGCATTTACTCTTTGGGTCAACCACTTCTTTTAAAGTGCATGATATACTCAGCCAGATCCTTCTCAAAAGCAAGGTCTTATCCAATATGGTTTTCCAAGTTTAGAGCTCCAAACTCCTTGAGACAGCTTTTTTAAAGACTTGTACCATGTGAGACAAATCATGAAGTAATGGTTTCCATGTATTTTGTCTCTATCATGATGTTAGATGCAAAAAGAATACTTTGATTTTTCAAAATTGTTCTCCATATATAGCATGTAGTTGATTATCCCTCCATCCCAACATTGCAATACCCCTTTAGGAATGTTGCCATTTCAGATTTTTCACCATATTAATTGCTCACATTTAACTTTTTCTCTACTTTTCAGTTCAATCAGCTCTTTTTATTCTCAATTATGATGACCAAATCTTTCTTTCACCCCAATTTTCAATTCAATTAGTCTTCCATATACATTTTGTCTGATGGATCAATTTCGACTTTATGCATACATCGTTCTTTCTTTCTCTTTCTTTAATATGCAAAAACGTGTGGTTCGAGCTCTTGCGATTTTATGTTGATGAAGGATGGAACGACCACGTAATATTCTAAAAGACAAATGTTAACCATTCACATTAAAATGGAAGAGAGCGCCAAGCTCTAGTACACGCAACAATTCTGAAGATAGCTAAAGGCACTGGGAACACCAAATTCTGTTGACACGTATTTTCATGATGTGAAATTAACAAAAATCATGTACATGCAAAATTGCACCTGCTTGTCTTTGTTCTGCTGGAGTACCACTTCGCTGCAGAACTTCCATCTCGACGAGATCCAATGACATAAGACC
The DNA here is from genome assembly GCA_020310875.1 of Ceratopteris richardii. Taxonomy (NCBI): domain Eukaryota; kingdom Viridiplantae; phylum Streptophyta; class Polypodiopsida; order Polypodiales; family Pteridaceae; genus Ceratopteris; species Ceratopteris richardii. Next base: position 132,623,441 of record CM035417.1, on the reverse strand, counting down.
TAGTGTGAGTCCGGACATGGTACCGCCAAACAAGACAAGAAACACTGATATTAACGAGTCTACAAGGGTAGACGCCGAGAACCCCACACCTCTGCAAATTGCCGCACCAAAATGGCAAAGTCAGAGACTTGCATCATACGACCGTCTCGAGTTGATATATTCTCTATGAAGTAGTCTAATCCACATAAACCAAACCAAACCAAACCAAACCAAAAAAAAAAACAAAAAACCGCCTCTCACGTATAAGTTGAAAGCATTGAGCAAGGAGAAGACGCTTACGAGGAGATTAAGGCCGCCATAGTTGCTGTTCACCTCCTCGGTTGACAGTGAAAAATCACGTACCATATAATATTCTCGTATTTGAACGTGGAACCTCAGTCCATGTGCAACTGTCCAACTCTAAAGGCGCAAAATAAATTCACTCGTGTTTTCAAATGCATGCAGTACACATGCATTACTGCATGCGCCGCTCGTTGGTGTTCTTTTAAATGGAAGAATAAATTATGCCAATATTAATAATTAGACCATGGATGAAAGCTCCATGGTCACTAGTCCCATTCACTTGTAACTTTTTTTTATTTTAATTAAAGTTCCGGAAAATAGGCCAAGGTCAAACTTTTTTTTATTAAAAACAAAAGGTCCATAAATCAATATTTGTAATATGCCTCACCTTAACCCTTAAAAGTGAAAGATAAAAGAAGTGTAAGTTGTCTTTTCAAATTTCAAGCTTGGGTCAAAGACATAACTTTTTTCAAAAGAACTTGCACATCTATTCTAAAACTTAAGTTTAAATAAAGATGTTCTATTCTAAAACTTAGGTTTAAATGAATATGTTCTATTCTAAAACTTAAGTTTAAATAAATATATAAATAGAAATAGATGGAAGAACGGCCACTTTTGTTGCCTCCTCCTCCTACGAACATACAAGAAAAAGTGAAAAACACTTGAGATGCAAAGCTAACGAATAGTTAGCTTCGAGTGCTTGCTAATGTGGAGTTTCGCATAATTTCATGGAAAACAAGAAACATTGAAACAAAAAGCATGGCAATGTGTTTGCACACGTTAGACTGCTTAGTCAGGTCCTTCACCTTTTGAGGTGGGAGTAAAGGTTCAACCCCTCTCTATGGGAGGACAATTATGTGGAGAACTTACATAGATAGAAGAATGGCCACTTTTGTTGCCTCCTCCTATGAACATACAAGAAAAAGTGAAAAATACTTGAGATGCAAAGCTAACAAATGGTTAGCTTACAGTGTTTGCTAATGTGGCGTATCGCATAATTTTATGGAAAATAAGAAACAATGAAACAAAAATCATGGCAATGTGTCCACACACATTAGACTATTTGGTCGGGCCCTTCACCTTTTGAGGTGGTTGTAAAGGTTCAACCCCTCCCTATGGAAGGACAAGTATGGACCCTAGGCCAATGTATTGTTTTCGGGCAGATTTAAACCAATTGCCTTTGGATAGTCCTTGCTACGCATCACCTTCAGGTAGTCTAACCCTTGTTTTGTGGGATATAGAGGATCCCATGGGCACTATGCCCCTTCACCTGTACAATTGCTCTTTCAATCAAATTCAAGCTATAAAGGAGATTAGGCTTCAGCCGAACTTACCTTAAAAAAAGAATCATGGAAATATGTCATGACTTAGAAATATCAAAATGATACTACCAGTGTGCTATGACTTGGAAACATCAAAATGATACTACCAGTGTGCTATCTATATGAACACATAAAGTCGAATGGGAAATTGCTATTTGATTTCAAGGATAGAACAAGCTTTCATCCATCCTCTATGAACCCCGCCAAAGAAACCTCCCACACTCATGAAAAATTCATGAAATAATGAGTTGACTTTTCGAAACATTAAAAGAGGAAGCTAAAAGTGATGTTCTATCTAGGGTACGTGTTTATGGCCATAGTAAAGCCCCCTATAAAGATACCATGCTTCATAGATTTCAGCCTTCTACAAGGAGGTTTTGTGACTACATTATAGTCCACATGGAGATGTTATGGATTTAAGCCTTTTTCATGGTTTGGATGCTAACTTAACTTCCTTATTAGGAATATGGAATGGCCTATGAGTGAAGCTACATGTGAGGCAACCTGAACCATTTAGGCGGTACAAATCAATGTAGTAAGCTAAGAGTATGAACCCCCAAGGGATCTGCTATCAAAGATGTCATGCATGATTTTGTTATGGGGAGAGTTTAGGGTTAATATGCTTTAAGTTAAAGCTATGTAATAGCTTTCCCCTTGAGCCTATGGTTCGATTGAGGAGCATGGTTCTCATCTCTTTAAATAGAAGGTGATCCTATCCCAAATTGTATTTGAAAAGAGTAGAACCCTTGTGTGTTTTGATCCCTACCCAAATCATTCCATCTATCTTTGCAATTGATAAATTGAGTCTAGTGCAAAGTATAGTAACAATGATAAGGGTGGGTTAAACATCCCTATCTAATTCGCTATCTAATTATGTACAAACTAGACATTCCTAACAAGGACATGTAAAATAGATGGATTTTGAGTATCTCCGTCCAAGTTGCTAACTTGGTCCATTTTTCTACACTACTTGTGCATGAGCTTAGTAAAATGAATGGATAGACTAACTACTCAAGACTTTGCAAGGTCTCTTGAATTCACTTGAAATTAGTTTGGATAAATGAAGATTCACTAAAGTTGACCAAGAACATCTGACTTAGATGGTTTTACTATGGTCCATTTCTAACCAATATCCATTGACCTGTTTCTCAACTAGAGTACTACTATGTCCAATATAACCATCAAGCCCACATTGACACCATCATGTAGTGACTTTTGCATTAGTTCACTGTCCTAACTTCAAAACCTTGTACTAGAAATTGATATATCTATGCCAATTTCTAATACAACAAAGAGTAAAATATTACTCTTAGATCTTCAAACTTAAGATCCTTTTGTCTAAGCTTAGAATATTAGTTTAAACTTAGATTTTTCTTGGGAATCACTTTCTCCTGTCCAACCTCTAGGGCACCTCTAGACCATTTAATCTCTTTTAGACCCAATCTTGGAAAAATCTTCCCAAAACCCAATCTCATCCTACTTAGGACTCTTTTTTGAAGATAATGAAAAACTCTATTCTCATCTCAAGATTCATTCATGAACTTATTGACATGACCTTGGCAAAAATTGTAGTAGTTCCAATTGCATCTACTTGGACAACCTTTTTCCAAGTTTGATCATTTCATGTTGATAAAGTGATAGTGACAAAGATTTAATATTCAACTAAAGATCTCTTTCTCAATTTACCAATAACATTGCCTTACCCCAATGATTTTGATATATCTCCCACTCAACTCAAGTTGAGATCTGAAAGCTATAGAATCTTTAAAGGAATTGATACCACTTTTGGTGATACTAATCATGTTACTTAAGTACCACCACCTATGGTTTGGGGCTAACTTAGGAACTACATAGCTTATCTTTCATATTCTACTCCTATATATCCTAAATGAGTGTTCTTGGTCTAAACATTCCCCAACCCTTAGGCAAGTTTTCAAAAATTTATATGATTGTTGCTTAGCTTGGTTGTTGCTATCTTGGATGATTACTATCTTTAACAAGTTTTACTTATGGTTTACTCAAAATCCTTTTGAAATTTTATTCTAATGTTAACTCTAAACCGTTGTTACTTGAATGGGCTCTAGACCTTCTTAGAATAAGTCCAAGACCATTAGATACTTAAAACCTTCTTGTAAGTGACATCTTTAAGGTTAACTCTTAAACTTTACGCTCTTAATCTTTTTGAAATAAATATAAGACTAAATGTTACTTATCATTATGATTGTACTAAGAAGATATTTGCACTAAAAGGTTACTTATCTTCATGATTTCATGTACTTTTATTCTAATTTTATTATCCTAAGTACTAGAGTTAGAGTCGACTTATTCCTTTTTAATGTGTGTAGCATAACTTCAACACATAAGTAACCTATTGGTGCATATGTGAATGATGATGAAATGCTGAAATAACTTGTGAATTGTGCATGTGCACCCACCCATGTACATCCCCTCTGATGCACTCAATCCCTTGCCTAAATAATTACATCCATTTGAGGTTCGAGGTGGGCATCATTTTCCCTCTCATCAAAATACATCCAAATGGTTGAGGTAGGCACTACTCGCCTCATTGATATACAAAATACAATGAATGTGGTTCTTCTTTGGGTCAATCCAATACAAGAATAATGTGCACTTACAATTTGCACAACTATAAAATTTATGCTAAAAAGTAATTTTCTAATTCAAGCTAGTGCATTCCAAAAGGTTCAGGGGCCTAGAAATCAACCATAGGCTTTCTTACCAAGTTTGGAAGTGAAATAATAACAAGAAGATCTCAAAAAAAGTCTCCAACTTCATTTATGCAAGTGTCAAAAGGTGACTATTGAGAATGAATTCTTTACCCAGACATGTTAAACCTCCTCCATTTCCTATGATCCTTGTGTTATTGGAAACGTTCCAAGATAAGCATTTGAAGTTGACTAGCTGCTAATTGGTCACCATCCGGAAATTATGGTGCATGTGCTACTTTGGAGGTTCTCCAACACACATTTGAAGTTGATTGGCTCTAGTTGGTCACCAACTGAAAACCACATGTGCAGGTGCTATTTGGAGGCTCTCCAAGCACAACTTGGAGGTAAATTCTTAACTTTGAATCTATATACCCATTTTAAAAACTCCAAAGAATACACATTATCAAAAACCAAAGAAATTCAACAAGTATAAAATTACTTAAAAAATGACATTATGCATGGTTTTGACTTTTCTCTAATATGCCCTTTTATTTGCATATTTGATTTCATTCATCTAAGAGTAGTGCTTATGCATACATATGTAGACTGCATCTTGCTTTAAGAATTTCCTTCCATGTATGCACCAAATACTTTAAAAATCTTTCAAAAAGAACAGTAGCCCTATTTTCTAGTGCATAAAGAGCATATAACTCAAAGTTCCAAAGCATGCTCTTATCTCAAAGTTGCCAATAAATTATGCAAAGAATATAAAAAACATAGATGGTGTACTTCCCTTAACATATTTGATGAAGTTGAATCATTAGCTTTATCTTCTCCTTGCTCATGCCCTTGCTCTCAAGATATCACACATGTACTTTTGAAGGCTCTTGACAAGAAGGAAAAAAAATCATATAACTCTTAGATGCATAAGAACAAACAGGTGATCTCTTCCACTCAAAGAGATAACCAATGAGTATATGAGGACTCTCCCCTTCTGCTTTGATGCTCTAGGAGATAGATCACAAGAATTATTATTTGTATCTCGTTCCATGTGAATGTTTTCAAATCCTGAAGGTTTCATAGAGAAAGGGGGAAAACATACATAAGTAGAGAGGTTTAAAAAAAATAAACATCGGACTGTCAGTTGCAACTAAGGAGAAATCGCATGGATGAGAGATGGAAAAAGAGAGAAGGGTTCCATTGGTTATGCTTTTACATAGAACCCGTCAAAAAAAATACAACAAAAGGAGACTTTGTATATTGGACAACCCATGTTATTGAAGTAGAAATGATCTAGGTTTTATTCCCATGTCATGTGTCCTTATTAGGACCGCTTGATTGAGTTATCTTGATGAGCATTACTCTTTTTTGGTGAAAAAATGACACTGAAATTCGGACATGGGGCTACTTCTTTGGCAAAAGTACAAAGGGTATTGTGTCTCCAAAAATGACGGAGGTTGCACTTTGGAGAGAAGTAGAAAAACTTTCATGGCCCAAAAAGGTCACCTTATAAGCTTGAGGAAGAATATGAGACCATGAAGGTCACCATGAAAGCTTTGTGCTCTGATACCAATGTCAAGAACCTAGTCTCCATGCTAGAGAGAATGAACTATGACTCTCTACGCAACATGTGTGCATTCTCTACCACTGTTTTAGGAATTTCCATTGGAGTCCACTAGTAGTAGGTGTACTCACTTTTGAGTTTAGTCTTTCCAACCTCAAGTAACACGTTAACTTGAGTGGATGCTTCTAGAAGGCTCTAGAGTTCTTTGGGCGAAATTCTCTCCCAATGCTCCTCATGGGGATTGAACCCAAGACCTCCACCTTTTTATCCTTGAGAACTCTAGAAAAGCTAATGTTATCATCACCTTAAACCTTTTCAAGGCTACTGCATCAACATTTGATCCACACACACTTAATCCTTTCTAAAGCCACCCTATACTCAGCCTCAAAGCTAGAACTAGGGAAGTGACCATAGTAGGTAGCTTCTTACTCAACCAAGATATGCATGAGCTACCAAGAATGAAGCAAAAACCACATGTGGACAAATGACTTTCATAAAAACAAGCCCAATGAGAGTTGCAAAAAGCATGTACATATGGAAATTGATTTCTCCTTGGGATAAAAACAACCAAAGTTATTGGATATTAAAAGAGCTATTGAAGGATATGCTTAGCTGTTGAGATATCAAGCTCAATATGTGATTATCAAAGATGACACGTACCACTTTTCACTTCTCTCACATGTATAGTGGTTACACCAATATATTTCAGGGATATTTTTAATTAGCTTCACCACCATTTATCTATCGAGAGTAATTGTACATTTGTGTCTTGCTAACTCACTCAAACATTAGGGTTTTATTTATGTATTGATCTTTATATATTGTACTGGTTGTATTGATGTATTAGCTCATTCTTGCACATTCGCTTTATGTAAAAGATGAACTAGAAGAAGATTATTCTTCCTTGCCTCAATGTGCATGTGCTCCTCTCTTTGTGTGTGAGACTGTGTGAGATATCTCTTCCTTATCTCCTTTCTTGTGACATTGTATGAGAGCCAACATGGTTGTAGAGAGCTCATGAAGAAGACTGACAACGAAGAGTCTGTGAGAAGGTGTAGAGAATGCACACTTCACAAATGATCTCAGATTGCTATGAGATTTGGTGTGCGTGTAGAAGGCATTAAACTATTTTTGTGAGTTAACCCTTTAGCATCACTTGTTTTTCTCAAATTTCTATTTCAGAGCCATTTCAACCTTCATTTCAAGTTCATAACTATTGGAGACTACTTAATCTCCAAAGGTTTGATCTATACTGATCTAAGAACACTTCTATATCAGTCATTTTATCAAAACTTCTACTAGCACTTCTATGAGTGAAGAAGTTCCTTCTTCACACTACAAGGAATACGGGCGTATAGCGACGTTTAAGGCGACAGAATTTTGTCGCTATAAAATTGCAACTTGCATCGTAATTAGCATCGCGCGTCGACTGTCGATTAAACGACACATAAAACGATGGTATTTGCGACTTTTGACGCGACAGGATTGCGACGTTCCCATACAACGTCGCTAAAACGACGCAATTTAAAAGCGTCGCATAAGTGACGCTTTCTTGCGTCGCATAAGTGACGCTTTCTTGCGTCGCATAGGTGACGTTACATGTCGTCACATAAGCGACGCTAAAAATTGTCGCTTATACGACGATGAATAGCATCGCTTACATGGCGATCTATTGACGGACAAAAATTAAAACGTTGGAGGCTCTGCGATCGGCATTTTCACGCATCCGATCGAAGAGCTCTCCAACGTTCGCAATTGCGCTGCGCTTACGAGCTGAAGCAAGTATATGCAGAATTGTTGTTTTGCCTAAGCTCTCTCTTATTGTCTCCCTCTGTCTTTGTTTCTCTCTTTCTACATCTTTCTCTCTTTGAATTCTCTCTCTCTCTCTAGATCTCTCTCTCTCTCTCTCTATTTTCTCTCTCTTTACTGCAGGTTATTCAAGAAGCTAACCAAGCAAAAAGTATGGCTAACAATTGTAAGTACAATTTCTATTCTTTGTAGATCATTTGAATTGTGTTATTTTCATTACATAGCATACTCACACTTATTGATATGCACTCATACACTTATACATGATGAAGATGCACTTTCACACATATACATATATACACATGCACATACACACACATATATACACATAGATACATGTGCACATACACTTAGACATACACACATATACACATGCATATGCACAAACATTCCTACAACCACATAAAAAGACGTCCATGCATGCATTAATATATATATATATATATATATATATATATATATATATATATATATATATATATATATATATATATATATATATATATATATATACATATATATATATACACACACACATACACACATTAACATATATGCAAATACATGTATATGCACATCCACATACACATGCATGTTTCATACATATACACATGCATATACATATACACATATACATATACATATACATATACATATACATATACATATACATATACATATACATATACATATACATATACATATACATATACATATACATATACATATACATATACATATACATATACATATACACACATATACATATACATGCATATACATATACACACACATACATATACATGCATATACATATACACACACATACACAAGAACATGCACATACTCATACACACATATACACGTATACATGCACATGCACATACATACATATACACACACATACACATGCACATACATACATATGCACATAAATAAATAAAATAATTAAAACATTCATAAAAACAAAATAATTATATAAATTTTAAAAATACTCACAAAGGCATCAGGATGATCTTGCATATACTCGCTCAAACGCCGATATCCAAAATGTGTAGCATACTCAATCTCCTGTTTTGTAGGATATCGGCCATAATCCTTCCGTTGCAATGAAACAAATAAAAACATTAGTTGCTTGCATTTTAACAAAAATAAAAAATATACTCACAATAACACATATACTTACAAACGTAGCTACAAAACCATTATGGCCCATTTGGCCTAGGTGCGATGTGTGGCCCGACTCCACTCTCTTCTTTGTAGTAGCCTGTTTATTCAAGAAAAAAATACATAAATTAAATGTAAAAAATTACTAAACTATATAAAAATTATAAATATAAACTATTAATTTGTGTACCTTCTGCTGAGGAAATGACTCCTGAAGACGTAGCTGTCTACGAAAAAACTGCCACGACTCAGGTGGTATGGTAGCTCGCCTCTTATTTTTTCGACCATACAATATCTCTTGTTAATTTAATCTCAAACAGAAAAAAAAGTAATAATACATACACATATATACACACACATACACATACACATACACATACCCACATACACATATACATGTAAACATATACGCATGCATATATGTATACATATACACATATACACATATGCATACATATAACATAAACACACATATATATATCCACATATATACGTACACACACATGCATGCATATACACTCATTCATACAAAATACATGCATTTATCCCACAATAATATGTAGTTGTGTATATGTGAATATGTGTGTATGTGTAAATGTGTATATGTGAATATGTGTGTATGTGTAAATATGTATATGTGAATTTTTTGTTTATGTAGATAATCAAATTATTAATATCAAATACCATTATTTGTAGATTCTGATCAATCAGATGGAACTCCACCACCGTCTCCTCTTCGTGCAACGACTTTATACTGTAAGTATATGAAATATTTAATTTTAAATATATTTGATGGATACATAACTTATATTCTTTTTTTATGTTTCTTATTATGTGCAGATTTTGATCAATCAGAGGGTACTCCACCACCTCCTACCCATGCAACGACTTCACATGTGTCCTCCGATAGGAATTATGATGAATTTTACTATGAAGAGCATATTATATGTTGGTGTAACTCTTGTTATGATACGTATCGAAGACCACAATTGGAATGTATTGAACATGAGGCAGAGTATGGTACTTTTGAGCGTGCACCATCACCTAGTCAACGTGATAATGCTTGGGTATGTATTTTCTATATATATTAATGTCATTATTTTATTTAAAAACCATATATAAAATCAAATTATTGTTGATACAGGAATACTTGCTCGATGATGATGATGATGATTTTTCTCATAATGTTAATATACCTCGTACACGTCATGGACTTGCTGTTCATCAATTACAAGCAGACGTTTCTAGAAATCCTCTACCTCCCAGTTTAGAGAATGAAACGGCTGGAGATTATCCATTGCCAGCTCGTGATCGTTCTTTAGTACAAACATATGATAGAAGAAGATATGGAGGATGGAATAGAGGATCACTTCCTTTAGATGGAGAGGTTTTCAACTTTTGGGGTAATCGCTATATGATTACTCCATCCACTATTACTGATGCTGGTTGTGGTCTCTTTATTGTAGAGGATTTGTATGTGCCTCCGAACTCTGAAGTCACTCTTATGTCATTTTGTGGTCCTATATATGGATGGGGAGATTGGCATCGACTTTCACGTTATGTTCAAAGCATGAGTACTTATGGAATATGCTTGAACGCAGCATCCCTTACTAGTAGAAGGATTTTACATACAGAAAATGAAAGATTATATATTGATGGAAGACCTTACACACATGGAAATATAGCAGGTTTAATAAATAGTAGTCGAGGGTTACATAATAGTTCAAGGACTAATTGCACATTTGAGGAGCGTGAAAATAGTCATGAATCACCATACATGATTAAAGATGTATCAAGATACATAGTTGTCAATGCTATTACTACATTACATACTGGTGATGAACTATTAGTGAATTATGGATGGCATAGACCTCCAAGAGCACCTTTTAGCTAGAGAGAATAAAAATTTTCTATCCATATTTAATAAGTTATATACTTAATTTTATATTTGAAGTTTACTTTTTATTCATTTATGGAATACTAATGAGTTTTATTTATATGTGTAGATTCCAACGTATGATGTTGATGATATTCGTCCACAACATTCACAATTACCAGTAAGACCACGATTATCAGAAGCTTCCATGAGGAGGCTACGCAAAACTAATCTTGTGCAATATGCAAAGTTGAAAGATCTATATTCAAAAGACGATAAAGTACAAGATTTGTGTGACAATGATGAAGATGATGGCATCGCAGATTTTATTGAGGATTGGTATCAAAATGACAGTGAGAGCATTGATATTTCTAAAAATGAGAAATATCTTCGAGAGGAATGTCTAAAGCATGTATATGAAGGAAGTCGTTTGACACGACTAAGTGTGATCTTACTTATTCTCAACCTTCAAAATCGTTTTGGATGGAGTAATGTATCTATTTCGACACTATTAAGGTATAATTTTCAATTTTCTATCTATTTATATATATATGCATAAATATATGTATATATAAAAAATACATGCAAGTTTTTATTCTTACTTTAGATAAGGTAAGAAGAAGAACTTGAATTGAAGGGATACGATTGTTTGGATGGCAGGATACGATTGTTTGGATGGCAGGATACGATTGTTTGTTTTGGAGGATATGAATGATTTGTCGATTCACACATATGTTCAGTTTGAAAGTGTGAATCGACAAATCATTCAATGAAGGTACATACTTCATATCCTCCAAAACAAACAATCGTATCCTGCCATCCAAAACAATCAAATTTTGTGTAAATATTTTGAAAGATGCATTAATAGTTTTAAAAGATGTGCGGACAAAAAGTGTCCATTCAATTCAAGTTCTTGTTCTTACCTTATCTAAAGTAAGAATAAAAACCTACATGTATATATGTATATTTATTTATTTACCTTTTTTAATATATCTTTTTTTGATAAACTTACAGGTTATTATCTGAAAAGTTTTTACCAAGTCAGAAAATTCTTCCTACCTCACATGATGAAATGAAGAAGATAATCAACAATCTTGGTATAGATTATCAATGTATACATGCATGTCCTAACGATTGTATTTTATATAGAGGTGAATATGCAGACTCTTTGACATGTCCCAAATGTCAATCTCCTCGATATAAGGGTGAAGAAGGTAAAATCCCAAAAAAGGTATTGAGACATTTTCCATTGGCTCCACGGATTAAACATATGTTTCAAAACCCCGAATTATCAAAGCTTTTGACTTGGGGACATGATCACAAAAGTACTGATGGAATAATCAGAATTCCTCATGATAGTGTTGCTTTTCAGCATATTGATTCTAAATGGCCTGAATTTGCACAAAATTCACAGAATCTAAAGTTAAGAGTTGCATTAGATGGGGTTAATCCATTCTCCATGAAATCCAGTAAATGGTCAACATGGCCAGTGGTAGTCATAAACTACAATCTTCCACCATATCTTAGCATTAAAAAGGAACATTTAATGCTTTCACTTTTAATCCCAGGCAAAAGACAAGTTAAAGATATGAATGTATATCTTGCTCCTCTCATTGACGATCTTCAAGAGTTATGGAGAGGTATTAATGTCATTGATGTATCGAAAAGCATCAATGAAAGACATATTACGGTTCGTGGTATTGTGGCTTGGACTATTCACGATTTTCCTGAATATGGCATTTGTTCAGGTATTGATGTAATTTTTTTATTCAATATGCATGTAAATAAATATGATTTAATATAATTATATTTTTATCATTTTCCATGATGCAGGAATATCTACTAAGGGTTATAAAGCTTGTCCATATTGTGGTGATTGGTTGAGATCAATCTATAGTAAGAATCTCAACAAAAATATTTATCTTCGACATCGATGATTCTTGCCTGATGATCATCCATTAAAATCTAAAAGAGAAGCGATACATTTTAATGGAAAGCTTGAAACAGGCCAGTATCCAAAACCTATGACGCCTATGGATTGGTATAAAAAATGGACAGATGGACCTCTGATAGATCCAGAAGCAGAAATCTTCAGTGATGATTCAGATAATGAGTATGTGAACAGAGGTAAAGGAAAATTGGCACTCGCAGAGAACATATCAATATGGTATTCTTTGGAGTATTGGAAAGAGTTAAAAGTATGTCATCTTCTTGATCCTATGCATATATTCAAAAATATTGGTTATTCACTATGGAAGCATCTTCTTGGACTAAAAGATACCACATCATCAAGGAATGATTTGAAAGATCAAAAATCCAAACCAAAGTTATGGCCAGTTTTTGATAGACATCAACAAGAAACAACTTATGCATCTGCTCCTTGGGTACTTACAACAAAAGAGATATAGACTATCAACAATAGAATTCAATTTATTAAGACTCCTACAGGATATGGAGCATCGTTTCAAAACATGTTTACTATGGATGATAAGAGCTTATCTGGGTTAAAGACTCATGACTAGCATAACTTTTTGAAACATATTTTACCTTTGGTTATCGATGGATGTACAACGAAAGGAGTATGAGATGTGATCTATCGTCTTGGATCACTTATAAGGTAATTATGATACTTTTATATTTAATATGTATGAATATATCTTTTATTTTTTAATTAACTTCTTTATAATTGTTTTTATGATATGTATAGGTGGATTACATCCAAAGAGATCGATAAAAATTCGATCCCACGAAAAAAACATGAATGCAAAGAGCTACTATGTTTGATGGAAAAAGAACTTCCTACTTCATTTTTTGATATTCAGGTTCATTTATTAGTCCATCTTGTAGATGAGATAGAGATTGCAGGTGTTGTCAACACTCGATGGATGTTTTGGGTCGAGCGATTTATGGGAATACTAAAAGGTTATGTGCGACAAAGAGCAAAACCAGAAGGATCCATGGCAAAGGGTTGGATGCTTGAAGAGTGCATGTATTACGTTAGTGAGTACCTTGAAAGAGTTCATGAAGAAGCTCCACGTGCATGGACCAACGAGTCTTCTTCAAAAATAGCAGATGAGGTATTATCAGGTAAGGGGGTTCCATTCTTATTTACATTTCAAGAAAAAAATGATGTTTCTACTTTTGTAGCATATAATAGCAAATGCATGCAAGCATTCCTTAGCGAGTACGAGGAACTTCAAAGTCTCCGAAGTAAAAGGCAAAAAAACAAAAGATCTAGACGTAATCTCGATAATAATGAGATTACAGATATACTTTCTTTCACGGATTGGCTATATAGTCGTTTGCAACGCGCCAACGCAAATAATGAAGAAATCTTAGATGAGCAAAGAGAGCTAATGATAGGTTGTGAACGAAAGGTAATTTTATTAAAATAATCTTTTATTTTTTTCATATATGTATGTTAGTTTCTATTTACTAATTGAATTTATTTTGTAGGCTCGAATGTTCACTAATATGTGGGCTTTTGGACAACATATTAGAATCAAAGCCATTGATTCTTTACGTAAAACAGAGGATTCTAGTATTGTTGCTTCTTTCAAGCAACTATCACGTGCTAGCTCAAAAGACACAAACCTTATAGATAGCAAACTTGGTTATGTAGGAACTATTGTTGGTATCTATGAAATTTCATTTCGTACATTCAAACATGTAGAAAAAAGTTTATATATATATTTTTAGAGTTAGTTATTTTTTTAAGCACCTAATAATGGGTTTTTGTTGTTATATATTTTGATAGGTCATTTTGAAGGTTGACTGGTTTCGAGCGGAGTATAAAGGTAGTAATTCTACATTAAGAAAGGAATTATATGGGTTTTGGGCAATTGATTCTTCCAAGGTAATGCGATCTACTAAAGAACCATATATTCTTCCTAGGCATATTGAACAAGCATTTTTTTATAAAAACCCAGATGCTCATCCTTGCTGGCAAGTCATTCATGTGCAACCTAGAGGTAGGTCATTGTTTGAACAGTTTATTGTTAGAGAGATCGAAGAAAGTCCTCTTGATGATTCATCATCAGATACTGATACATCAACATCTGAAATAGAAATTAGAATCATTATACGTGATAATGATACTAATCTTTTTTATGAAGAGGATAATTCTGTACATGCTGATTCTACTTATGAGGAAGAGGAATTACCAGAAATAGATATTAATCCATCAACTGATGATGTGATTCATGAGAACATAGATTTAACAATAGAAGAAATAAATGAAATCAATAAGGATAATGAAGATGAGACTATATTGATGTCTTACCAAAATGATGGCAATAATGAAAACATATGAGCAGATTAGATAGTAAATTCTACTCTAGTTATCGATCAATAACTTGAAGCTTCTGAATGGATATCAGATAATAGGTTTTTTTTATTAACTTGAATAACGATGAATCCTATTAGAGAGATGAAATCATGTTCTTCTAAGTTAGAACATGAAGCTCGGGGGTATGCCTAATTATTTTTATATATAGCTTTATCTTCGAGGAGCAAATTTTTATCATGTATGTATGCATATGTGTGTGTATTCATGTGTATTATATGTATACATATGTTAGTATGCATATATATGTATTTCATGTATATGTATGTGTTTGCATGTGTGTGATATATGTATACATGTGTTAGATATGCATATGTGTATATATGCATATGCATTTATGTAAAATATTCATGTATTCATGTAATATATGCAAGTGTTTATAATTGTGTACATGTATATATGTATATGTGTCTATGTGTAAATATGTACATGTGAATATGTACATGTAAATATGTATGCATGTATATATATGTTTATGTGTGCATGTAGGCATGTATATGTGATGTGTACATGTATATATGTATATATGTCTATGTGTAAATGTGTACATGTAAATATGTTAGTATGTATATATATATTTATGTGTGCATTTAGGCATGTATGTGAGATGCATAATATATCTACTCCATTTTATATTTATGTATCCTATCTACATGATGTGTATATATCTTTACATATATTATGATCCTCGTTGATTCGAGTAGCTATATATAGAGGCATAAGGTTGGGAGGAGAGACATCTCTCTAGTAGGACGTCGGAGGTGTACATATACTTCAAACATATGGCTAAAAGGTTGAATTAGAGTTTTTAAATTAGGATTTCAAAACCCTAATATCGAAATTAGTGTTTTCAATTTAGGATTTTTGAAATAGGATTTATTTATTTATTTATTTATTTATTTATTTATGTGTATGCATGTGTTGTGTATGTATGTGTATCTATATGTGCATATGCATGTGTTTTGTGTGTATATATGCATGTAAATATGAATATATGAGTCTATGTGTGTGTACATATGATTATGCATGTGTATGTGTATGTGAGTATGTGTACGTGTATGTGAGTATGTGCATGTGTCTATGTGTATTCATTATATGTGTGTAACATTGCATGTGTATGTGTTTGTAAAAATGTGCATGTATGTGTGTGTATGTATAAATGTGCATGTATATGTATATGTGTGTAAATGTGCATGTATGATGTATATGTGTGTAAATGTGCATGTATGATGTATATGTGTGTGTATGCGTTTATTTATACCTCTAGTTTCACTCTCTCTCTCTCTCTCATATACATACATACATGCATAAACACACATACTCATATCCACATATATATACATAAAAGTAGTGCATACCGTGCATTGTCGCGACGATGAGCCATAAGTGTCCGCATCTCTTTTAAACACCACTTAAGCGACCATCCTGTCCCAAACTCTGTCTCAAGTGAACTAAGTACGTATTTTTATCCCTCTCATCATGCTCACTACAAAAATAAAAAACATAATGTAAATAAAACATAAGATATATATTTCAATTTATATGTAAAACTTTTACTTACTTCCACGATAAGTGGATAAAGCGCAGGTAAGAGTCGCATAGTGCCCGCATTCTTCTCTTGAACTCCAATCCATTCCCTATGTACACAATGTTCCCCTCTGGCTCTATGTCGCACTCTAGTCCTAAGGTACCTATGCATGTCCTCATAGGCAACTCTGCTCTGCTATCACGTGTTGGAGGTGGTATAGGTGTCCTGAAAATAGATAGATAGAAATAAATAAAAATATGTGTTATAATATCATTAAAAAAGTTTATGAAAACAAAACATACCTATGAGCAGCTAGCTCTCTTCCTGCATGTGGTAGCTCTCTTCCTGCATGTGGAGCCGCAGAAGAGCCCTCGTTTGATCGTTGGGTAAGCATCTGGATTGTATAATCCAGCTCCTCATCAGACATCTCTGCGTAATCACGCATTATGGCCCCTAGAGTATCAGACGGAACTCTTGCTCTCATAAGACTTTTTATGAGAGTGAGTTTCGCCTTTCTCTCTCTACTGGGATCCATAATACCTAACATATAAAACAAAATGGTTAGAAATCAATATATATACGTGTACATATGTAAGTGTGTATGCATTAAGTATGTGTATGTATGCATGTGTGTGTATGTATGTGTGTGTATATGTGTGTGTATGTGTGTATGCATGTGTATGTGTGTGTATGCATCATTATGTGTATATGTGTATATGTGTCTATGTGTGTATGTGTGTGTATATGTGTGTGTATGTATGTGTATATGTGTGTGTGTATGTATGCATGTATGTATGTATGTATGCATATGCATATGCATTATGTATGTATATATATGCATGTATGTGTATGTGTGAGTATGTCTCTCTATGTGTGTGTATGCATATATGTGTGTATGTATGCATATATGTGTGTATGTGTGTGTGTATATGCGTTTGTATGTGTGTATGTGTGTGTATGCATCATTATGCGTGTAAGTGTCTATGTGTGTTTGTGTGTGTGTGTGTCTATGTGTATGTGTGTGTGTCTATGAGTGTGTATGTGTTTATGTGTATGTATGTATCTATGTGTGTGTATGTGTCTATGTGTGTATGTGTATGCATGTATGTATGCATATGTGTGTGTATGCATGTGTATGTGTGTGTATGCATCATTATGTGTGTATGTGTGTATGTATATGTATGTGTTGTCTATGTGTATGTGTGTGTGTCTATGAGTGTGTATGTGTTTATGTATATGTATGTATCTATGTGTGTGTATGTGTCTATGTGTGTATGTGTATGCATGCATGTATGCATATGTGTGTGTATGCATATGTATGTGTGTGTATGCATCATTATGTGTGTCTATGTATGCATGTGTATGTGTGTATGCATCATTATGTGTGTATGTGTCTATGTGTGTATATGTGCGTATATATGTGTTTGTATCTATGTGTATGTGTGTGTGTCTATGAGTGTGTATGTGTTTATGTGTATGTATGTATCTATGTGTGTGTATGTGTCTATGTGTGTATGTGTATGCATGTACGTATGCATATGTGTGTGTATGCATATGTATGTGTGTGTATGCATCATTATGTGTGTCTATTTATGCATGTGTATGTGTGTATGCATCATTACGTGTGTATGTTTCTATGTGTGTATGTGTGTGTATATGTGTGTGTGTGTCTATGTGTATGTGTGTGTGTCTATGAGTGTGTATGTGTTTATGTGTATGTATGTATCTATGTGTGTGTATGTGTATGCATGTATGTATGCATGTGTGTGTATGCATATGCATGTGTGTGTATGCATCATTATGTGTGTCTATGTATGCATGTGTATGTGTGTATGCATCATTACGTGTGTATGTGTGTATGTGTGTGTGTATATGTGTGTGTGTCTATGTGTATGTGTGTGTGTCTATGAGTACATGTGTTTATGTATATGTATGTATCTATGTGTGTGTATGTGTATGCATGTATGTATGCATATGTGTGTGTATGCATCATTATGTGTGTATGTGTGTGTGTATGCATTATGTATGTGTATGTAAGCATGTGCATTATGTATGCATATAAGTATGTATGTATGCATATGCATATGCATTATGTATGCATATGCATATGCATTATGTATGCATGTGTGTATGTGTGTGTATGCATTATGCATGTGTATGTAAGCATGTGCATTATGTATGCATGTAAGTATGTATGTATGCATATGCATATGCAATATGTATGCATGTATGTGTATGTGTGTGTATGTCTCTCTATGTGTGTGTATGCATATATGTGTGTGAATGTGTGTGTACATGTGTCTGTATGTGTGTATGCATGTGTATGTGTGTGTATGCATCATTATGTGTGTATGTGTGTGTATATGTGTGTGTATGTGTGTGTGTCTATGTGTATGTGTGTGTATCTATGAGTATGTATGTGTTTATGTGTGTGTATGTGTCTATGTGTGTATGTGTCTCTGTGTGTGTATGTATCTATGCATGTGCATTATGTATGCATGTAAGTATGTATGTACATTGTATGCATATGCATATGCATTATGTATGCATATGTATGCATGTATGTGTTTATGTGTGTATGTCTCTCTATGTGTGTGTGTATGCATATATGTGTGTGTATGTGTGTGTATATGTGTCTGTATGTGTGTATGCATGTGTATGTGTGTGTATGCATGTGTATGTGTGTATGTGTCTATGTGTGCATGTGTGTGTATATGTGTGTGTATGTGTGTGTGTCTATGTGTATGTGTGTGTATCTATGAGTGTGTATGTGTTTATGTGTGTTTGTGTCTATGTGTGTGTATGTGTTTATGTGTGTATGTGTATGCATGTATGTATGCATATGTATGTGTATGCATGTGTATGCATCATTATGTGTGTATGTGTCTATGTGTGTATGTGTCTATGTGTGTATGTGTTTGTGTATATGTGTGTGTATGTGTGTGTGTCTATGTGTATGTGTCGCTACGCGTCTATGAGTGTGTATGTGTTTATGTGTGTGTATGTGTCTATGTGTGTTTGTGTATGCATGTATGTATGCATAGGTTTGTGTATGTGTGTGTATGCATTATGTATGCATATGTGTGTGTATGCATTATGTATGTGTATGTATGCATATGCATTATGTATGCATATGTATGCATGTATGTGTATGTGTGTGTATGTCTCTCTATGTGTGTGTGTGTATGCATACATGTGTGTGTATGTGTGTGTGTATATGTGTGTCTATGTGTGTATGCATGTGTATGTGTGTGAATGCATCATTATGTGTGTATGTGTCTATGTGTGTATGTGTGTGTATATGTGTGTGTATGTGTGTGTGCTTCTGTGTGTATGTGTGTGTGTCTATGATGTGTGTATGTTTGGATGTGTGTGTGTATGAATGTGTGTCTATGAGTGTGTATGTTTGGATGTGTAAGTGTATATGTGTGTCTATGTGTGTATGCATGTGTATGTGTGTGAATGCATCATTATGTGTGTCTATGAGTGTGTATGTATATGTGTATATGTGTGTGTATATGTGTGTCTATGTGTGTGTATATGTGTGTCTATGTGTGTATGCATGTGTATGTGTGTGAATGCATCATTATGTGTGTATGTGTGTATGTGTCTATGTGTGTGTATATGTGTGTGTATGTGTGTGCGCGTCTATGTGTATGTCTGTGTGTCTATGAGTGTGTATGTGTTTATGTGTGTGTATGTGTCTATGTGTGTATGTGTCTATGTGTGTATGTGTGTGTATGCATTATGTATGCATATGTGTGTGTATGCATTATGTATGTGTATGTATGCATGTGAATTATGCATGCATATGTGTGTGTATGCATGTAAGTATGTATGTATGTATGTATGCATATGCATATGCATTATGTATGCATATGTGTGTGTATGCATGTAAGTATGTATGGATGTACGCATATGCATATACATTATGTATGCATGTATGTGTATGGATGTACGCATACATATGCATTATGGATCTATCTATCTATCCATACATACTTACATGCATATGCATTATGTATGCATGTAAGTATGTATGGATGTACGCATATGCATATGCATTATGTATGCATGTATGTGTGCATGTCTCTCTCTATGTGTGTGTGTATCCATATATGTGTGTGTATGTGTGTGTGTATGTGTGTGTGTATGTGTCTGTGTATGTGTCTGTGTATGTGTATGTGTGTGTATATGTATGTGTATATGTGTGTGCATGTGTATGCATTATGTGTGCATGTGTGTATGCAACCTTATTTGTGTATGTGTGTATATTTGTGTGTATTTGTGTGTATGTGTGTGTGTCTATGTGTATGTGTGTGTGTGTCTATGTGTGTATATGTGTGTGTGTACATATGTATGTGTGTGTAAGCGTGTGTGTGTGTGCATACCTGCTTGCTGTTAGTTTGTGCGGCCCTCTCTCTCATCTCTCTCTCTCTCTCTCTCTCTCTCTCTCTCTCTCTCTCTCTCTCTCGGTCTCTTCTTGCTCGCGTACAAGTCCCGGCACAAATGTGTTGGGAGAAATCAATTTTTTTTTTTACATTCCAGAGCGTTGCATATGCGACGCTCTGCAGTTTGCCAACGTTGCTCACACCGTCGATAGACAGCGACGAAATTAGCGACGCTCTTTAATTAGCGTTGCATAAGCGACGCTAGCATCGCTTATGCGACGAAGGTCGGGGAAAAAAAAATCAAAATTCCTACCGTCGCTTATGCGACGACCTCGTCGCATAAGCGACGATTCCCGTTTTTTTTTCCGATTCGAGGGCGTCGCTACGCCCCCCTTTTTCTTGTAGTGTCAGAAAGTTTGCTTTAGAAATTAACTTCATTACCTACACATATCTTTAGATTTCTTCAAACCAATGATGCATAAATATTCACACTATCTTTGCGCAATCATATCAACCATTAGTTCTTCAAAAGAATCGTTAAAACTTTAATTTGATCCTTAAGATCAAAGATATGTCAAAAATTGTCTTCCAGAAATGGCGACTTTGACATGGTCAACTTCTTAAGTTGATTTCTCACAGCACAGATCCCATTTTTCTAAATGCTTTTAGCCATAGCTTCTTTACCTTCTAACTTAGATTTTGAATGCTCACTCATTAAAAACTTTACACTGTGCACTGAGATCTAAGCAAAATATTGACACGAAAAAGTGTGCGACTCTGAGAAGTCTATCTGCATATTCTACATACAATTGTTCCTATTGATCATTCTCACAGTAGGAAAGGAATTAGACCATAAAATTCTGAACATAACTTCATTAGCTTCCAGATTAGATGTGTACAAAAGGATTTCTGATCCACATGATCAGACTGAGAGAAATCTACGAAATATTCGTCGCTATTTTTCTGAAGATGACTCTCTTCACATCTATCTCTAAGACTCTTGTCTTCTAATGACTCTCTCATGTATTTCTTTACATCATTGACTTATATACATATGGTTCTAGACTTATCCCACATCTATTACATTACTCCTTATCATCCTAAGGATTATCTCTACTCAGATTACAAGAATTTCCAATTGTAATGTACATATGTATACAAACTTCACTTCTGAGATCTCTTCACTTTCTCAAGTGTCTTCTTCCACTTCGACCTGATTATAAGCTTAGTTCAAGTTCTTTGTAATCACCAATTTGTGATTGGTTTGTTCCAACAGCTCCCCCTCAATCACTAATTGTGATTATTCCATTCTTCTTCACTCCTGCCATCTCTTTGAATCTCTGTATCTTAGGTCCATCCAGGCTTTTTGTCATCATATCTGCAACTTGTTCTTTTGTTGGAGTATACATCACTTCAATCTCTTTGTCAAGTACCTTTTCCCTCAAGAAATGATACTGAATCTCTATATGCTTAGTCCTGGCATGAAAAACAGGGTTGGCTACCAAATACAATGAACTCATATTATCTTCAAAAATAATTGGAGTACTCTGATCAGTTCCAAAACTCTTCAACAAGGTCTTAACCATATCACTTCTTTTGCAGCCTCTACCATTCCTTTATACTCAGCTTTTGTAGATGACAAAGCAACTGATGTTGCTTCTTTGAGCACGAAGAAACTAACTTATCTCCAATATAACAGAGATACCCATGAGTAGACCTTCTATCATTTGAATCACCTGCCCAATCTGCATCACTAAAAACTATAATTCTTGTATCAGAAGTAAATCCATAATACAGACCTTCACTTAGGGTTCCTTTGATATATCTGAGTACCCTTTGAGCTGCAATCCAATGAGTCTTCTTTGGACAATGCATAAATTGTGATAACACACCTACTGCATATGATAGATCTGGCCTTGTCAAGGTAGCATAGATTAAACTACCTACCAAACTCTGATATTTGCTCTACCTAACTGACAAGCTTCACACTTGTACACCATGTGTTGCCCTTCAATTTTTGGCAAACCAAGCACCACATCATTCCTTGACATTTCCTTTATAGCTCTCTCATTGAAATGACCTAGCCTTTTATGCCATAGGTCTAATTCAGACATCTTTTGACTTCCATAAGTAAATAAAGCATGTCCCACATTACCTTGGACTTAAGAGTAAACACTTCCTTCCTTTTTACCTGCTATTATGTTTCTATATCCCTGATTTGGATCTTGCAAATAGACACCATCATTTGTGAATCTGACTTCATATCCCTTCTCCACAATTTGCCCTACACTTATCAAATTTTTAGGAATAGTAGGAACATAAAGTACCTTGCTCAAGAGTGTACTTCCACTCTTTGTCTTCACTGATCCAATGCTCTCCACTTTATGTTTGGTATTGTCACTTGTTTGAACTGTATATCCATTCACCTTTGCTTCCATATCAGTCATCAAGGATATATTGCCACTCAGATGATTGCTACATCCTGAGTCAATATAAAACACCCTTTGATCTTCTCCTACTGATTCATGAGTTGCATTCAAGCTAAGAATCATATCATCCTTCTGATCTGATGCATAGTTATAATAATTGTTGTTGTAGGAATGAGGTTGAAAGCTTCTTCCACCTCCTCTAGCATATGATGTCCTACCACCTCTTCCTCTGAAATTGCCTCTTTGATTTCTGCCTCCTCTACCTCTTTGATTAAAACTCTGAATATTGCTTCCACCATTTTGATTGTTATACCAACAATCATTTTCCAAATGATTGGTTCTGCCACAAATCCAACAAGCTTTAGTATTATCTTTGTTCTTACCTCCTCTTCCTTTACCTCTGAAGTTCATTTTTCCTTTTGTAAAGTTAGCTTGACTTGAGGTTCCTTCATCATCAATTGACTTCTTCCCTTTGCCATTCTTTTTCTTATCCTTGGAGTACATGGCTTGACTTGCACTCCTATCATTATAAAGGCTTCCATTTCTCATCTCCTCTCAGACGTGTAAGCATTTGCCTTACCAACTTATCCTCTTCAATGTCTTCATCTACTGCTCCCATGCTATCTGCAATATCCTTCATTCTTGCCACATAATCAGAAATTGATTGTGAACTCTTCTTCTTGAAAGTTGTAAACTCTGCCCATAATGAGGACTTCCTAGACTTGGTTGTGTTTTGGAAATGCTCTTCCAAAGCATTCCAAACATCTATTGCACTTTCCAATCCTCTGATGTGAGGTAGAAGATAATCATTTACAGTCATATAAATGATGCTCCTAGCTTGAGCATCCTTTCTCATCCAAGTCTTCAAATCTGCAAGCTCTTCCCTGGTTGGAATACTAGGATCTACAAACTCAGGCTTTTCTTCTTCTCCTGTAATGAATTCCATCAAATCTTTGCTCATGAGGTGTGCCTCCATCCTCATGGACCAACCTGGATAATTCTCCCTATCTAGCTTATTAGTTTGCAAGCTTTCTCCCATCTTTGATCTTTTGTGTCTGCAATTACTATGATTTATGATAATAAAATGTACCTTTGATATGAAGCTTCAATCCTTTTTTATCCTTTGAACTCGTACTTTGTACTTCTGCAAGTTATCTGCAAGAATTTGTCCTTGTCCACCTTCAATTAGAAGGAACTTCAATATCTGCAGAAGTCGGGACTTCCAATGCCTTTACTTCACTTGTATTGCACCTTCAGCTCTGATACTACTGTTGGAGACTACTTAATCTCCAAAGGTTTGATCTATACTGATCTAAGAACACTTCTATATCAGTCATAGATCAAACTTTACACAAATATTGTCTTCTTTTATCAAAACTTCTACTAGCACTTCTCTGAGTGAAGAAGTTCCTTCTTCAGAAAGTTTGCTTCAGAAATTAACTTCATTACCTGCACATATCTTTAGATTTCTTCAAACCAATGATGCACCAATCTTCACACTATCTTTGCGCAATCATATCAACCATTAGTTCTTCAAAAGAATCATTAAAACTTTAATCTGATCCTTAAGATCAAAGATATGTCAAAAACTGTCTTTCAGAAATGGTGACTTTGACATGGTCAACTTCTTAAGTTGATTTCTCACATCACAGATCCCGTTTTGCTAAATGCTTTTAGCCATAGCTTCTTTACCTTCTAACTTAGATTTTGAATGCTCATTCATTAAAAACTTTACACTGTGCACTGAGATCTAAGCAAAATATTGACACGGAAAAGTGCGCGACTCTGAGAAGTCTATCTGCAGATTCTACATACAAATGTTCCTATTGATCATTCTCACAGTAGGAAAGGAATTAGATCATAAAATTCTGAACATAGCTTCATTAGCTTCCAGATTAGATGTGTACAAAAGGATTTCTAATCCACATGATCAGACTGAGAGAAATCTACAAAATACTCGTCGCTATTTTTCTGAAGATGACTCTCTTCACATCTATCTCCAAGACTCTTGTCTTCTAATGACTCTCTCATGTATTTCTTTACATCATTGACTTATATACATATGGTTCTAGACTTATCCCGCGTCTATTACATTACTCCTTATCATCCTAAGGATTATCTCTACTTAGATTACAAGAATTTCCAACTGTAATGTACATATGTATACAAACTTCACTTCTGAGATCTCTTCACTTTCTCAAGTGTCTTCTTCCACTTCAATCTGATTATAAGCTTACTTCAAGTTCTTTGTAATCACCAATTTGTGATTGGTTTGTTCCAACAATAACATGGCACCTAGAAAAAACATGTTAGTCAATATGTTCAACACCTCCCAAACATCTTAGATCCAAAATTTCAAGTGATTCTGTGTATTGTTGATACATGGAATTTGTACTTTTTTTAGTGTGAATTGTCAAGTCAGAGTGAGACAATGTTCAAGTAGAGGTACTACTCCTAGTGTTTTTGTAGTATTGTGAATTGATGTAGAAATGGCAAATGATAATGAATGAGTCAACTTATGAGCAATAAGTTTCACAAGAATAAAAAACTTTCATGCTTGGAGATTCAAAACGAAGAGTTTCTTGATGGGAAAAGGCTACTAAAAGTACATCAAAGGAGACAATGAAGACCTCCCATAGTTATAAAAAGGATTGTATTGTGGATCAATTAAGAGCATATGAAGAGTGGAAGCAAGGAGCATGGAAGCTAATGTATTGGTTGTCTATTAGCATACAAGATAGCATGATTTAGCACATACAAGATTCCAAAACTATAAAAGATGCTTGGAATAGTTTGGTCACATTGTATGTGAACAATACAAAGGTGCAAAAAATCAAACTCAAGAATGAGTTACATACACTGGGAAAAAAGAGCATGTCAGTAAGTGACTACACCTTAAAAATCAAAGCATATGTGAGTCACTTGCATCGATTGGTGCCAATGTAGATAATGATGATTAGGATAAAGTTTGCCTTCATGGTTTAGGAGCTGCACATAAGCAATTGAGAACTTCTATTCAGACATGGGAGAATATTCCAAATTTTGTTGATCTTTTGTCCATGTTGATAATTGAAGAAAAGAAACTTGGTGAAGACTTAAACTCCCAAGGAAATGCTGGTATCCTAATCTAGAAAACGAAAAGGCTGAGGCAAAGGCTTTAGAAGTGTAAGAAGAAACAATAACTAGGATTAAGGTCAAGATCACTGTTGCAGAGCCAAAGAGCGCACAAAGCAGAGAAAAAAGACGGGCCCCAAAATTTTTCCGATTCGGGCCATATATTTTTGTAACATATTCATTTTTGTAATATATTTCCCTTTGTAAAGGCACTAGAGGAGTCCTCTAGATGCATTCCCACAGAAGAATAGAAGCTTACCCATGTAAAATAGTAGGAAATTAGCTCTTAGTGAATGAAGTGCCGGTCACTTGTGTGAAAGGACCATTTTTAGGGCACTAGTATATAAGTCAAATGTGACTCTTTGTAGAGGACTTTTTGCCATTGTGAGAATAGAGAGTACAGAAATTCGAATTTGTGTCTTCTTCCCTCTTCATCTTCTTCTTTGTGAGCTTGTATGCATGTGGATTGCTTGGAAAGAGTGCTTGTGAGTGTTGTCTATCCTTGAGAGTGTTTCTTTGCTGTAGGAGAGGTGTGTGTGAGGTGTAGGAAGTGCTGAAGCGTAGGAAAGTATTTTCGCGATTCAGTATTTCTGCCATAACTTGAAGTAGGAGCGTCGGAATTGAGTGAAACCACTGCCATTGGATGCGTCTTCTCGAGAGCTTCGAAACGCATATGCTATTCGCTATGTTTGGAGCTCGGAGCTAGGAGAAAAGTCCAAAATACTGACGGCTGCTGCACCAAGTATCGTTTCGTCTTGACCTACAGTTGAAGCTTGTTAGGATAAGTATTTACCTCATTTTCATTCTTGAGTAGTTCATTTGCAATGACCATTACGCGATTGCATGTCTTCATACACTCGGCTAGGTTAGAATACTCTTCGGATTGATAAATTAAAAGCGTGTATCCCCACTATATGCACTTGTGAGGGGATTGAGGTATAGTCTCTTTCTCCGCAAGTCCCTAAGTTGAAGCTTAGGTCAACACACTTTTTGGCGCCGTTGCCGGGGAGTGACGAATCAAACCGAGGCATTCGTGTGATGGTAAGAAGCGTTTTGCTTTGAAGAACTTGGAGGAGCGGAAATCTTCTCTTCTTTGGTAAGTCAATTTCAGCCGCACTTGCTACTTCTCATTCTTGGAGTGTGTGTAGTGAGTTGATAGATTAGGGAAGTGAGTAGAAGAAGTAGAATAGGAGTGAGTGGAGAGTAGAGTAGGCTTTAGGGTTGTTCAAGAATTTTCCTTTTTCTGTAAGCTAGGAATTCCCAAGTATAAAAGCCAAAAAAAAAATTTCATTTTTCAATTTACTTGTTGAACAAGTATCGTGGAGAGCAGTGTCGAGTGTCGTGCGAGTTCCAGCGATCGTGGGCGAGTTTTTAGGCGACCTGGAGCATTACAAGGCAAGGGAAAGGGAGCAAGGTGTTGAAAAAGCATTAGAGGTGAGCTTAGCAAGTCCTAATCAAGTCATAACATTCATAAAAATCAATTTCAGTGTGAAAACGACCTGCGCTGAGTGTCGTTTGGGCCTTCAGGGGGTTAAAAGTCGTTTGTTAATTGATACAGTGGGTGAGGGTAAGAGAGAAGAGATAGGTGAGAAAGGGGGAAACATCAAATCTCAAAAAACATCAAAAAAAATTTTGAAAAAGGGTCAAGTATCGCTTTGCTCCTGCGGTCGAGTATCGTTTTACTCCTGCGGTTGAGTATCGCGATATTTCCCAGCGGTCGTAGATCGTTTCAGATAGAGATCGTAGATCGTTGCGTTAGAGATCGTTTTGATCAGAGGTCGTCAATCGTGTATTGTTTGACAAGTATCGTTATCCAGAGATCGCGACACTTGTCAAAGGTCGTGTATCGTTTGTCACAAGTATCGTCGGTCGTCTCACTGCAAAGATCGTTTGGTAGAGATCGCGACACTTGTTACAGATCGGTATCGTGTCAATTAGATATCGCCGATCGTTTCTGGTGAAGATCGTAGATCGTTTCTATTCGAGTATCGTGTGTCGTCTAGTGAGAGATCGTGTGTCGTTTCAGTCCAAGTATCGCCGATCGTTTCTACTAGAGATCGTCGGTCGTGTATCAGCCAGAGATCGTTTTGCTAGAGATCGTTTGGTCAAAGATCGTTTTCCAGCGATCGTTCTGATCAAGTATCGTTTAGATCCAAGTATCGTCTGTCAGCGATCGTTTCATCCAAGTATCGTTTGTCAGCGATCGTTTTGGTCAAAGGTCGTAGATCGTTTCCCTGAGAGGTCGCGTATCGTTCCAAGTCAAAGATCGTTTAGGGAAAGATCGTTTTCCAGCGATCGTTTCATCCAAGTGTCGTCTGTCAGCGATCGTTTCCCCAGAGATCGTGAGAGTCAAGTATCGTGACTTGAAGTTTTCCTTCAGTCATTTTCCAGCCAATTTTTCCTATACTTCTAAGCCATAACTTAGAATTCTAGAGGCTAGGGGTGAACAAGAATTGATCAGAGCTCTTAAGTGAATGAACCTAAGATCAGGAAGAACCCTAGGAAGCCGAAGAAGTGTAATCTCATCCGTAGGGAGTGCTGCCGAACCAAGTAGCCGTTCACACTATTCTGAGACCTCCAGTGAGTCAGAAGGAGAAATCCCCATGGCTTCCGAGGATATGCAAAACTCTGTGCCCATGATTGGCCAGATGTCCATCATTGAGGGCGAATACAGAACTTCTTTAGAGTATGTGAACACCAACCACAATGAGATCCCTATCTATTTGGATGGTCTAAACAGATCAGTGGCTAGACTGAGAAAGGCTTCAGAGGCCTACATAGTGCCAAGACCAGCAGTTAAGTACTTAGGAGGACTGTACATGGATAAACAAGACATTCAATACGTAGTCACAGAACACCCCGAAATCATCAATGAGCGTGGTGAGGAAAATAATGATTCGAGCTTAAATGGATATGGAACTGAAGAACAAGTAACTACTCCTAGAGGGAGATCAACAATCACTAAGCTTTGGAGAGGAGACTTAGTTCCCCAGGATGATACTCTAATAGATGTGTATTTGATCAACGGGATGGAGCACTTACTCAGAGCCCATTCCTCTATTTGGGAAGCTGCTCCTAATCCAGTTACCATCTATGAGTTACAAGATCCTGAATTCCCCACCATCATCACATATTTGGACAAAAATCACAGAAGGTATTGGCTAGTCACTGAATTAGAGAGAGCTGAGCTGAAATATCAGAACATCCCAGTGTTCCCCCCAAGGGACCAAGCCACTACTTCACGGACGCCACATGGAACTTCTCAAAATGATTCAAGTCAACATTCGGGACAAACACAACAAACTCAACAAACCCAGATCCCCATCAGATCACATGTACAATTCGCAATGCCTGTCACTAATCCTAACTACCGGCCACAACCAGCCATTGACCCAAGACATGGAGTTCATGCTCCAGTCAGACCACAGGTAGTACGAGGACCAGGCATACCAATAGGAAGACCCAACTACCCTGTAATGCCGAGACAACCTGAAGCAGGAAGGAGACTAAGGCCGATTCAAGTGGCCAAGTGCATGAGAAATCATTATGATGGCTCGAGTGAACCCTATAATCACATAGCAGAATTTAAACAAGTAGTCAGAGCCGAGCAGGTAGATGACTTCATGATTCAATATGAGTCTTTTGGCCTTACCTTGTCAGACACGGCTTTGGCCTGGTTTCAGCCATTAGATCCAAATACCTTTCAGAACATGGATCAGGTTTATCAAGAAATGATTGAAGAATTTACCAAATCTGGAATTAAAAACAATTCTTCGTCATTAATCCACAGCTTCAAACAGGTCCGGACTGAGTCAGTCAGATTGGCTGCCAGGAGATTCAAGCAGTATGTGGATAGATGTCCCATAGAAGAGAGACCAACACAAAACAAAATGGTATCATTGTTCTTAGAAGGACTATTGAACGGAACTTTGAGGTCATTAGTGTACGTGAAGAGAGTTCAAACGTTGCAAGAGTGCATGAAGGAATGTATAGACCTAGAAGATAATCTTGCAGAAGACTTGAAAATACCCCAAGGGAGTGTGAAAAGTGAAGAGTCAACAAGCAGCACATCAAACCCTAAAAACAACGTAGAGGAAATTGCCGACTTGCTGGCAAAAAAACTGAATATGCAAGGACAGAGGAATTATCCCACCAATCCTATGAGAATGCCTATGCTTAGAAGATGTATGCAGTGCGGAGGAGATCATCCTTCTCATTTGTGTACTAGGGGAATAGTCCCACCACCTGCCTATGCTCCTCATAGACCCTCTGTCCCCGGACCACTACAATATTGCAGTATAGAGCAGAGATACACAAATCATAGCACAGAGAACTGCCCTTACCATAGGCAAACCAGACCCACACAGCCTTATGTGAGACCATATGGATATCCGCAGAACCAGCAGGGAGGAGAACCCTTTAGATATCCCTCATATCAGCCGCAGGCACCAATATCACGACCACACGCATACCAGGGATATACGCAGCCTCAACCAGTGCTAGGACAACAACCGCCCCACCCTCAGAACGTTGTCCCAGTTAAGATAGCGCAACCAGAGGAAAACCTAGAAAGGGCTATAGTGCCAGCCACACCTCTGACTAGCAGTGAACCATATGACTCATTTTACGAATCTAGTCAAGGAACATACCCTGGTTATGAGAGCTCAATAATGGAATATGGGCAACAATATGACCCATATGCTTATGGCATGGAGACGTCAGAGAGTTCATATAACTACGAGCAAGATTATGTACCATTAATGTACACAGCTCCTAGAGCAACCATGCCACCTCGACCAATGAGTAGACCGCCTGTACCTAGAGGACCATGCTACAGGTGTGGAGGTGACCACTATATTAGAGAATGTACATTGCCAAACCCACCACCACCACAACGAAATTGGGAAGGATACTGTAGCGATTGTGGAAAGGAACATCTTTTCAGAGATTGTCCTAAGAACCCAAACAAAGTCACATCTAACGTACAGCTTAACGTGATAGAAGTAATTGAATCGTCAGGGAGTGACAAAGAGTACACTATACCATTAAAAGCCATAACAAGAGCAAAGGCTAGAGAAAACCCTGATAAAAACAAAGAAAATAATCAAAGTGACAAAGAGGGAAATACACCCATCCCTCACAGAGTAGAAGACTCCGAAGAACCAGAAAAAAGTATCACCAGTAAAAGATCCCAAAGATGGAAGCAAAGGAGAGACAGGATAAAAGAAAAAAAATTATTGCAAAAGAAGGAAAATGAAAAGAATAAACAGAAATCAACAGAAGAAGCACAAGTGGAGGAAGAAAATAAAAAGGAGGATAAAAGGAAGGAGGTAGGATCGGTATTAGCAGACCCAATGCCTGAAGAATTAGCTATGTGGATTCAGGCATACAAGGTGAGAATAAAAGCAGGGCCTACCATAGAACAACATGAGAAAGAGTATCCGAGAGGCGACTTAGAGAAGGAAAGATTGGAAATCTGCAAAAAATTAATAGAAGTTGCCCAACAAACATTAGAAAAACCCGCATCACCTTTACCAAACAACCGAATTTGCGAAGAAAAATTCCAAGAGTGTCTAAACAATCAGGAAAAACCTAACGTAAATAGACCTCTGGATGATGAAATTGGTATTGAGAGAAAGGAAGGATCCATAGTCCCTGAAACAGAAGGAGATTGGACTAAGGATTTATGGGCGCGAGTTCAAGAGGACAAGTGGAAAAAGGTGTGGAAGGAATGGAACCGCCCTTTGAAGAATTGAAAGCAGAAAACGAAATAGAGGATTCAATACCTGAACTTAATTCAGAAGAGATTTTTCCAATGGATGCAAGTGACAAAGAAGTGGAAGACGATGTAAAGGAACTACCCAATTACACCGGGGAATACGAGCACAACTCAGAATTGTATCGCATTCCATCAATAACGAGACGAGAAACGAATCCATCAGTTCAAACATCGGAGATCATACAACGCCTTAGAGAGGTGAAAATCCCATGTACCTTAACATTTGAAGAACTGTTAAAGGTAAAACCACATTTAAAAGAGAAATTGATCAATCAATGGGAAGTCAAGGAGGAAAAGAAGGAGGTAGATGATGAAGTGAAAACGGTGAGAATTCCAGTGGATAAAGTAGGAGACTTTAGTGAAGGAGATGAAGGAAATACCTGTCTTCCAATCACCTATAGGGGTTACACAACCAAAGCCATACTAGATTCAGGAGCTGGTGTTGGCATTGCTACCAAAGAAATTTGGGAGAAATGGGGAAAACCAGCATTGAGACCAACACGCATGAAAATTCAAATGGCAGATGGACATACGGAAAGACCCTTAGGATTGTTGGAACGAGTAGTCTTCACTACGTGCGGAGTGGAATTCGAACATACTTTAGCAATATGTCACTTTGAAAGGCCAAGCAATTATGAAATGATCTTGGGAAGGCCATTCATGAGACAGCTAAAGGTCGTACAAGATTGGGGAAAGGATGCAGTGTACCTACAACACGCAGGAGTCACCACTAGGATCAACCTACATACGTACACATATCAAGATGTACCACCTCTGCAATGGAATCAAATCCATAAAGAGGAGGACGATCAATCGATTCATAGTGCAGGTTCTAGTGACCAATCCTGGATGAACGAGGACACTCATCTATGGATATGCCAAGCTGCAAAAAAGGAAGAAGAGAGAAGAAAAAGTTGGCAGCAGAAACAAGGTGTAGTGAGATCAGTACAAGATCCAGCTTATATGCCACAAGTATTTCCAGACGAAGAATTCAAACCTCATGGGTGGATGGAAATCTTAGCCACCCTCGATGTTTGTGTAAACGAAGAAGTAGTAACCATGAACGAATGTGTTGACGAAGAGGGTTATGATGTTAGTTTGTATATGGTAGTCCTTCAGGAGGCAGAAGAAGGAGAAGTAATTGAGAAAGACTGGAAGGAGGACTACGAGAGCATTGAAATGGAACCAGAACCCATGGATCTAGGGAATTGTACCAACAACATAGATATCACTGCCAATGAACAACATAAGGATCTCACACAACAGGAAGAATTAGAAGTTGAAAGGGAGTTAGAAGATGAAGATAACAAGCTTCAAGATCAATTTGAGGTACCAACTCATTTCAAAAAATACGAAGTGGAAGAGAGGAAGGTTGCTATTCAAATGCCTAAAAGAGAAGCACAACCTGGAATAGCATATGATAATAAAGAACAAACCAAAAAAATAGTGGTAACCATGGAAGGAGGAGAGGAACGATGTACTTTCATAGGACAGGATGTCTCAGTGGAAGAAGAACGAGAGTTAATTCAACTCATAAGAGAATACCGGGATGTCTTCGCTTGGACTTATAAGGATTTAAAAGGAGTAGATCCATCTATATGTGCGCATAGAATCCCCATGACATCCGAAGCCAAACCTTCTAAACAGAGACCTTATACTTATAATGATGTGTATTCAGCCAAGATAAAAGAAGAAATAGATAAGCTGTTGGATGCTGGATTCATATACGAGATAGAACACACAGAATGGGTATCGCCATTAGTAGTAGTGCCTAAGAAAAATGGAAAATTGAGAGTGTGCATAAATCTGAAGAAGGTGAATGCAGCCACAATACGTGATAGCTACCCATTACCGATTACGGATCATCTATTGGAGAGGGTAGCAGGTAAAGAGGTCTATAGCTTCCTAGATGGTTTCTCCGGATACAATCAGGTGGCTATTGCGACTGAAGACCAACACAAGACAGCATTTGCCACTGAATGGGGTGTGTATGCATTCAGAGTGATGCCCTTTGGACTCACTAATGCACCGGCTACCTTCCAACGATTAATGTGTCACGTTTTCAAGGAATTTTTGAAAAAAAGCATGGAAGTGTATGTAGATGACCTTTGCACGTACTCCAATCAAAGACCCGATCACATACCTGAATTAAGGAAGATATTCAACAAATGTAGGCAGTATAGAGTCTGCTTAAACCCAGAAAAATGTGTCTTCATGGTAAGACAAGGAAAAATACTAGGACACATAGTTTCAAGAAATGGGATATCTACGGATGAGGATAAGATTAAAGTCATATTGGACTTACCTAGACCCAAAAATGTAAAGGAAGTACAAGCCTTTATGGGACATTGTGGATATTAACGTAGGTTTATTCACATGTATGCCATAATAGCTAAGCCCTTATACGGTCTATTGACTCAGTTCACTTGGACAGACGAGTGTGAGAAGGCATTCAACGAGCTTAAAAAGAGGCTGAGTACAGCCCCAATTCTAAAATCACCCAACTGGAGCAAGCCTTTTCATATTCATGTTGATGCTTCGAACTATGCAATTGGATGTATCCTAGCTCAACCGGCTGATGAAGGAAAGCTTGACCATCCAATCGCTTATGCGAGTAGACAATTAAACCAAGCCGAAAGAAATTACACGACTACAGAAAGAGAGGGCTTAGGAATGGTTTATGCAGTAAAGAAGTTTAGACATTACCTCTTAGCCAACAAATTCAAATTCTTCATAGACCATCAAGCTTTGTTGTATTTAGTCAATAAACCTTGTAGCACGGGAAGGTTGGTACGATGGTTCTTGTTACTAATGGAGTTTGACTTTGAGGTAATAGTCAAAAAAGGAAACACACATGTGAGAGCAGACCACCTTTCTAGGTTAAAACACGGAGAGCCACCCAGCGGAGTTCCTGATGATTTGCCAGACACCTATCTTTTTAACCTGGAAGTATGTCCTCAATGGGCCGAAAAGTGGATCCCTATACTTACACATGGACCTAAAGATGGGATCACACCAAACCGAAAGCAAGATCTGTGGAAGACTAAGAACCTTCACATTATTGCTGGAAGTTTATACCACCAGGATTCAAGCGGATTACTGATGAGATGCGTGGAGGAAGATGAACAAAAAATGTGGCTTCAGAAAGCACACATAAATCAATGGAACACTCACTTGAACGCAATTGGAACATGGCAAACACTCAAGAGATTTGGCATATATTGGCCAACCATGCAACGAGATGCACACCATTATGTGTCAACCTGCCCAACCTGTCAAGAACAAATCCCGGATGAGAACTCTACGTTATGCTATTCGACAATAGCACCAAGGTGGAGCATGCCTTTAGTAAAATTCTTGAAAACTCGAGAATACCCTGATGGAGCTGCCCTAGCAAGGAAACGTGCTCTTGAAGAACAGAGCAAGGATTACGTCATCTTAGGAAAACAACTCTTTAAACGCGGGAGAGATAACCAGCTAAGATTGTGCATTCATGAAAATGAATATCTCTCGGTATTAGAAATGGCACATGCAGGAGCTGCGGGAGGACATTTCTCAGCAGACAGAACGGTCAAGATGATTCTCTTTGCAGGCTTGTGGTGGCCAACTCTACACATGGATGCGGAAACATATGTGAGAAGTTGCGAAACATGTCAGAGAGCGAAATATCCCATTCGAAGAGATGACATGCCTTTAAGACCCATGGTTAGTGCGAGAGCATTTACCAAGTGGGGTATTGATTTCATAGGACCTATCAACCCACCGGCCAAAGGATCTCATGCTGAATACATCATAGTAGCCACTGACTACTTGACTAAGTGGGTAGAAGCAAAAGCCACTAGAAAAAATGATGCTCAAACCACAGCGAAATTTCTTTTTGAGCACATTTTCACACGCTTTGGACTACCAATCGAGATAGTGAGTGATCGAGGAACGCATTTCTTAAACGAAGTCATTGAGTCACTGATGAATGACTTTCTGGTGATTCATAAAAAATCAGCCCCATACCATCCTCAAGCTAACGGACAGGCTGAAAGTTCCAACAAGGTACTATGTACTGTATTGACAAAGATAGTCAATAATGGAAGGTCAGATTGGGACAAACAATTGCATCACGCAATTTGGGCCTTTCGAGTGGCATATAAAACGGCCATTGGAACTACACCTTTCAACCTAGTGTATGGATAGAATGCAATTTTGCCAATTGATTTCTTAGTACCTACACTGAAAGTGGCCCAGCAATATGAGTGGAACGGTCATGAATTATCTCAACAATTAGATCAAATTGAAAAGCTACATGAGACTAGATTGCAAGCGGTAGCGGGCATTTATGCAGCTAAACGGAGACAAAAGGCTTATTATGATGCACATATAAAAGACAAGGGACTAAAAGAAGGTGACTTAGTCCTAGTGTACACCCTCAAACAACATGCGAAGAAGCTTCAAAAACGCGGATACGGACCCATGATTATAAATCGAATCTCTACTAGTGGTGCAGTCAATCTCGCCACACTAGACGGAGATATTCTTCCCAACTACATCAGTGGATGCAGAGTGAAAAGATTCATGGAGCCTCTAACGGATCAGATGCTAGCACGACTATTAGGAGCTCAAAGTAGGAAAAAGGAAGAAGAACGCATACGAGAAGAAGCGAGACAGGAAGCCCTAGAACGCATCAGAAAACGGAAAGAGTGGATGAGAGAAAGGGACGAGAGATATCGAGTAGGAGAAGAACTCATCCCTATGGCTAACTTCAGAGCCACTGAGAACTCCGGACAACAAAGAAGACAACCCTACTTAAATCTGGGAGCAGGACGAAAAGAGTACCACTTAGTGGATGCTCTCATAGACACAGGAGCAGCAATAAGCTGCATTAGATTTTCTTTGTCTCAGAGACTTAAAGAAGAGTTACGGCCATCTAAGGCACAGCTGATTGGAATAGGAGGAAAAGTTACTCAAGGCATAGGTGAGATAACTTTACCTTTACATATGGGGAACAACACAATGGAGCAGAGACTCTTAGTGTGTCAGGACCAAGATTTGCTTGAAGATGTGGTGTTAGGTCAAGATTGGATCTACGAATATGAGGTAACCATTCAATTGGCTTTGGGATACATCTCGGCCAGAATAGGACCTCATGAAGTATTTAGTTTGCTAGACGAACGACCACCCAAAGCTGCCATTATAGAGCCAGAAGTCCATCCTAACGAACAAAGTCATGGTTGTATGTTCACTAGCACTATAGAAACCCCATCGTCAAGTACTTCATGTGAAAATACCGTAAGTCCTGTGTGCACTCCATCTGTGAGTATAGAGAGTTACAAGAGTGCACAAGAACATGAAATCAAGCCCAGTGAACCACAAGGCACAAGAAGAAATACTCCTCTGCAAGAATTGAAGTCTATGCCTATGAAGGTATACCCTATTCCACATTCTACACTAGCTTGGATAAGGAAGGACCAAAAGAAGGCCTATCTTCAGCAACAGAAAAGTCTTCGACATCAGCATATCCAATCGAATAGGAAGACAAAGAATTTCAAACACTTCAGTCAACCACGACTAAAGAGCATATGGGTTCCAAAGAAACTGATAACTGCACAGCCTGATCGAACACAAATATGGATCCCAAAGTCAAATACTCCAAGGACAACCATCCCAAACAAAGAACATCCTCAGAAGGGCAATCACCAAACATGGTCAACAGGCACATCAGCCGAGAAAGAGGACATATTGGAGGAAGAAGGAATCTCCAAATGCAATACAAACCGACTTGAGATTCACAAAACAGAATCAGCAGACATACGATCAAAGAAGAACCGCATTCATCAAAAAGGTGGAAAATACAATACATTCCATCCAAGTGAAGCAAGTTTGGATGCCGAAAGACAAGACAAGCTGCATACATCAAGCAACTACTTCCAATTGCACACATGAGGAGTTGTCAAGATCCAAAGTATGCATGATAGGGCCATATTACAAGGCCAAGCATTCGGCACGTCTTTCTTCTACTTTCGGATAGTCACACACATTTTCCCTTTGGAAATAGGAGAGCACTTGTACATACATAAAATATTACTCCAACAAAATTCACTAACCGCGTCGGCTATGGACTAACTTCTATGTTTCCTTTTCAGCAAAAAATAGAAAAAAATACATGAAAAATTCAGGTATTACCCTTCTCACACCCACGGGAAAGGGACGGCACCATGCACTCGGAGCTTCATCGAATTATTAATCAACATATGGAGGAGGATTTCTGAAAAACATATGGATACTAATTCATCCTCTACATTGAGTGGAGATGACATCTTCTGACTCAGAAGCTACACAGCAGGAAGAGGAACTACTTCTTCCATTGGGGTCAATAACCAAGGTCAGAGGACATTGGTTTCGAGATGACCAACCTATCTCGGAACTTCTCTTTATGGCAACCATCAAGATTATGGACAGGGATCACTACTTCCCTATCATGTCACAAGATTTCAAGACGATAATACAAGGGTTACCTCATATCGAGGAAGTCTGGACTCAAGCTGGAATTGAAGCATTTTTAAAGATACCTATATGCGTACCCGACTTCCAAAGATGTACACAAGTAATGAATACTATGCAGCCGGCTGCTACAAAGATTTCGGTTCCAGAAGCAAAGGTTTTGGACAAGGTGGGCACATGGAAGACAATTCAATTCACTCATGAATTGATAAATAAAGCCTTTGGTTGGAATCAAGAAGGAATTACTAATGTCAAAGAGGAATGCCATGACCCCAAGAAAAGATCATTCCTGGAGATTAACAGAATCGATATTGAAGATGCGGTACGTTTGGTACATCAACACTTTTGTTTTCCTGGCATGAACAGATACACTGCACCACAAAAGATTGTAGTACAACTTCTATCGCATGCCATGAGACAGATAGGAAACAAAGTGAATCTCACAGGTTACGTGCAAGAACGATTGTTTGAAGCTCAGAAGAAATGGGGGCAAAAGAAGTTCCTGAACGGTGGTTCAGCCTTGACTTTATTGATATATGAAGCTTTAGACATGAAACACTGCTTAAGAGAGATGCCGACATCAGAAGGGCTAGCAAGGTATGCAAAATCCGCTTCGGTCCCTAAGAAGAAGAAAGCAGTAGTTGTGGTGGAAGAGGCTGGAACCAGCACACAGAAACCCATGAGGGGTACGAAACGCTTGCGAGAAGAGGAAGCTCAAGCAACACCTCAGTCTAAGAGAACGCATCTCTTGCCTAACATCACGACGGCTCAAATGCCGATTTCAAAAAGAGATTTGTCTGCTGCCCTAGAGGAGACTCACCAATATATGCAAGGGCAGGTGAATCTCAATGTCCAAGGACATCATTATCGACAAACGAGTCAAGTAAAATCAAAACAGAGTACAGAAAAGACTCCAAGACAACCTGGAAGATACAAAGAATTGGGCATTGACGACTCTAGTACGAATACGGAATCCAGTCCTGAGAAAGACACGTTAGATACTGATATCAGGACAGAAACGTATGAAGAAGAAGGACCAGAAATCAATCAAATGAAAGTGACACCGGACATCCAAAAGGAGAAAGAAAAGAAGGTGGATGATACTAAGGAACAGGAGCACGTCATTCAGTTGAATGACACTACCAAAATAAGCATCAAGGAAGATACGACTACTGGGGTTACACATGTCAAAGCACCTATTAAAGAAGAAGAACAAACCCCAGTGCATAAGGAAACGGGAGAGCTCCAACAAAAAGAACAAACCATAATCGAGGTGCCTGATGACACACCTCAAGGACATAACGAAGACATGGGGGCTGAGCCAAGGATCCAGCTTCAGATCAGGCAGCCCCATGATACAACATTACACATTGCTCAAGGCAAAGACGTGACTACCGGAGAAGAACCAACAATACCTAAAACATGGCTCAATGTGGATGTGACTCAACTGAAGCCTGTCGTAAAGCAAATGATCCAGACGGCCATGGACACTCAGCAGCAAATGATGGATATAGATGCTGAATATGATCAAGCAAGAAGAGAAAAAAATCAGTTTCAACTAATGAGTGAACAGCTCTCGGCACAGCTCATTGCAGCACAAAAAGAAGTGGCAAACAAAAATACTGAAGTGCTAGCACTCAAGACACAATATGACGCATCCATCGCCCAAAATCAAAAGCTGCTTACACAACTAGAAGAGTTGCAACAATTACACAAAACAAGCGAGGCTGAGAAAGAAAAAATGAAGATGCGAAGTGTGCTATTAGAGCAACAACTCAAGCTATATCTAGAAGAGAACGACAGCCTGCGCGATAGGAATAAAGAATTAATGAAATCTTTATTATATGATCAACCATTAATTCAACAGGGCCCCACAGAAACTAAAGAACAGGAATTGAAAGAACAGATAGCAGAGTATGCTGAGTTGCTACGACAAGCCAAAGAAGTACAAGAAGAATAAGAACGACGGCACAATCAAGAAATAAGTGAACTCAAAAGGCAGCTCAGCACGGCACAGGCAAAACTGGTACAGAGCTACAGTGAAAACATGGATCACGTAGCTGACATAGGTAAGGAGCTCCTAGCCACCAAAGAAAAACTCGGGGAAGCCATACAGCAGATAAAGGAAAAAGACGAATGCATTGAGGAGCTAAAGAATAAGAAGAAAGACACAGAACCGATCGGGACATCAGTAGTGCCTGAGACAGAACATCCTACTGACGAGGTAGAGGTAAGCCCTCTATCTCAACCGATCTATCATTCTCCAATACATGAGCAGATGGCGGATATGCATGATGATCATCCGATGCCATACACTGCAGAAATAAGTCAGAAGGAACGGGCACTAGTGGTGTCCCGATTGACGGAAAATTTTGAGAATGAAGTCATCAAGGTCATGAAGGAAGCAAAAATCAAAGGTAAAGACTTGGAAAAGATCATAAAGCCCTTCAACATTCCATATGGATTGTTGAAGGAGAAAGCAAGGCAATATATAAAGAAGGTTACACACAAAAGTCCAGACGAGCAGCTCAATTTCAAGAATGACACATTCATGTACACTCAAGCAGAGTTCGAAGCTGCACAACCGGTGTGGAGGAGAAAATTTTTGGAGAAACATCCCACACTACGGGTGCACTGGCAAGCCGCACCTTATTTATTACAGGTAAACCCTTCGTTTTGTCCAATACCACGAAGAAGGGATACAACAGAATTTTTGGATTTACAACGCAGCGGCAATATTAATAAACAGTGGCTAAATTATCCTATGTTACCTAGCCCGCCACATAACTATTTGCCAACAGAGGATTATATGATCAAAACAATAGAATTTTGGCTACAAAACTATGCGACAGTACCAGACTTAGCGGTCAAGATGACTAATAAAATACTTAGTATGCTACTTACAGTTTTGAAGGTCTTCAAACATGCGGCATATACATTTCTGAACTTCATCGGCATTAATCAAGGCACCGATATACTTATTTTCGATCTATCAGTAATGCCGAGCCGCCCCACAATAATGGCATACTATTCAAGACTCATGTTTTTGCCAAGTCCGTATATGCAAACATTTGAAGAAGCATTTTTTACAGGATTTTTTGAAATCGATTCAGAGATTTTTTTGAAAATGTCATCCAATCTGAATGCCAGACTTGTGGCATACGAATTAAGCTTCTTCGCAGATCATAGACAACCGCCAAACGATGGAGTCAAAGCTGAACAATGGAAACAGATCATGATACGTGAAGCTAATCTGCTAAATGATACAGAGCAACAAGTATACAGAACATACGCCCGGCGCTTATCAAAGCCTGTCGGGGACGACAGAGTTCAGGAGGGGGGCAGTGTCGAGGGTGAGACGAGTAAGAAGAGGAAAAAAAGAAAGCAACGAAAGAAACAGCTTCACTAAAAGACAAATCTGAAGATGCATCTCTGCAAGAAGCCCCGCAGGGGCGCACACACCAAGGAAAAGCACGCAGCCGGAAGAAGGAATCAGGGCCAACATGTATCACTTATGTGGATGCTTCAACCTCTTTAGTTGCAGAGGTTTCAGATCAAGGCTTACGAGCTACATCCGCATATGTGCACTAATGGCGTGCGTGGCAAACCGAATTAACCAGGTCCAACGTGTGCAACCAGGACAAATCAGAGCGCCTCTAAAACGTAATGCAAGATCAAGAATCAGACAACACTGACCACAGGGCGCGTGCGTGAAGCAAAGTCTGTCAAGGGACGACAGAGATGAAGAGGGGGAGAGTGTTGCAGAGCCAAAGAGCGCACAAAGCAGAGAAAAAAGACGGGCCCCAAAATTTTCCCGATTCGGGCCATATATTTTTGTAACATATTCATTTTTGTAATATATTTCCCTTTGTAAAGGCACTAGAGGAGTCCTCTAGATGCATTCCCACAGAAGAATAGAAGCTTACCCATGTAAAATAGTAGGAAATTAGCTCTTAGTGAATGAAGTGCCGGTCACTTGTGTGAAAGGACCATTTTTAGGGCACTAGTATATAAGTCAAATGTGACTCTTTGTAGAGGACTTTTTGCCATTGTGAGAATAGAGAGTACAGAAATTCGAATTTGTGTCTTCTTCCCTCTTCATCTTCTTCTTTGTGAGCTTGTATGCATGTGGATTGCTTGGAAAGAGTGCTTGTGAGTGTTGTCTATCCTTGAGAGTGTTTCTTTGCTGTAGGAGAGGTGTGTGTGAGGTGTAGGAAGTGCTGAAGCGTAGGAAAGTATTTTCGCGATTCAGTATTTCTGCCATAACTTGAAGTAGGAGCGTCGGAATTGAGTGAAACCACTGCCATTGGATGCGTCTTCTCGAGAGCTTCGAAACGCATATGCTATTCGCTATGTTTGGAGCTCGGAGCTAGGAGAAAAGTCCAAAATACTGACGGCTGCTGCACCAAGTATCGTTTCGTCTTGACCTACAGTTGAAGCTTGTTAGGATAAGTATTTACCTCATTTTCATTCTTGAGTAGTTCATTTGCAATGACCATTACGCGATTGCATGTCTTCATACACTCGGCTAGGTTAGAATACTCTTCGGATTGATAAATTAAAAGCGTGTATCCCCACTATATGCACTTGTGAGGGGATTGAGGTATAGTCTCTTTCTCCGCAAGTCCCTAAGTTGAAGCTTAGGTCAACACAATCACACTAATGCAAGAGGTAGAGGATAATTTCGAGGCAAGGGGAGCCAAAGAAGACTACATAAATTTCCAAAGAAATGAATCAGGTAATGACAATAAGGGATGTTAGAATTGTGGTAAACATTATTATTTGAACATGATTTCAAGTTGAATAACCAACACAAAAAAAAGCAACAAAACAATTATTGGAGATAGACGTATGCGGAAGCACGCGAACAACACAAGGAAGAAGAAGAAGCTTGGAGCACAACACACAACACTGAATGTATTACTAGAGAATGTACAACGATAAGTAGCCCATTAGGGCAATAGGCGTATATACAAGTTGGGGGGGGAAAACCTCCTAAAGAGGGAAAAAAGTACCTCGTCAGTCCTAAAGTGTTCACACACATCACTACCTAAATATATCAACAAATCCCCCGCTACGAGTGATGCGGTGAACAAGTAACTGGCACTCATGTATAAGGAAGTGCGAAGCTATGTGGAAATCACTCCATAAAAGGAAGTAATCCCAAAGCTTTGCAGAAAGCTTCAAACTTCTCCCTAGGCAGAGCCTTCGTGAAAAGGTCTGCAATGTTCTCCTGCGTGGGCACATATGCCAAGCTGATC
The DNA here is from genome assembly GCA_020310875.1 of Ceratopteris richardii. Classification (NCBI taxonomy): domain Eukaryota; kingdom Viridiplantae; phylum Streptophyta; class Polypodiopsida; order Polypodiales; family Pteridaceae; genus Ceratopteris; species Ceratopteris richardii. Next base: position 132,579,413 of record CM035417.1, on the reverse strand, counting down.
TCCCCAGTAGAGAACCTCTCCCTAAAATAATGATAATGCACCTCAATGTGCTTAGTGCGAGCATGGAACATCAAGTTCCTCGCAACTGCCAATGCGCTCTAATTGTCAGTGAAGATGGTGGTGGTAGAAGACTGACCAACACCCAAATCAGCCATAAGGTGTCTGAGCCACACACACTCAACAGTCGTTGTGGAACCTGCCCTATACTCAGCCTCACAACTAGAAGTGGCCACAATAGGCTGCTTCTTGATGAACCAAGATATACATGAGTTACCAATCATGAAGCAAAAGCCACTAGTGGACACACAAGTGTCATAGCAACCAGCCTAGTATGAGTCAGAAAAAGCATGCAAATTTGGTGGTAGTGATCACCCCTTGGGATAAAACAACCCAAGTAGCTGAGTACCACTCAAGTAGCGAAAGATGCGTTTAACCGCCTGCCAATGCTTGACACCTGGGCAATGCATAAACCTGCTCATTTGTGAGATAGCAAACTGAATATCTGGCCAAGTAATGCATAAGTAAATCAAGCATCCAACAGCTTGCTGATAGAGAACAACATCAAATGCATCTCCAGCATTATGAAGACTCAATCATAAACCTATCTCCATAGGGGTAGCAATAGGCTTACAGTCTTCAAGGCCAAAATGCTACAATAATGTGTCAATATATTTCGTTTGACACAAAGCCATTCCACCATCAACGTGCATAAATTGAATGCCCAAATAATGATGCAAATGCCCCAAATCAGACATCTCAAATGAGGCATGCAAATCAGCCTTAAAATCAGCAATATGCTTCTCAATAAGAACAGTGAGAAGCATGTCGTCAACATAGACAACAATGATCAGAAGTACATCATTAGCATGCTTAACATATAAGGTGCTTTCAGTTGGACTGTTCTCACAACCATGTGCAATCAGATAGGCATGTATCTTCTCATACCAAGCACGTGGTGCTTGCTTTAAACCATATAATGCCTTCTTTAACCTGCACACTTGGTTTTCATGCCCTTTCTGCACAAAGCCACGAGGTTGAAAAACATACACTTCTTCATGCAAGTCACCATTCAGAAATGCAGTTTTAATGTCCAACTGATGTACATTCCAACCATGATGGGTTGCAAGTGCATAGATGCTCTGAACAGTAGTCATACTGATGTACAACTGATCTACAACTGATGTACATTCCAACCATAATGGGCTGCAAGTGCACAGATTCATTAGTTTTCTAAAAAGTCATGGACTTTGAAGCTAGTTTTCATACAGGTACACACCACAACAAAGTGGCATTGTTGAACACAAAAAATACATATTGCAAAAAATAGCAAGAGCCTTGATGGTTGAGAAAAATATGCCTCATTGTTATTGGGCCGAAGTGGTGCACAATATTATATACATTATGAACATAAATCCAACCGTGGTTGTATATAAAGTAACACCCAAAGAGAAGTTTACAGGTAAAAAGCCAAACTTATCACACATGAAAGCATTTGGTTGCTTTGCATATGTATATGTTCCAGATGAGTTGAGGACAAAGCTTGATCCAAAAGCATAAAAATTTATCTTCATTGGGTACTCCCTTGAGAAAAAGGGATATAAAAGCCACAACCCACTCAGAGGACATATGTAAGCAAAGATGTGGTGTTTGATGAAACGTCAATCTTGATTATGCAAAAAAAGGACTCAATGCTAACTCAAATAACAAAGCAAATGTTGAAAAATCAAGAGCAAGATCTCAAGTTTTGAGTGGACCTAATATGTCACCCAACAATAGTTTCAACTCAAACTCATGAAGTGGAAGATTACATGGATGCAATCCAACAAATTCAACATCTACATCCAAGAAATGAAGTTTTAGTCCAACAAATTTAGCAATTGCATCCAACAAATTGTGAACTAGATGATGAGCCATGGCACAGTTACAATCTAGTGAGGATGAAGTAGCCATAAAGACAGAATTGAGGGGGTGAGCTCAAATGAAGCAATAAGGGAGGTAGAAAAATGAAATTTCCTATAGGAGAGATAGAACTCTCATTCATACATACAAGATAAGAGAGATAGATCTTCTCGTATATAGGCATGGATAAGAATGAGCAAATGTGCCTTCATTTCTCATTCAATACGTGTCTCTTTATACAAAGTAGAGAGCCTTTTGGCCAATCAAAAGAGGATAAGACTTTTGGATAGATTTCCCTCCAAATTAGAGGTGTTCATATGGATAAAGAAGAAAGCTCATAGCTAACAAATTAAAAAACCATTGATAATCAAAAATCTATAGATTTTGAAGATAGTGAAGGAGAATCAAGTGGTTTAGAAAAGAGACTTGATGAGAACTTGGATTGCTCTCTATGAAGACTCCAAGAGTAAGAAAAGCACACACACACGATACAACAAGAGGAAGTGACCCAATACTAAGAAGATATGGGATAATGAAGAATTAAGTGCAAGGATTAACATAGGACAATTGCATGGGTCATCATTGTGCTTACATTATTGTGAAAGTAATCCCTATGATTCTCCTTACTTTTGCAAAGGAGGAGCTCGATAGATGATGTTGAAGGTGACACTGGCTACACTTATGGATTAAAACAACCCATGGAGAGAACTTTCCAATATCCTCCCACCTATGTACCTGCTCACAAAATGCCTCTCTCTCTCTCAATGAGATAATCTAGTATCTAGCCTCTCACATGGATGCCACACAACACTCATGTGAGAGCCCACATATGACGACTCTTAAGAGTGGGTTCACACACCCACTATAGCTCCCAAGGTATCACCTCAAAGGCAATTGTGTAACATTTCCTTCCCTTATGTCCATTTTTGTCCTCAAAAATGGTATTGGAAGACCCAAATGAAAGATAGAAACATATTGCGATATGTACTCCCACTAACCCCATGTATCCAATGTACATGGTCATATGTTCTTGGTGTTTCCTTGGTTCCTTCCCCTTAAAAAGAATTTTGGGAAGACAAAAAAAAGTGAGAAACCATCTCCCAAGGGTGATAACCCATTCCCATGTAGCTTCTCACCTTGTAACATAAGTATAATGTATTTATGTGAACTAGGTTGTTGGGGAATCTTCAATTTCTTGATCAAACCATAATTAATGAAATTATAAGTGGTGGAGTCATGTATCATGACGCTCACCCTAGTCCCATAAACATTACCATGAAGTTTAACCAAATCATGTGGTCCAAACTATGATGACCACAATGATTGAGTCAAGCAACATGTATGCTCGATGTCCTCATGTATCACTTCCACCTCCTTTTAGCTAGAACTGCCATGTATTGAAAGTGTCTGCACGAGGTGGACCTCCTTTTTGCCCTTGCCAAGGGCCATACTAGTCCTTGTTCCTCCTTTCTTCTCTTCCTCCTTATGAAGTGGATATTTCGATTGTGCATGATTAGGAGACAAGACCTAAAGCATATGTTTTCTCTCTTGGAACTTTCATACTGTTCAATGGGTAATTTTGGCCCTTGTGTTTTTCTTTTCTTCATAAAGAACCTGTTTTTCCTCATCACTATCTTTTTCTTAAACTTTGTAGTGCTAATTGGTTCGAGGGGTTGATCTGTCTCCATAGGTTGAGGACAATTATGGTCCTCATATATCTATGCATACTTGATCTCCTCCTCAAATGTTTCGGGTGTATTTCTCCTTACCTCTCTCTTAATGGCCTTGTGTAATCCTCTCACAAACCCCCTAGTTTTTGGAAAATCATCAATGCCCTTGAGCTTCAAGATGATCTCTCTATAGTGACATATGTAGATTGATAGTGGTTTACCTCTCTATGTGATCCTATCCCACTCATCCCAATTCCTCTCTTCTTCATTCCCAAGAAGAAACTCCTTCAAGAAAATATTTTTAAACCAATTCCAATATGTAAGGATGTAGTTCACCTCCTTGAGACTCATCCACCAGTTATGAGGTCATAGGCCAAGTGAGAGACTTGCTTCAAGCACATGTTACTCAGGTGGGGTACCCTTTAGTTGATGCACATTCCGCTTTTGGAAGAAATTGTAGAGTGCATCCTTGTTTCTTTCTCAGTCATCTTCCATAAAGGTAGGTGGTTTAGGGTCTTTAAGGAGGGGATTCTCCCTAGAGCTTTCCCCTTTTTGTTTTCAAGGTTAGGGAGTCTCCTTCCTATCCGTCTCATGTATGAGAAGAGTAGGAGTTTCCCTTTCCTTCCTAGTAAGGAAAGAGCTAATTTGTGACTCCAAATAGATCATCTGGGTCTTCAATTGTTCTATAAGAGAATTGATGCTACCTATGACAATCTCTATCCTATGGGTTTGTTCCTTGAGCTAATTAAATTGTTTGTGTGTAACAAACTCATCATAGAGTTCAATGTAATGATCATCTTTTTGTTAGAACTCTCCCATCCTTTGATCATGTCCCTCTAAAGTTTGGTCTTTAGGTGGGGACATGTATGATAATTGCACTTGACCCTTAGTTTCCACGCCCCTGCCCAAAAAAAAAGTAAAAACTAGAGATCTAAATGAAGATGGAAGAAAAATTTTATATAATAAAAGAGAGAGTAGATATGATAAGAAAATTCAAAATGTCCAATTGACTCGAGAAAGATCTTAACATCATAAACCACTCAAAGGAGCTCCACAAACCACCTCCAAGTGCTCAAAAACCATAGGCAAAGAAAAAACACAGCAAATTTGAACTTCTTGCCAATCCTTGCCAGTCTTCAAAGTGTACTCCAACACCTGTACATCATTTTAATGACGCCAACCCAAGTGAAAAAAGTGAAATGGGACACCAAATTCTCCAAAATGATGGCCGAAAGTGGTTGAATAGTTCATGTAGAAGTGTCGTACATCTTTTATGAACTATAAAACCTTATCCAAATGATGCACCATTGTTGCAAGGCAAAGCTTCAAAGATAAGCTTTGAATTAGACCAAGATCATTTTAATCTGATCTCTTAACACAAATCTATGACCTTGGGAAGAAGAGGGTGTAGTTGTAGGTAGGTGTAATGACAAGAAGTGATGGAGGGCTCTCATTTGCAACCTCAAAATTGCATTCATAGAAGTTATTTGCTTGTTTTTCTTTTTCCATCCCAATGTCCACATCCCATAGTACGTTTGCAATATTATATCGCGCAATTCCTCCCAAAACAGCTTTTTTGGTGGCTTTAAATCAATGAAAAAGTTCAAAAGAAAAACCCAAGCTTTACCTCTTTGTTGGGCACAAAAGTGGAAGAGAGATCTTCTGCATAGGTGATGGAAGCCAATAAACTTTGGAATAATCCCATATAGAGATGCAGAATGACATTTTTGGGCTCTATATACAATAGCTCACTTCATTCTTCTTCGTCCAAGAGAAGGAAAGCAATAAGATTAGGTCGCTCCTTGCTGTCGTGCTCGTCTGATGTACGCTCTCTATCTATTGCATGACCACGTGTGTGTGTGTGTGTATACCTCTAGGTGGTTGTTCGTGCATGCCTATAGCTTCCCACGTCTCCGATACCACCACTACAAGATAATGGGGGCCATAGTGATGCCCCCCGCCCCCCCCAAAAAAGGGGAAGCATCACTTTATGCGATGCTCCCTTTATAATCGACACCCATAAAAAAATGATAGGCCGTCACATAAGTGACAAACAACATCTTTTCTATGACATTAAATTGAAGCATCACCAAAAGCATCGCATGATAGCAATGCTCTCAAACTACCTATGATGCAAAAACATTGAATAAGTGATGCTCCTAGATAGATTTAAAAAAAAAAATATTTCTCTTGACACATTTGTGCCAGGAGTGTTTGAGTGGAGTGGACAATCTTGAGTGCACACACAAGCACAAAGTGTTGATACATGCAGATGCACACAAAGACAAAGAGGAAAGTGACCCACACACATGCATACACACATACATTCACACACATACACACACATCACATACACATGCATACATACATACACACATCCATACAAACATAGATGCATAGATACATACTTGCATGCATACACACACATGTATATATCACATACATGCACACACACATTTATCACACACGAATGAACCATGAACCATGTACAAAAGAGATATTCCATAAATGAACCATGTACAAAAATATATATATTCCATAAATGAACCATGTACAAAATGTGGCAAACCACTACCATATATGAGCCAAATACAAAATGTGGCAAACCACTACCATATATGAACCAAATACAAAATAGTGGTGCACCACTGACATATATGAGCCAAATACAAAATTGTGGCACACCACTGCCATACACATGCCCAAAGTGATCAAAACATCTGTATTTGCAGTCCTGCAACAAAGAACATTCATGAAATTAGACAAATTGACATGATATTTATAAAAAAGAACTAAAAAAGACCAAATCAAGTTTATAAGCTCACCTCATCATAGATGCTCCCATGAAATGACCACACTGCATCCCTCGAAGTCCTGGAACAGTGTAAGCAATCCATGATGATATCCATAAGCCTCCTCTACTCGTGCCAAAAGACAAGATCCATTGCCAACTCCTGCAACAAATATGCAAAATGTTTGATCAACATACATGAAGTGCTTAACACAAGCAAATTCAACCATCAAAATGATACTTACAAACTCATGATGCATAGTGTCATACATGCCGCTACCCAAATATGATGCTCCGACTGTATCTAGATATGTGGTCATTGCATCTTGCTATTGATGATATTGGTCAAAAGTTTGCTCTTGATCATCACGAATCATCTCCCACTCCTCAATGTTTAACCATATAGGCTTTGGTAAGCATCCTCTGGAAGCATTAGGAGCCTCTAATCGTCAATGGGACATCACCTCATGCACCATGTACTGAATCCACTCTGACCTGACAACAGGGTGCCTAGGTGCTGGTCAGTACTCATGATAGATCACCTCTATGATGTGATTTTTGTGATCCTTATCTTGTTCACTCCAACTCACCATGATAGAGTTTCCAACGTGTATGGAGCATAGTTTTCGTATGCACTGATGCATGGCCTTTCTAGTTGCATCCATCATTGGAGCTCCATTATGTTTACGATATACCTTGGAGTCATCATCGTCATGAGCACCCAATGTGTATGCGGTGTACTATGTGGCATACCTGCATTTGAAGTACTCACTCTAGGAGTATAAGTGGGTGACACAATGTCTATCACACTACCTCTACGACATCCACATCCTCCAGAGCCACCTGTAGATCCACCTCTGGAACTTGCCCCTCCAAAGCGTGACTTTGATCGATGGGTTGGATGAGACATGCCAAAGTAGTCCCACCAAAGAGAGTACCTTTGAGGCCGGGGGGATTGCTACCGTGAGCGATCCAGTACTATGATGCTCTAGCCATATAACTATAAGGTGCCTGAGATATAAAGTCCATAAATTACTCCTCTGTCATGGAATGTGGAGTGATCAGTGGATAGAAAACTCAAATAACTAAGATATGATAATAATGGTAATATAGAAAAATAGTAGTGTAGAAAAAATAGCAAAATAAATAAACATAAATTAGTATGTATAAGTATTTGCTTCATAAATCCTTTATTCTCGCATCCTATTAGAGATCTTACATGTAGAGGATATCTATCTCTACATTAGCGACTTCTAGATCTCTTGGTATGGCCGCCCCCTCTTGATCATTGTTCTCATACTCATATAGATAGCCTCTATAGCATTGAGTTTTGCAATCTCTATGCTACCTCTCCTTATCTGTTTAGAAAAGGTCAACCATACCAAGGAACTGATTTTACAAATGGTTATTTGCACATCCTTCGAAAGGCAAACTTTTAGAGCTACAGGAAGCACAAACTATAAAAACTTGTGCCAATCATGAGACTTGAGCCCTCCGAGATCATTATTTCATGTGAAGGTAGTATTTAGACACCTCAAGCACCTAGTAGGTGTCCAAAACTCTGAAATCACCTTCTTCACTTGTTGCTCTTCCATCTTGTAGAGCACCCAAGGAGCTCTTGGTAGCGATATTGTTTCGTTGGGCTTGGTAATTGCCCACAACTCTTGCATATGACCTTACTCTTCCAAGTCCTCTCTTTGTGCTTTGTTTTCTTTCTTTTCGATCAATATCTTCCAGAGCATCTCTCCCACATTCTTGAAAATGTGCATCGTGTCTACCAAGTGATTGATCAATAACTCACTCCAATAAGGGAGATCGTGAAAGATTGATAGCCATTTCATGTAAGTGTGTGGTTTTTTCTATATTCCACGGCTACTTCCAATCACTTGCTTGCATTTGACATTATGCTTGTCGGCCAATTTTCCCTTCACATAAAACATGTCCATCATGAAGATATCTATCATGTCCTTCATAGAGAGTTTTCTGAAGTGCTTTGGAGTAGCATGCTTCAAGTCATGGTTTGCATAGGGAACAAGCATGGTAACCCAAAATCAATAAACCTGAACATTCACCATAATCAGGCCAGTCATGCATCCTCCACATAAGTATGCCTTGCACTAGCACATCCTATCTTCTTATAGGTTGATACATGCCGCACATAGTAATCCCATCCCATAAAGTGCATAGCTCTTCCATAAGCGATGCAAGGTATAGATCCATGTTTTCTACCTTATAATTACTTGGAATAGCAAGAGCTAATAATAAATGGCCCCTTTTTGTGGTTAGCCATGGTGGGATGTTATAGTTGACCAAACATATAGGCATGTGCTCCATGAGGAGCTGCGTAAACCAAATGAATTTACTCCATCCATAGCTAGGCATAGATGTATGTTTCAAGGCTCTCTAGCAAATTCTGGCCACTTACTATCTATGTGTTTCCAAGCATCAGAATCAGTAGGCACTCACATTACACCATCTCTAGACCTGCTCTTTACATGCCATGACATTAAGTAAGCTATGGATTTGCATTTTTTAACATGCTCTTAATTCTTGGAATGATAGGAAAGTGGTGAAGAATCTTTGTAGGGACTGCTTCGCCCACAAGGTCTTCTCTAGATCTTTTTGCTCCATACTTTAGAACAGATTATAAAAGTCTTTTTGCATCTCCACATGTTGGAGGCATGTCATTGCCATTTGGCAGAAATTGATCTTTCATAAGCCTACAAGGGATAAACAATTACAACGATATTAGTAAATGAATTTATTTTGATACCAATGAAAGTTTATTTCAAATCCACTTAACTCAATAATTAAGGGACACTACTATCTCAACATCCATAAATGGATTGAAGATTGAGGATCGCGAGCGATGCATGTAGTAGAGATATCTTTGTCCCAATGTACAATGGTGAATGGGTTAGTCTTCACATGTTTTGGTGTTCTTCATCAGCTTCTAATCGTGGAAATTCTATCGTGTCCATGGAACCCATGATATCTTCTCCGCTATCATGATCTTCGTCCATCACATAAAATGCCTTGAGCATTTCTTCCATGTGTTCATTCTATGTAATGCTAACATGACCTTGTACTTCTACCTCCCTCTTCATTCTTTTTTGTCCATGAGAGGTAGACACTACAATGTTGTTTGGGTTGACATGCTCACCAGGGGAACCATGTGACTGGTAACATAGGTTTTGTAGTCGATTTGCATCAAACGATCCATATTCTCTAACATGTGCAGTACAAATCCACTGTTTCTAAAAAAATCCTATTTTTTATATATATTTGATTACATATTCTATTTTTTTCCTAATTTTTACATATATTTGATTATATATATTAATATTAAACCTAAAACTTTATTTTTTTAATATTTAATTATATATAGTTAATTTAAGTCAAAAATCCTGTTAATTTATGTATGTGTTTGTATGTAAAAACCCTAAAACCCTATTTTTTATATATTTTACTGTATATATGTAAAACACCTAAAAATACTAAAGACCTATTTTTTATATATTTGATTATGTATATTTATTTTGATTCAAAAATCCTATTTCTTATATATTTAATTATATATAATACATTTTATTATATGTTATTTTTTTCTTCATTTTTATTTGATTATATATATTACTATTAAACCTAAAACTTTATTTTTTTAATATTTAGTTATATTTATTTAATTTAATTCCAAAATCTTGATTTCTTATCTATTTAATTATACATAGTACATTTGATTATATATTCTATTTTTTTCTAATTTTTATTTAATTATATGTATTTATATTAACTTGAAACTTTATTTTTTTAATATTTAATTATATTTATTTATTTTAATTCAAAAACCCTAATTTCTTATATATTTAATTATACATAGTACATTTGATTATATATTCAAATCTTTTTTCCTAATTTTTATTCGATTATTTATATTAATATCAAACCTAAGACACTATTTTTTATATATTTAGTTATATGTGTATATTTTAATTCAAAGACCTGATCCTAAAGTCCTAGACCTAAATCATGTATCTGTGTGTATGCATGTGTATATATGTGTGTATGTGTATATGTATTGTGTGTGTATATGTGTATGCATGTGTAAAAACCCTAAAACCCTAATCCTAAAAACCTAGATCTAAAACATGTATATGTGTGTAGGCATGTGTATGTATATATATATATATATATATATGTATATGTATTATGTATGTATATGTGTATATATGTCTATGCATGTGTAAAAATCCTAAAACCCTAATCCCAAAGACCTAGAACTAAAACATGTATATGTGTTTATGTGTGTATGCATGTGTATATATATGTGTGTATGCGTATATGTATTATGTGTGTATATGTGCATATATGTATATGCATGTGTGAAAATCCTAAAACCCTAATCCTAAAGTCCTAGACCTAAAACATGTATATGTGTGTATGCATGTGTATATATATGTGTATGTGTATATGTATTATATGTGTGTATGTGTATATGTGTGCATGTGTGTATGTATATGTGTGTCTATGTGTATATGTGTGTATGTGTGTATGCATGTGTATATATATGTGTATGTGTATATGCATGGATGCATATATATATATATATATATGTGTGTGTGTGTGTGTGTGTGTGTGTGTGTGTATGCATATGTGTATGTATGTAAAAAACCAAAAACCCTAATTCTAAAGACCTAGACCTAAAACATTTATGTATATGTGTGTGTATGCATATGTGTGTATGTATATGTGTATATGCATGTGTGTATGTATGTATGCATATGCATGTGTGTATGTATATGTCTGCATGTAGATGTGTGTATGTATATGTGCGTATGCATGCATATGCATGTGTGTATGTAATATGTATGTGAGTTTGTGTATATGTGTGTCTATGTGTGTATGTATATATGTGTGTATGTGTGAAAAAGTGTGTGTATGAATATGTGTCTCTCTTATGTGCATATGCATGTGTATGTGTATGTACGTGTGTGTATGTGTATGCATGTGAGAGCGAGAGTGTATGTATATGCATATGTATGTGTATGCACATGTGTATGTATGTGTCTGTACACATGTGTGTATGTATGTATGCATATGTATGTGTATGCATATGTGTATGTATGTGTGTGTACACATGTGTGTATGTATGTATGCATATGTATGTGTATGCATCTGTATATGTGTGTGTGTATGTATGTATGCATATGCATGTGTGTATATATGTGTGTATGCATGCATATACATGACTATTCATGTGTGTGTATGTATCTCTATCTCTCTCTTTTTCTCTCTCTTTATCTCTCTCTCTCTTTCATCTCTCTCTCTCTTTCTTTCTCTCTTTCATTTCTCTCTCTCTCTCTCTATTTCTAACAAAGAACAAAACAATCACTTACACCTATGTGTGTGTGTATGTATCTCTATCTCCCTCTCTTTCTATCTCTCTTTCATCTCTCTCTCTTTCATCTCTCTCTCTCTTTCTCTCTCTCTCTCTCTCTCTCTCTCTCTCTCTCTCTCTCTCTCTTTCTTTCATCTCTCTATCTTTCTCTCTTTCATCTCTCAATCTTTCTCTCTCTATCTCTATTTCTAATAGAGAACAATCACTTACATCGATGTAATTCTTTGGATCACTATCATCAAAGCCCAATCAATGTCGTCTCTCATCAAATTTCAAAGAACCGATGCCAAAAAGCTCATGCAAAACAAAAGAAAAGATAAAATAGGAAAGAGAAAACATAAAAAAGAGAATGGATAAAAGAGTATATGCAACACTTACCAAGATGTGAAATCTAGAGAGAGAGATATGTGTGTAGAGAGAGAGATATGTTTGTGTGTGTGCACAAGAAAATCATTAATGTAGGTGGACAAACACAATGTCTATGCATGGACAAACTTGACACTAACAATACACAGTTCAAAACAAAAGTGAATGTTGACTTTTTGCTCTTCGGTTATTAAAACACACCGTCGGTATAAGCATCAGTATAGGCACCAATGTAAGAACCAATATTTTTAAGCATAAATCAATGCTTATACTAACATTTATATGAATGCTTATATCGGCACCTATTCCAATGCTTATATCAGGGATGATATTTTTCGATGCCTATACTAGCAAAAAGCTTTCAACAATTATACGTGACTGTCGATATGACTAACATGGTCTTCCCAGGCATTTCCAATATCATACCGATGCCGAGGTGTGACCATTGATATGGCTGGCATTGGTATGCCCCTCATAAGTTGTAGTGCATCTCAAAAGAGGCATACAAATCAGCCTTAAATTCAGCAATGTGCTTCTCATGACCAGTGATCAGCATGTCATCAACATACACAACAATGATCAGAAGTACATCATTTGCATTCTTAACATATAAGGTGCTCTCAGTTGGACTATTCTCAAACCATATGCAATCAAGTAGGCGTGTATCTTACTAAGCACGCGGCGCCTGCTTTAAACCATATAATTCCCTTTTCAACCTACACACTTTGTTTTCATGCCCTTTTTGCACAAAAACATGAGGTTGAAATACATACACATATTCATGTAAGTCATCATTCAGAAATGCAACTTTAATGTTCAACTTATGTACATTCCAACCATGATGAGTTGGAAGTGCATAGATGCTATGAGCAATGGTCACTTGCTAAGTGGGGTACAAAGGTCTCATCAAAATCAATGCCTCTTTCTTGAGCATAACCTTTTACAATAAGCATTGCATTATACCTATCAAATATCCCATCAGGCTTACATTTCAGCTTGTATACCCATTTAGTGCCAATGGCTCTTTTGCCTAGAGTCAAATCACATAAAGACCATGTACCATTCTTCATAATAACATCATAATCTAATTGCATGGCAACCATAATTTTTTTTTGAATTTTGTGCTTCATCAAAAGAAACATGTTGATTCTCATCATAAAGACTAGAGGCAACCATTGCATAGCAATTTGATGCAACGGAAGCACTATGAGAGCCTGAATGAGTACGATATGATAGAGGCGCATCTAATTTTCTATCTCTCAAAGTCTGTAGTAGCTATTTAGGCATATTTTTTGCCTCCTCTATATCATCCCTCTCATCAACAAGTGCACCATGTAAATCTGCATAAAAAATGGAATGATCTACATCATCATGTGGAACGTGTAAAGGCTGAGAAGTTGCCTCATTTGGACTAGTACTTGATTTTCCACCTTTAAAAAGAGACAACAAAGTGTCGTAAACATCTCTAAAGCTAATTGAAGTCTCCTTGGTACATGAAAGTATTGGTTGAATTGCATCTTCCACAAAAACAACATCACGACTAACCAAAATGTGTTTAGTCTACAGATGATACAGACAATAGCCTTTGCTTTTAGGATTGTACCCAACAAAAATACATTTCACTACTTTATCGTCCAATTTCCTACATTGTTATTTAGGCACTAGTGCATATGTCAGACAACCAAAGACACACTAATGAGCAACAGATGGCTTATGACCATGCCAAGCCTCATATGGAGTGATAAATTATAGTGCTTTGGTGGGACACCTATTAAGTACATATGTTGCATACATAATAGCCTCAAGCCAGAAGCCATGTGGTAAAGCTTAACTTTTGACCATACACCTTGCCATCTCCATGAGAGAATTGTTCTTTCTGTCATCAACTCCATTTTTTGAGGTGTATACGGCACTATAAACTGAAATTTTATACCACGCTCAACAAAAAATTCATTAAAATCAGAAGACATGTATTCACCCCCTTGATGAGAACGAGGGGGGGGGGTGCCCAATTTACATGTTGACAGATTTTTGGCCATAAGCAAAAACTATTTGAAGCACATAAACACTTAGGACTTTGCTTTCAATGGATACATGCAGCATGCCTAAAGAAATCATCAATGAAGGTCACGAAATAAAGGTAGTTCCCAAAAGAAGTTGTTTGCATAGTCTCACAAACATCATTATGAACAAGCTACAATTTATGAGTAACTAAATTGGACCATCTTTTGGGAAGAATAAATACTGCATTTTGCACAAAATACAACCTTCAAGGACATTTACAAGGTGCCTCAATTCTAGGCAGAGAGGACACCATTTCAAATTTCTGCAGGCATAGCAAACTAGAAAAATTTAGGTGTCTAAAGTGTGCAGAGATAAGAAGAAATGAAAAAGGTAAATCCCATATGCAGGTAAATGGAGATGAAGATCATATGCAAGTGAGATCATGAATTGTACAACTGTCATCAACAAAAATTGGCAACCAAGCTAATCTTGGCTAATGTTGAGATTGACAACAATTTTTTCTTGATCCCTAGTACATACAAAGTATCTGACAATGTGAAAGAACTACCATCGGTAGTAGTCATAATGATCTTACCAAATACCATTACAAGATAAGAGGAGTTGTTAGCACATGTGATAATATTCCCTATAGGGGTAGGCTCAAGTGAATTGAAGAAACTATGGTGCGAGGTAATATGTTTGGTTACCCCGCTATCAAAGTACCAAACATCTGAGTCTACGACAAACATACACTATTCATGAGAAGATGGGTCATAACTTCATATCGTAGTAAATGCCAATTCATCATTGTCAACAAGATTAGAATACTCAGTTTTAGGTGTAGAGGCCTCTGCAACAACCATATCAACCTCTTTCTTCCTTGCCTCTTTTGCAACTAGTTTTGGACAAACTCGTTATGACATGATCATTTCCCTAACAGTATTTGTAAAAATGTTTCAATTTTTTTGTTTTCTTCTCATCTTTTTCTTCCTTCTTCAATTGTGCACCATTAGCAAATTTTTGCTTACTAATAAATGGGCTCCATTTACCTTTGCCCTTCTGACTAACTAGGAAATCTTGATCTACAACATGCATAATGGACTTATTCTACTTGGACTCATCTTCCTACAACAAAACAGATACTAAATCCTCAAATGTAAAGGCATTTGGATTGCCTTTCATCATAAATTGAAGAGTAGAAGCAAAACTCTGATATGAATCTGGAAGACCCTTAAGAAGAGTCTACACAAGTGAACTATTTGGCAAGACTTCATTCATATGCTCACTCTCCAAGTATTTTTGGACATAAGCAACACAAGCCTCATTTCTTTCCTCGTATAAAGTGATAAGTGTATCCCAAGCATCCTTTGCTATTTTGCAAGAGGAAATGTGAGGGATAATGGCATGTTTCATAGAAAAAGCCCAATGAAGTTGCTCTATAATAAATCGAAGAGTCCACACAAGTGAACTATTTGGCAAGCCTTCATTCATATGCTCACTCTCCAAGTATTTTTGGACGTAAGCAACACGAGCCACATTTCTTTCCTGGTATAAAGTGCTTGGTGTATCCCAAGCATCCTTTGCTATTTTGCAAGAGAAAATGTGAGGGATAATGGCATGTTTAATAGAAAAAGCCCAATGAAGTTGCTCTATAATAGGTGCAATATGAACCGCAACACAAACAAGACTTTGAAGATCATCATCTTCAAATCCATCACCTTCAATAATGTCATTTGCAGGTGTAGTAGGATGACTTCCAACACCCTGCACAATATTCCATAATCCTTTTGCTACCAATACATGACACATCATATATGCCCACAATGGGTGATTAGTATCATTCGACCTATCCTCAACAACCAACATATGGAATACATCATTGCTTTCAGCCATGGCCACTGACTAAATACCATGATGTAGAAAAATGGCTATATCTCAGAAAGTTGTAAAGAACCACCTTGTCAAGCTCTGCTAAATCTGTACTTTTTAGTACATGCTCTACATGTAGCCAAAAAGTATGAATGAAGAGTTCATGAATTCCCCCCCCCCAATAATTGGAGCAAATAGAGAAGCTACAAGAAACTAGACTACAAGTAGTAATTGGAATCTATACTCCTGAGAGACGGTAGAAAGCATACTGTAACGCCCATATAAAGGAGAAAGTGTTACATGTGGGAGATCTTGTACTTCTATACACCTTGTAACAACACACTAAGAAACTCCAAAAAAGAGGTTATGGTCACTTGGTTGTGCACATAATCTCTTCTAGTGGTGCAATTAACTTAGCAACACTAGATCAGGACGTTCTACCCAACTACATAAGTGGGTATCAAGTCAAAAGATATATTGAGCCTCTCACTAAACGAATGTTGGAAAGAATTTTAGGAGCACAAAATGATAAAAAGGAAGAAGAACAAAGTTATGAGGAAGCCAAAAAAGAGGCTTTCAAAAGAATATGCAAGAGTACAAAGCGGATTCAAGAACGCAATGAGAGATATCTTTAGGATGAAGAACCTATACCTATGGCCAATTACCATGCATCAAATATCAAGAAAAAAGGCATCATGCAAGGACAACCATGCCTAAACATAAGAGTTGGAAACCAAGAATATCTCATGATTGATTCTTTAACAGATACAAGAGCATCCCTAGCAACATTCGCACTTCCCTAGTAAACAAGTCAAACATACAAATTACATGTTGGCAATGCAACTGATAGTGGCCACAGGCATCGGTGTAGAGGTAGTATGTAAAAGGGAAATGCACGAAATTTGGGGGGCTAGAAACATTAATTTTCCAAAAAAGGATGTTTCAGTCTATTTTGTTCAAAACCTTAACTCAGATTTTCATCACTCATGTAACATATGTATTACGAACAACCCAATTTTGTATCAAACAGCTCCATTTTGTGCAAGCCAAAGAGTTCTCAAGATTGAGGAGCTTAGATAGAATTCTCATACAAATTTTGGTAATTTTTAGAATTCATTTGAACCTCCAAATGACATTTAGAATCTACTTTTTAACTAGGCCAGATACTAGGTTCAAAACTGGTCAGAAGTAGTCTAAAACTATAAAAAGAGCTAAAGAGCTCATTTTCTAGGTTAGCTTGTTGGAGGATAGTTAATGTGAGTTAGTTTGTAAGAGTTATTCTTGAGCAATACAAGTGTGATTCTTACCTTCCATTGTGTCTCTCTTGTCTTTACCGTGTGTGTTTATGAGTGTGTGCACTACGTGCTTCCCACCTTCAACTTCACCTTCACACACATCACTCGTTCACGATCTTCACATCATCCTACCTCTTCCATGAATTGACAATTAAGGAGGTGGAGCTTCTTGACATGGTGCCTATCCTTGTATAGAACAACACCAAATTTGGCACCATTGCGAGGGATGAGCTCTAGGATGAATGTGTGATGGTAAGAGTATTGTGAGAATTTGCATTGGAAGGTAATTAGCTTTAGTTTTGTTGTTATTTTTGTGTTGTTTTTATCTTCTTTCACCTCCCCTACACTCATCTTTCATCCCCACATCATCTCCTTTCATCTCAAAAAATTCCAAAAATTCACCATATCCACCTTCTCTCCTCATTTTCCTCATTTGCAAGAGAGAGAGAGAGAGAGAGAGATCTTGTGAGTAAGAGCACGTGCATGTGCTTTTGACTTTTTCTTGTAGGAAAGTGTTCCAATACGAGAATATAGCTCTGAAAAGGTAAAATTTTTTATTTTCTGCCATATCTACCAAATGTCTTAGACCATCATGATGGTCTAAGAAGTTGGAGGTTTTGAGTTTGCATCATATGCATGGTGTAGAGCATACTAACGCTTATGGGAATCCATTGGTGTATTTGAAAAATTTGCATTTTGGTGAACCATCACGATGAGGCATCACCATTGCGATTGACTCACACCATCGTGACGAGACCAAACCATCGCAGTGGGCTCACGCCATCATGATGGTTCATGACCATCCCGATAGGCCAACGCCATTGCGATGACTCAGATACACCATTGCGATGACTCAGATACACCATTGTGATGACTCAGATACACCATTGCGATGATCATCCTGACCTACAACATCATGATTGGTTCATACCATCATGGCACTTCGAGACAATTGTCTTTGGTCCGTCATGATTGGCCTATGCCATCGTGATGACATTAGACCATCTCAGTTAGACCATGCCATCATGATGGCTCACATGATCTTAGACCATCCTCCCGATCATCCACGCCATCGTGATTGGCTTGTGCCATTGCAATGAGATTACACCATCGCACTACGATCATTGCATGCCATCATGATGGTTCGAGACCATCATGATGACACATAAGTTACACACCATCACGACGATACACTGAGCCATCATGATTGTGTCACATCATCACGATTGGATAAGACCATCGGGACAGCTCATCAACATCACGAGTGTGTCAGACCACCGTGAGAATGCAAATTTAGGGTTTGACTTTTTAGCAAATTTAAGGCTAATTTGGGTGATTTGTAAGCAAATTGTTGTTCATATATTTAGGTAGTGATGTGTGTGAACACTTTAGGCTATCGGGGTACTTTTTTCCCTCTTTAGGAGGTTTTTTTCCCCAGCTTGTATATATGCCTATTGCCCTAATGGGCTACTTATCTTTGTACATTCTCTAGTAATACATTCAGTATTGTGTGTTGTGCTCCAAGCTTCTTCTTCTTCCTTGTGTTGTTCGCGTGCTTCTGCAGATGTCTATCTCCAACAATTGATATAAGAGCAGGTCGTCACTTCATCTAGGGCTCTGTCGACACTCCTCCGTTTGCAGTCTCAAAATCACACGAATTTTGGTGGGCATACTCAGCGTGTTTTCAAGATCAAAACAACTTTGCTCATTTTTTCTTTTTGTGCCAAAGGTATATACTAGTTTCTGTTCACCAATATAAGCATCTCAAAGTCTGCTACAAGTCTAGCAGAATTCATCTCGGCAGTTCTGTTCAACTTTTTGAGATATAGTCAATTTTTTGCATCAAGGTATTTTAATCACCGGCCATGGTTGAAAGCAGTGATGTATTTCGTATGTTGGTTGTTGAGGATAAGTTGGATGGTACCAACTACCCATTATGGGCTTATATGATGCGACATGTGTTGGTGGCAAAAGGATTGTGCAACATTGTGCAGGGTGTCGAAAAATGTCCTATCACACTTGCAACTGTTACAACTACAGGTACTGAAGCTGATGCAAAAGGTGTCGAAGATGATGATATTATGCATATTCCTGTTCGTGCTGCAGTTTCTGCTACACCTACTGAAGAGCAGATTCGCTGGGATGGCAGAGATGCCCAGGCACATGCATTGATAGCTTTGTCTGTCAAACGTGCCATTATTCCTCACATTCGCTCTTGCAGAATAGTTAAGGATGCTTGGGATACACTTACCACATTGTACCAAGCTAGGAATGAGGCTCGTGTTTCTTACCTCCGAAAATAGCTGGAGAGTGAGCACATGAATGAAGGTGATTCTATGGACAGTTTCCTAACAAAGATCAAAGACTTGAAGGAACAATTGATTTCTGCTGATGAGGTTATACCACATAGCTCACTTGTGTAGACCGTTCTGAATGGTCTTCTTGATTCATATCAGAGTTTTTCTTCTACTCTTCAGTTGATGATGAAAGGCAATCCAAATGCCTTATCATTTGAGGAGTTAGTCTCTGTTCTGTTGCAGGAATATCAGTCGAGGCAGAACAGGTCCATTATGGGAGTTGTAGATCAAGCTTTCCTAGCTAGTCAGAAGGGCAAAGGAAAATGGAGCTCTTCAACTAGTAAGCAGAAATGTGCTAATTCTGCACATTCGAAGAAGGAATCTAAAGATGAGAAGAAATAAGAAAAGCAAAAATTGTTTTGTAAGTATTGTAATGGGAATGATCATATCATAGACAACTGTCCAAAACTGGCTGCTAAAGAGGCAAAGAAGAAAGAGGCTGGAATGGTTCTTGCAGAGGCCTCTACACAAAAAACAGAGTCTGCTAATATTGTGCAGGAAGAAGAATGGGCGTTTACTACTTTCTGTAGTTTTGACCCATCTTCTCATGAGAAGTGCATGTCTACAATAGACTCAGATGTTTGGTATTTTGACAGTGGGGTGACCAAACATATTACCTCGCAGCGCAATTTATTCTCTTCACTTGAGCCTGCCCCTACAGGGAATACTGTTACATGCACTGACAACTCCTCTTATCCTGTTATGGTGGTAAGATCA
Organism: Ceratopteris richardii; assembly: GCA_020310875.1. Classification (NCBI taxonomy): domain Eukaryota; kingdom Viridiplantae; phylum Streptophyta; class Polypodiopsida; order Polypodiales; family Pteridaceae; genus Ceratopteris; species Ceratopteris richardii. The sequence goes on along the minus strand of CM035417.1, from coordinate 132,559,047 downwards.
TTTTGACTACTACTAATGGTAGTTCTTTCACTTTGTCAGATGCTTTATTTGTGCCAAGGATCAAGAAGAACCTGTTATGAGTTTTTGCATTAGCCAAGATAGGCTTAGTTGTGAAATTTGTTGATGACAGGTGTATAGTTCATGATCTGTCAAATGGTGATGTGATTATTGCTTCTGGCATTTTATGTCGTGGGATGTATAAGCTCATAGAATATGAAAGATCTCTGAATGATTCGGCATGTGCAGTACATGATTCTCAGGCTATGTTAGATGCAAAGCTTTGGCATGCAGGCTTTGGTCATCTGAATTTTGCTAGTTTGCTATGCCTGCAGAAATCTGAAATGGTGACCTCTTTGCCCAAACTTGAGGCACCTGGAAAACATGTTTGTGAAGGCTGTATTTTGGGCAAAATGAAGCGCTCCTCTTTTCCAAAAGATGGTTCAGTTTGGGCTACTCAGAAATTGCAGCTTGTACATAGTGATGTATGTGGTCGTATGCAGACAACTTCTTTTGGAAATTATGTTTACTTCGCGACTTTCATTGATGATTTTTCCAGGCATGCATGGGTATATCCATTGAAGGCAAAGTCTGAAGTGTTCATGCGCTTCAAAAAGTTTTTGTTTTTGGCAGAAAATCTGTGAGCATGTAAAATGGGCACCCTCCATTTAGATTGAGGGGAGGAATATACATCTTCTGATTTTAATGCATTTCTGGCTGAACGTGGGATAAAATACCAGTGTACAGTGTTGTATACACCTCAACATAATGGAGTTGCTGAATGAAAGAATAGGTCTCTCACGGAGATGGCGAGGTGTATGGTCAAGAGTCAGGCTTTACCACATAGTTTCTGGCTTGAGGGCAAAGCAAAGTGCTAGGCAAGGCAAAGATTGTGAAGCATGTCTTCTTGGACATAGTAGCTATCAACAAGGCATCGTACTTGAGGTTGGAAGAACTCTCAACCCCCTCAGTCAATTGCTAGTTCAGGCTAAGTGTGAGTAGTGTTATTGATTGAATAAGGGTCACGATAGGTACGATTCAAGTACAAGAAATGTTAATCACTCGAGTTCAAGCTAAATTGGGACACTTGGATGAGAACCCCAAAGGAAAAGGATTTAAATTTAATGGGCAGACAACTTAAACTCAAAACAAAAGAATAATTCATGACGAACATAATTGGACAAGACAAGAGATTGAAAAGAGTAAAAACAAACCTTGAGAACAAAGAATTTGTCTGACATTTATCCACATTGAGTGCCTCAAGGAAACAAACTTATGAACCTCAGATCAGGGACGCACATAGGAAAGGCAGATCGATGTAGTGTTAGGTCATCTGAAGCAAGTGTTAGGACCACAACACGATCTTGGGCTCAACAACTGCGTGGTTACCCTTACAATTTGAGCTCAGAAACAAGTGAGTTAGAGATGTTTTATAACATGGAGAGACCTAAGAGAGAGACAAATTTAGCTTACCTAGAAAGAACTGGAGGACCTTACAGAACTAACTTAGAATATGTCTGAACCAACCACTTAGGTGCTCCCATCTATGAGGATGTATTGAGAAGATCAGCTGTTCAATTGAGAAAACCTTTGGGATTGGAACATCCGGTGGTTAAATTTGATAGGGATGCATTTATACTTCCCCCACTTTGAGCTAATGCCTTTGGACACCAAGGAGTAAGAACGTCTATGTATCATGTTTTTGAAAGACAAAAAGGCAAGGAGAGGTCTGAAGTGAGTTTCTCTCACACACTAGGGAGAGATTGATCAGCAGTAGAAACTGATAGAATGGAGAGACTGAGAGAACCAAGACCACAAAATGGTAGAGATGACTTTCCTCTACCTAGATCCCAAGAGAATCCAATAATATTGAGACCCACACAGTTAGTGAAATCAATGAAAAATTATTTCGATGGAACAGGAGATCCTTATGTCCATGTGGCCGAGTTTAAGCAAGTGCTACGAGCCAAAAAAGTGGACGATATGTTCACTCAGTATAATGCATTTGGACTCATGCTGAAAAACATGGCCTTAAACTAGTTCCAACTTTTACAACAAAGGCAATTTAGGGACATTCATCACTTGTTAGAATCATTCGTCACTGAATTATCTAAAGTGGAATCAGGCACAACACTTCTTCATTAATCCACATTTTTAAACAGACTCCCCATGAGACCGTCAGATTAGTAGGACATAGATTTAGATACTATATTGAGAGATGCCCAATGTCAAAGTTACCCACTCAAGCTAAACAAGTATCTTTGTTTTTAAATGGGCTATTGAGCTCTAAACTACGATCCTATGTATAGTTGAAGGAACCTAGAACTCTAGAGCAATGGGAGCCCTACCCAAATGATTCAAAACACCATCTAGCTTTGCACTTGATAAACCGGCCTAAGTGCAAAGTAGGGAATGAATAATAAGGGTGGATCTAAAAACATCCCTAGCCAATTCAGAGTTTTCATTATGTGCTATTTAGGCACTAACATGTGAAATGGGTGGATTCAAATTACTAGTCCATTTATGGGCATCATTGGTGAATGGACTTAGTAACTAAGATGGGATTCTTATCCCTGACAAGATTTGAGAACTCTTCATTCACTTGAATTTAATTTGGAAAACTAAAATTCTGGTTATCCCAAACATCTAACTTGGATGTTTGTATCATAGTTCACTCCCAACCAAGATTTACTTGATTTTTTCACCCAAATGGAGGACTACTTTGTACTAATGGGCTTGAAAATCCTATACATACTGTAGGATAAATTTTGCCATTTATTATTGGTCAAGCTTACTTTGTTTTGACCAAGTCAAATCCAAAATGAAAATTGTCCAACTTATAAGAACACTTTTCTCAAAAACTTTAGCTTTTTCTTGGGAATTGTCAATCTTATGAGAAATTCCAAACTTTTCTTTTCAAGAATGTACTAAACTTTATGAAAGTCATTAGAGTTATGCTAAGTAACTTGAAGCAGACTAAAATGAATAAGTCAACTTAGCACCTTTGAATATTGAATGGGTTTGTGTACCGAATATCTATCTCGGATGTTTAATTTAGTTACATGGTTTCAATCGACTAACCCTAGACTTTCGTGAAAAGAATTAGATACTCTATCTAAGTCAAATCCAAAAGATTTGGAAAGTAGAAAGAAAGAACTAAAACTCTATAAAACCAATTCAAACTTCTAAGATACTTGTGAGTCAAACTCTAGGTGACTTAAGACTTTTAACTTTTCAAAGATCTATTTCAACAAGGTATTGAAGCAATTTATCTATCTTTAAGAGAAATAAAGTGGATTCTAAAAAAGATTGACGGAGTAAAGTTAAACATCATCCAACGATAAGATATTAGTGTGGTATCCAACACCAATGTATCAACCCACTAAGGTTCTATTGACGATATTTTACTCAAATTAATGCTTCACTTGAGACTAAATTAATTCCTTTATTCAATCTTTATGACTGTTTACTGGGAATGCAATTCTTGTACATTTCTTTGAGTCAAAAGATTGATTTTACTGAGTTACGTTAGGAATTTGGTGCTTGACTTAGTCAATCGAACCTTGGTTGAAAAGTTCATTTCAAAGCCCTACTTCTTAAAAAATGTATCAATATTTTTGAATGAAAACACTTTATTTTGAAGTATCTTACAAAACACTCCTCGTTAGGAGTGTGATGGGCTAACCACTTACCCCAAAAGCCATGATTGAGGATTACTTCCTAATCCTCCCTCTTAGGGGTTAGTTCAACCATCTCATCCCTTTCATGGATGTGGTTCAACAATCTCCTACCCATCACTTAAATACATTATTCCCTCCTTATTTGATCATTGTCCTCAATGCTCTAGTCTTGTATCCCTCTAGCCTCGGTGATCAGCTGTTGAACTCATTAGGTTTCCTTGAATTGGTTTCCTCAATCTCGCATAGTTTCTTGAACCTTGTTTGCAACCTTGGTCTCTTGAACCCTTGCTCTCAACCTTAGTGTCTTGAAACCTTCTTGTTTGCAACCTTGGTGTTTGGAGCCCTTGTTCTCAACCTCAGTAGCTTGAACCCTCAATCAAGCACCACCCATGGTTTCCCAAGGCCTTCACACTTCCAGCTAGCTCAATAGATTTGAAAAGTCTATTCTGAGAGCTTTCCAAAAATATCTTACATGCCTCAATTTTCAAGACTCTTACCTTATTTTTGTCCTTTTCCTCTCTTGAGAATTGAGGTGGTTTTAAGTCTTTCACGAAGGAAAGGCTCCTAGTTCTTAAAAAATTAGTAGGATGAGGATTTGAGATAAAATCCCCAACTTTATTTCTAAGTGAAACATTACTTTGGATGGGTAAGGGAACATCCAATCCCTTACTCATCCAATTTGTAGGTCAGATTTAGAGATATAAGGTATCCTTGGAAAGTTCTCAGAATGAACTTTCCAATGGAAGCAATAGAATAAGGATCCAAGATACTTAGCATGGATGAGAACGAGGTTCAACATATTGAGGTTGAGAATAAGACGCTCAATAGACCAAGGTTACAAACAAGGCAAGCCCATAGGCAAGTGGTCAAGATAGTGCAAAGGCAAGGTTCAAGAGACCAAGGTTGAGATCAAGGGTTCAAGAGACCAAGGTTGAGAACAAGAAGGTTCAAGAGTCTGTGCAAGGGTGATGGCATCGATTCAAGGGGAGATCGAGGATTGATCATTCAGGACACTAATCTCTAGAAGGGGAAGAGAGTGTTAGACTCAAGAAATGATAGGTAGGAGATGGTTGAACCACACCCTAAGGGGAGGATTCGGGATAATCTTGAACCATGGCTTTTGGGGCAAGTGGTTAGCCCATCATACTCCTAGCCAATCAAGTGGCACCTGGGAGAAGCTTCTCCCAAGAATAAGGTTCTCATACCTTAGCAAAATTAATCCAAAGGGTAAAAGCCATTCAATTGAGGCTCCAGTTAAATAAATAAGCCCCTGTTCATACTAGGGTTAAAACCAAGATTTGAAAATCCATCTTCAAGGGTCTAACCCAATTAAATAAACCAAGGGTTCCTGAGCACTAGAGCCATTATCCAAGGATCTAACCCAAGGGTTATAAAACAATGGATTCCACTTTTCCCATGGGTTACTCTTTGCTAGAGTCAATGGCAATGAAATCTCCACTTTATTCAAAGACATGTCTCGATCCCCAAGAGACCCTTCACCTTATTTAGAGGATGGTATTGGGATTGATATTGATTGATGGGCCTATCCATTTAGGATCAATTACCTAAAACTGAATTTGATAATATAGAATTTACTCTTGACCTTGAATTGGAGGATCAATTGGACAAAACTCTACAAGACTTTGTGGGACCTTCTTTGAGTATTATCCCATGTTATCTTGTTGAAGGTCTAGAGCATGTCACTATCCATGAGATAGTGAACACCACCCTCATTCCACACCCGTCTAAGGCACCCCCTCATCCATCTATTAAAAATCCTCTAATTTCACCACATCTTACAGATTTAGACATGGAGTTATCTACACAAAGTACTCACTGGGACAATGGCTTGATGTAGAAAAGACTTTGTGGGACCTTCTTTGAGTATTATCCCATGTTATCTTGTTGAAGGTCTAGAGCATGTCACTATCCATGAGATAGTGAACACCACCCTCATTCCACACCCGTCTAAGGCACCCCCTCATCCATCTATTAAAAATCCTCTAATTTCACCACATCTTACAGATTTAGACATGGAGTTATCTACACAAAGTACTCACTGGGACAATGGCTTGATGTAGATTTTGACTATATGGAACATAAGTTCCACTCATCCGATGACTCTAATCAAGCATCCTTAGCTAGTCACTCAAGTGATGGAATTCAACAGTTTACCTTCACTTGGAATCATGTTTCAAGTAATGATAAGGTCAAAGGGAGGAGTTCAAAGTCAAAGTCCAATGCAATATGAAATCATCCAAAGAGATTCTAGGATTATTCATAGCACAACAAGTAAATTTGGGTACCAAAAAAAAAAAAACAATTATTCATCAATAAGTTCAACATTCAATATGGATACCAAAAGCTCTTTTCCCATAGGTGCAGAAGACCCAACTACCTCCAAGAAGGCATCAACACAGTCCACAATGCCATAAGAAAAAAAATATTAGTGTGGCTCAACATGAACAAGCTCAGGTTTAAGTCCCTAAGACCGACTCTAAATCCCCACATGAAGGTCAACAATCAATCAAACACAAGATATAAGCATCCAGAAGGCAACAACCAAAGAAAAATAAATGAGCACAAAGGACAATACAAAGACACCATGTAGAGAAACCTGGACAACCACAAACAAGTCCTAGATTCATTCATTCTAAAGGTGTCAAGTATATATGGATCCCAAGATGACTAAAACTCACATGCATTAAACGAAGCCCTCCATAGTCAATACCAAACATCATAAAGCTCCCAAGTCAACCAAGCAAAACTAGATTCCAAAATCCCAAATTCATGTACAAGGAGCTAGATGCTTTTAGAAGCCTAAAACTCAAGAAATTTGATCCCCAAAACAGAGTCTTCCAAGGCGATGCAAAGACCACAACTATAACCAAGGATGATGGCTCCTACATAGAAGTAGACTCTCAAGTGGCCATTGTCATCAACAAAAGAAATCATTGTGGACCTCAGATTCCATGTGACTTTCTATATCTCATGATTGGTTCAGAATGTGGAGAAATTAATGCTTCCATTATGTTCATAATTGCCAAAATCTTACATATTCTTGTATGATTTTCCTACATGGGTGATCTTGTAATCAAAAGTGTAATTTAAGAATCTTGTCTAGTATTCTAGGGCCTTGTCTAAGACACAATTGTGATATTGCAAGCATGAGAGTGATCAATTCTAATGCGAGCCTACAAACAAACTATGTAATTTGTTTTTTTTACTTATTGTTTTCTTTCATATGATTATTGACCATGCAAGCATGCAACTCACGGTGCTTCCTTGGTACAACGCTTGGAGAGTGGGCTAAAACTCTTAATACTAATGTTTTATGTGTTCACTTTTCATATCATAAAGACACCAATACAATTCATGTTTATTATCAAGTCATATCAAGAAGCATAACCAGTGTGCAAAAGTTTGTCACCATGCCCACAAAACTTTCCACGATTCATGGCTTCCACATCCAAGCTCTAGATGACACATGGAGCCACCAAAGTGTTAGACATGGAGACTCACATAGATGACACATGGAGCCACCAAAGTGTTAGAGATGGAGACTCACAAAGTTGTTTTAGAAATTCAAAAGAGAGAGAAGAAGATTTAGGTTGTACAAAATGGAAGCTAAGGAGAAATGTGGAGTTGGTAAAGCAAAGGAGATGCCGAGTTGGGGCCATATTTTTTCCAAAATCCCCAACCCTCTAGATTTATGTTGTATTTTTTTTGCACTCAAATGAGGCATAAAAATTAGGGTTTAGGATGTAATTTTAACTAGGGTAGACATTAGAGTGTGAAGAGCCTATAAAAGTGAACAAAGCCTCATTTATAAGGTAGTTCTTGCTCATTTCTTCTCCTCTACAATCAAGTGTGAGTTTCTTGGGAGCTCTTGTGTCTTTCTCATGAGTGAAGCTTGTTCGAGTATACATAACCCCTCTTATGTGATTGTGACTCATAGCATGATGAAAGTCATCATACCACCAACTCGTCTCTCAATTTGACAATTTGTGGCCAATAATCCATCACCTGACATTGGTTTGTATGTGTATCATGTGAGTAGGTTTATATAAAACAAAACATGTTTAGAATATTGCTCCTTACATAAATAGGTGTCACATGTGTCACACTTCTCCAAGCCACCATAAAAGTGTTTGTTTTCTCACGATTGAGAGGATTTGATGATTTTAGTGCTTTCCTTCAACAATGAAAGAGTCCTACTATCTTCTTTCATTATTGTTATTTCACTTGCATTGGTTGGTTCAACTTACATAGACAGAGGGGATCAAACAAGAACCTATAGATCCTTAACATCAATTAAAGAGGGTAGGGGAGGGCTCATGATCGTCCTAAAGTAGGAATGTGTCATGGCTTGAACTTAGGCTATAAGGCCAACTTGAAAGGGAAGAACTAGATAGCCTTGGATAGAAGGATCTATGTTGGGAGAAAACAACACCCTAAAGATAGAGGGAAGTCCAGTGTGTTCTAGCTTCCATTGTGTAAATTGGTTTGAAAATATATACTTGTGAGTTTTAAGTGATAGAAAAAGATTGGAATATGTAGACTTGGTTATTTCATTGAGGACCCGGGTCTGTCACATGCTCGTCCATGAAGCTCGTTCCCCAGCAATGATGCGAGATTTGGTGCTTTATATTACCATTCAAATTTATCAGTCTGCCCTTTCAAGTATTTCCTTATTCTCTGTGTGGGGAGTAACTCATCATCAGGAAGTGATTCCCTCATCATTTACCAATTGTCTCTTTGGAAGATCAGGAGAAGAAGTTTCTATCGTTGGAGAAATCTAAACATAAAATGGAAAAATAGGATTAGCACATGTGCATGTTAGTGCTTCATCCAAAAGGGAAAAAATGACTTTGTGTCATGCACCATCACGAGAGCTAGATCATTGTCAATTAGGTCCACGAGATTGTCATTGCCACATGGTTGTCCCATGGTCACACTACCTTCCATTACAGCTACACATGATTTGATGCAGGAAGGTACTCAAGCAAAATGGTCTCTTGGATATAAATCCAAAGGGTGGAGACTAATGACACTTGGAATCTACTAGGAGATGACATCTTAAATTGGAAGCCTTGATTGGAACAAGGTTCCAAAAGGCTTTCAATACATAAATCATATCATAATGAATACAAGAGTTTCCAATATGGGATTTTTACAACATAGGTACACACATATCCTTTGATAGAGTTGATGGAGGGAAGCTCACATTTTGTGGATGCCATCATTCATGGTGACCTAGACAAACTGTGTTGATCTAACAAAAGAAATCATACTTGCAATTAAGAAGCAATCCTAGTAGCTAGGAGGATAAAGCCATTTCCCTCAACTTCAAGGTTTGTGAGCTTAAATGGGTACATACCATATGCCTTGTTGCAACTCAGAGTGAGGTTGTGGCCTCCACATATCATATGCTTGCAGTCCGCACTCTGTGGATATGGATGGATGGGGTTAGTGCCCAATAGGCGGAATGAACCTGGTCCTCCATAACCAGCATGCTTTCGAGTTCATCAAGAAGCTGCAGAACTAGCTCATCAGCACAATGATCGGGTTGTGCACGCCCGACCGCCTCAACTTCACTAGCTCGTCACATTCCAATATCGGGTGTCGTGCATTCTCCAGCGCAACGTTTTGCCATCCCTACCGTCTGCGTGAGAGGTATTTCTGCCGGAGAAGCCATGGCTGTCAGCATCCCCAGAAGATGCGGTTGGCACCTGCAGTCGCCTCCGCCCTCCTCGAGCTTGTGCCAGAGGTCAAGAAGGATAGCCTACCCTTTGAAATTCCTCTCTTCGACACGTCCAACAATGCCAGCGTGGAGTTTCTTGTTGTAGGATCCGGCCCTGCCGGCCTTTCTGTCGCAAAGCAAGTTTCTGCGGCTGGAATGTCAGTTTGCTGCATAGATCCTGATCCTCAGAGCGTATGGCCCAACAACTACGGAGTGTGGGTCGATGAGTTTGAGGCAATGGACCTGGTCGACTGCCTTGATCATACATGGCCTAGTGCAGTCGTGTACATAGATGATAAGAAGACTAAGGTGCTGAATCGGCCATATGGTCGTGTTAACCGCAGGGCTCTCAAAGCCAAAGTTATGGAGAGCTGTATTGCCAATGGGGTGACATTCCACCGGGCAAAGGCTGTGCGTATCTCACATGAGCGAGATCACTCTTGTGTAGTATGCAATGATGGTTCTTCCATCAAAGCGGATGTCGTTCTTGATGCAACAGGCTTTTCCAGATCTCTAATTCATTATGATAAGCCCTATAATCCTGGCTATCAGATTGCATATGGTATTGTTGCCGAGGTGGATTGCCATCCCTATGATGTGAACAAGATGGTCTTCATGGATTGGCGTGACTCCCATTTAGAGAAGGGTACTGCTCTTGAGAAAAACAACCGTCAACTACCTACATTCATGTACGCGATGCCGTTCTCCTCCACTCGTATCTTTCTTGAAGAAACATCTCTAGTTGCACGGCCCGGGGTTCCATTTGAAGAAATCCAGAATCGAATGTTGAAGAGGTTAGAGTATCTTGGTATCACTGTTAAAAGCATCGAGGAGGACGAGAAATGTGTGATACCTATGGGTGGTCCATTACCAGACTTGTCACAAAGGGTCATTGGAATAGGTGGCACTGCTGGGATGGTTCACCCTTCGACAGGATACATGGTAGCAAAGACACTCGCAACTGCCCCAGCTCTTGGGAATGCGATTGTTAGTAGGCTTTCCAGCAAGGGAAAACAGAATTTAGATGATCTTTCAGCGGGGTTATGGAAAGAGCTTTGGTCAGCTGAGAGACGGCAGCAGAGAGAGTTCTTCTGTTTTGGTATGGAGGTCTTGCTTTCTTTTGATCTGACTGGTACTCGGAATTTCTTCGATGCATTTTTCGATTTGGCACCACATCATTGGCATGGGTTTCTTTCATCACGCCTCAGTCTTCCAGAGCTCTTCCTTCTTGGGTTGTCATTATTTGGTCACTCGACAAATGCTTCACGCTTAGAGATTGTTTCTAAAGGTGCCTTGCCCATGGCAAGGATGCTAAGGAACCTAGCCACAATTCAGAGCTAGACATAAGTATATCTTGTTCAAATTTCTTGCACTTGTTCTCCTGGTGTAATATTTACACTCGTTTCAGTGGGAATGATATCTCTGTACAATTGTCAACCTTCTTGCAGCTTTTGTGAAATGAGCTTCTGTTACGGGAAGAGCAACATCGTCCCCATTTGCTCTAATAATCATTCAAAATGCTTTAGCTAACTTGCTAGATCTAGGCATGAATTCGCTGGTTTTCATGTATTTTGCCAAAATTTTGTACCGTCTCTCCATCCCTACTTATATTAACAATCATTCAATATGCTTTAGCTAACCTGCTGGATCTAGGCATGCATTCGCTGGTTTTCATGTATTTTGCCAAAATTTTTTACCGTCTCTCCATCCCCACTTATATTACAATTGTAATTTGTACACTCTTTTCAAAGCCAGAGTTGGCACTCTGTGTTGTGATTTTACACTCTCTTGAGTCCTGGTACCCTACTTCTGACCTCTTGTAGGATAGAGCGAGATCTGAAGACCAATCATCAAAGCCTTCTTGTAGTCTCGGTCAAATGGTAAAATGAGCCTTTGGAGGTCAGTTCGAAAGTCTGAGTTTGCTTTAGACAATGAGTTGGATGAATTCAACAGCAGTGGATTGCTGGCTCTCATTCCCCGGGAAATTTTTCTACCTGTTAGGTCCATCCAATACTGATGCATTTCGTTGCATTAATGTAAGGACCTTGCATTAATACTCCAAAGGGACAAGGTGCATGGTGTAGTTGTAAACACTTTGCCCCCTTTCGGGGTGCATGGGCTAGTGGTAAACACTTTGTGCCCTTTCGGGGTGCATGGGGTAGTGGTAAACACTATCCCCTGGACTGAAGATATAGGGTTCAAGACCTGCAGATCTGCCTGATGTTAGCCCCCGAAAAGTGGGGGACACAGCGGCTCTCCAGGATGCATGAGTTGTTCTTTCCAAATTTGAAGCCTCATGGAAGAGTAGGTTGACGATCTACCTCCAAAAAAAAAAAAAATTGTCTGGAACTCTGTACGGTTTTTTGAGGTGTAGTCTTTGTACTTTTGATCTGAACATGAGTTTTGAATCTTTCAAAATAGCTCACTACCTTCAGGTGGACATGGCAACTCTTGTGTATTCCCAGCATTCAGGTTAACGTTTGAGGTGTGCCATCAAGGTAAACTAGTATGGTTTTTGATGTATGCAATCTTCTTACATTCTCATCATAGTAATGAACAATCCTAGTCAGCCACTAAAATCAACATATATATTTGTGGCTGCGTACACTACATTACAATTTCACTAGTCAAGTTCTGGAACAATAGTTACTGCGTGTGCATCAACTACATGAAGGATTTCATGACCGAACTGTAGCCTTATGCTCAACCTTTGGGACCAGCTGTAAGCTAGTGCTAGTTCTATGGCTGATCCATGATAATTGGTGCTGCTGCTCTCATATTTCCCACGTAATTGGCCATGCACCTACTTGAAGGATGGATTATGATGCTTACTGCACCAGTTTGGAAAGGTCTGCAGCTCTGTAGGCATCATCGTAATATCGGTAATTACATTCTGGAAGGCATATAATGTGTAGTGTACTAGCTTGTAGACGCAGCATGAAGGCATCATCATGATCTCTTGCTTTGAATATCTTCTGCAGGACATATCCAACTTCCATGATCTGGAGTGACTCGCTTCAGAGATATCTACCACAATGTTAACTAACTAGGAATAGAGGCTGACATAGTCTCATTGTATCTCCGCCAAAAAATTTTTCCTCGATATCTATATGCTGATGATCATTTATAATTGTGTTTGTCTGCGGAAAAGGATTGGATCAATGAGGCTCCTTCATCATCAT
>CM035417.1:132441445-132541445 GCA_020310875.1 Ceratopteris richardii | reverse complement strand
CTATTTCGTCCTTTTGTGCCAAAGGTATATACCAGTTTCTGTTCGCCAGTTTAAGCGTCTCGAAGTCTGCTACAGGTCTAGCAGAACTCGTCTGGGCAGTTCCGTTCAACTTTTTGAGATACAGTCAATTTTCTGCATCAAGGTATTTTAGTCACCGACCATGGCTGAAAGCAGTGATGTATTCCGTATGTTGGCTGTTGAGGATAAGTTGGATGGTACCAACTACCCATTATGGGCTTATATGATGCGACATGTACTAGTTGCAAAAGGACTGTGGAACATTGTGCAGGGTGTTGAAAGACGTCCTGTTACACCTGCGACTACAGGTACTACAAATACAGGTGCTGGAGGTACTGCAGCTGATCAAGCTGGTGTCGAAGATGATATTCCGCAGATTCCTGTTCGTGCTGCTGTTTCTGTTGCACCTACTGCAGAGCAGATTCGTTGGGATGGCAGAGATGCCCAGGCACATGCATTGATAGCCTTGTCGGTCAAACGTGCCATTATTCCTCACATTCGCTCTTGCAGAACAGCAAAGGATGCTTGGGATACACTTACCACTTTGTACCAGGTTAGGAATGAGGCTCGTGTTGCTTACCTCCGAAAACAGTTGGAGAGTGAGCACATGAATGAAGGTGATTCTATGGACATTTTTCTTACAAAGATCAAAGACCTGAAGGAACAATTGATTTCTGCTGATGAGGTTATACCAAATAGCTCACTTGTGCAGACCGTTCTGAATGGTCTTCCTGATTCATATCAGAGTTTTGCCTCTACTCTTCGGTTGATGATGAAAGGCGACTGCCTTGTCATTTGAGGAATTAGTCTCTGTTCTGTTGCAGGAAGATCAATCCAGGCAGAACAGGTCCATTATGCGTGTTGCAGATCAAGCTTTCCTGGCTAGTCAAAAGGGCAAAGGAAAATGGAGCTCTTCTACTAGTAAGCAAAAATCTGCAAATGCTGCACAATCGAAGAATCAGGATAAAGATGAAAAGAAATCAGAAAAGCAGAAATTGTTCTGCAAGTACTCTAAAGGAAATGATCATATTATAAAGAACTGTCCAAAACTGGCTGCTAAAGAGGCAAAGAAGAAAGAGGCTGGAATGGTTGTTGCAGAGGCCTCTACACCAAAAACAGAGTCTGCAAATCTTGTGCAGGAAGAAGAATGGGCGTTTACTACTGTCTGCAGTTTTGACCCATCTTCTCATGATCAGTGCATGTCTGCAGTAGACTCAGATGTTTGGTACTTTGACAGTGGGGCGACCAAACATATTACCTAGCAGCGCAGTTTCTTCTCTTCACTCGAGCCTGCCCCTACAGGGAATACTGTCACATGCGCCAATAACTCCTCTTATCCTGTTATGGGAGTTGGTAAGATCATTCTGACTACTGCTGATGGTAGTTCTTTCACTTTGTCAGATGCTTTATTTGTGCCAGGGATCAAAAAGAACCTGTTATCAGTTTCTGCATTAGCCAAGATTGGCTTGGTTGTGAAATTCGTTGATGACAGGTGTACAGTCCATGATCTCTCAAATGGTGATGTGATTATTGCTTCTGGCATCTTATGTCGTGGGCTGTATAAGCTCATAGACTATGAAAGATCTGTGAATGATTCGGCATGTGCAGTTCATGATTCTCAGGCTATGTCAGATGCAAAGCTTTGGCATGCACGCTTTGGTCATCTGAATTTTGCTAGTTTGTTACGCCTGCAAAAATCTGAAATGGTGTCCTCTTTGCCCAAACTTGAGGCACCTCGAAAACATGTTTGTGAAGGCTGTATTTTGGGCAAAATGCAGCGTTCTTCCTTTCCAAAAGATGGTTCAGTTCGGGCTACGCAGAAATTGCAGCTTGTACATAGTGATGTCTGTGGTCCTATGCAGACACCCTCTTTTGGAAATTACCTTTACTTCGTGACTTTCATTGATGATTTTTCCAGGCATGCATGGGTATATCCACTCAAAGCAAAGTCCGAAGTGTTCATGTGCTTCAAACAGTTTTTGGTTTTGGCTGAAAATCTGTCAGCATGTAAAATGGGCACCCTCTGTTCTGATCGAGGGGGGGAATATATGTCTTCAGATTTTAATGCATTTCTAGCTGAACGTGGGATAAAACACCAGTGTACAGTACCGTATACACCTCAACAGAATGGAGTTGCTGAACGAAAGAACAGGTCACTCATGGAGATGGCGAGGTGCATGGTCAAAAGTCAGGCTTTACCACATAGTTTCTGGCTTGAGGCTGTCATGTGTGCAGCATATGTACTGAACAGGTGTCCCACTAAAGCGTTGCAGTCTATCACTCCATATGAGGCTTGGCATGACCACAAGCCATCTGTTGCTCATCTGCGTGTTTTTGGTTGTTTGGCATATGCATTAGTGCCTGAACAACATCGCAGAAAATTGGATGATAAGGCAGTAAAATGTATTTTTGTTGGGTACAATTTTGAAAGTAAAGGCTATCGTCTGTATCATCCACAGACTAAACGCATTCTGGTTAGCCGTGATGTTGTCTTTGTGGAAGATGCTATTCAGCCATAGCTTTCATGTACTAAGGAGACATCTGTTAGCTCCAAAGACATGTATGATACTTTGATGCCTCTTTTTATAGGTGGACAGGCTAGTGCTGGTCCTAATGAGGCAACTTCTCAGCCTTTGCAGGTTTCATATGATGATGCAGATCATTCCATTTCTGATGCAGATTTACATGATGCACTTGCTGATGAGAGAGCTGATATTGAGCAGGCAAAAACTATGCCAAAATGGTTGGTGCAGACTTTGCGTGATAGCAAATTAGATGCACCTTTGTCATATCGTACTCGTTCAGGCTCTCATAGTGCCTCCTTTGCATCAGATTGCTATGCTATGGCTGCATCTAGTCTCTGTGATGAGAATGAGCCTGTTTCTTTTGATGAAGCACAGAATTCAGAAAATTGGATGGCTGCTATGCAATCTGAATATGATGCTATAATGAAGAATGGTACATGGTCCTTATGTGACTTGCCTCCTGGCAAGAAGGCCATTGGCACTAAGTGGGTATACAAGCTGAAGCGTAAACCTGATGGTACCGTTGACAGGTATAAGGCTAGGCTTGTTGCAAAAGGTTATGCGCAGGAAAGAGGCATTGATTTTGATGAGACCTTTGCACCTACATGCCGTATGACTACTATTCGGAGCATTTGTGCACTTGCATCCCATCATGGTTGGAATGTACATCAGTTGGACATTAAAACAGCATTTCTGAATGGTGACTTGCATGAAGAAGTGTATGTTTTTCAGCCCCGTGGCTTTGTGCAGAAAGGGCATGAAAACCAGGTTTGCAGGTTAAAGAAGGCATTATATGGTTTAAAGCAAGCACCCCGTGCTTGGTATGAGAAGATACATGCCTATCTGATTGCACATGGTTTTGAGAACAGTCCAACTGAAAGCACCTTATATGTTAAACGTGCTAATGATGTGCTTCTGATCATTGTTGTCTATGTTGATGACATGCTGCTCATTGGTCCTATTGAGACACATATTGCTGATTTTAAGGCTGATTTGCATGCCTCATTTGAGATGTCTGATTTGGGGCATTTGCATCACTATTTGGGCATTCAGTTTATGCACATTGATGGTGGAATGGCTTTCTGTCAAACGAAATATATTGACACATTATTGCAGCGTTTTGGCCTTGAAGACTGTAAGCCTATTGCCACTCCTATGGAGACAGGTTTACGATTGAGTCTTCATGATGTTGGAGATGCATTTGATGCTGTTCTCTATCAGCAGGCCGTTGGATGCTTGATTTACTTATGCATTACTCAGCCAGATATTCAGTTTGCTGTCTCACAGATGAGCAGATTTATGCATTGCCCAGGAGTCACGCATTGGAAAGCGGTTAAGCACATCTTTCGCTACTTGAATGGTACTCGGCTACTTGGGTTGTTTTATCCCAAGGGAGGATCACTACCGCCAGATTTGCATGCTTTTTCTGACTCAGATTGGGCTGGTTGCTATGACACTCGTGTGTCCACCAGTGGTTTTTGCTTCATGCTTGGTAGCTCATGTATATCTTGGTTGAGCAAGAAGCAGCCTACTGTGGCCACTTCCAGTTGTGAGGCTGAGTATAGGGCAGCTTTCACAGCGACTGTTGAGTGTGTGTGGCTCAGACACCTTATGGCTGATTTGGGTGTTGGCCAGTCTTCTGCCACCACCATCTTCACTGACAGTCAGAGCGCATTGGCAGTTGCGAGGAACCCTGTGTTCCATGCTCGCACTAAGCACATTGAGGTGCATTATCACTATGTCAAGGAGAGGTTCTCTGCTGGGGAGATTAGCTTGGCATATGTGCCCACGCAGGAGAACATTGCAGACCTTTTCACGAAGGCTCTGCCTAGGGAGAAGTTTGAAGCTTTTCGCAAAGCTTTGGGCTTACTTCCTTTTGTGGAGTGATTTCCACATAGCTTGGCACTTCCTTATACATGAGTGCCAGCTCCTTGTTCACCGCATCACTCCCAGGGGGGATTTGTTGATATATTTAGGTAGTGATGTGTGTGAACACTCTAGGACCGCCGGGGCACTTTTTTCCCTCTTTAGGAGGTTTTTTTCCCCCGGCTTGTATATACGCCTATTGCCCTAATGGGCTACTTATCTTTGTACATTCTCTAGTAATACATTCAGTATTGTGTGTTTGTGCTCCAAGCTTCTTCTTCTTCCTTGTGCTGTTCGCGTGCTTCCGCAGACGTCTATCTCCAACACATACAAGTGGCCTCGAAGCACTAAAGGTAGGGATGCTAAACTCCAGAAGTGTAAATGTTGAAGTATAACAGGCCGAGCTAAGCTTAAGTATCCCAAGAAACACCTAAAGTTGCATTCAAGTGATATATATATATATATATATATATATATATATATATATATATATATATATATATATATATATATATATATATATATATATATATATATATATATATATATATATATATATATATATATATATATATATATATATATATATATATATATTTATAGATAGGAAAATCACTAAGAAAAGGGACCTCCATAATTAAGCATTAAAAAATATCATTTGGGGACATTAAGGTTTATCCAACACACGTACCAAGGGCAAAAGACCTATCCATGCCTAAATATCAACAAAAAACTTTTCAAATTCTACTCCAAAGAGGTCTAAGAACACTCAAAATGTTTGTGACTTCAAGGGCTAGGGAAATTGTCATCAATGATTTGGACTTAATTAGAGCTCCAAAGCTTTATGTGTGGAGTTCAAAGTCACAATCCATAAGTCCTAGGTATAGCTGACCACACCAACTCAAGTAACACAAAGAATACCCCATTTTACACTCCAATGGACCTAAGAAAACCCAAACAATCTACCTACACTTCATCATCTAGAGGAAACACTCTTCTACTTGTGGCCTAATAAAGAGCAAAGTTACTAAGATTTCACGCATCTCAAAGCAAGGTTAAGCATATAAGACTTCCAAACTAAAGTGTACTCAAAAGTGCCTTTGAGAAGTCCCTGAAAGTCCGATGATTTCCGTAGCAAAGAAATTTACCCTCTGATTTTGGCCAAAAATGCAAATGGGAAACACAAGAACACACCATGATCAAGAAAGAGCCCAAATGTTTAAGAGATCTAAGGCAAGCCATATCCCAATAAATCCTAAAGCAAGAAAAAAGACATCTTATAAATTGAACAATTTCCCTAAAGTCATCCAAGCTAATTGTGCATTCAAAGAGCTCAATTGAGAAAGGAAATGAAATTAGACTAATCTCACCACTTAGATCCCCAAGGCTCTAGAAATATCATCTATGCTCTCAAAAGGTGTTCCAAATTAGGGAAGACTTCCCTAGCCTAGGGAAGTCTCCTGGGATTTCTTTTTCCCTTCTTGAGAGAATCAATTGATCAAGTTGGGGTGTTGTAAGTGGTAGGCCACATTGTGAATCCCCAAAAGTAAAAAAAAAAGAAGAAAAATCCCTCAAAACACTATAAAAGCAATAATAATTTCCCTAGATTAGGGAAATTTCCCTACAAAATTCTGTCAATTTTTAAGTATCAAAGTACCATTTGAGAAATGCAGAGTTGTAAGAGAAATAATTGGTAGGATTTAACTAAATTGGAGATTACGGTTTTAAAAGCAAGGTGCCTATCTAGTCATAGACTTTTATTAGCAAGTGCTACAAGTTCAATACACTCTTTTTGGTTAAAGAAATCTCCGTGATCTCAATCAAAGTGAACCTTTCAAAATAAGTGCCCTAACACACCTACTTGCCTATTTGGACTTCTAGAACCTTGATTTGACATACTCTTTAACTAAATATTCTTTGTTTGAGCTCTAAATATGTTTATGATATGTTTTTTGAACTTGAACATTGGGTGAAAGTGGGAAGTCTAGGTAGCATCTAGAGAATTTCCTCCATTATAGGGGGTAAAAGACAACATCAACAAAAACCTAAAACCTTTTCATCTATGAAAAGTAAAAGCTTCAAAAGGAATTGTCCATCTCTATTGAGGGGTTAATTTATCATTTCTCCAATCTAGAGAGCATTGTAGAATACATAGTATATTGATCAGGAATCCTTTCATCCCAAGAGCTCCATTCACATTTTCTTGCTTATAAACATGTAGTATAGGTTTTTCTTAAAGGTGTACATTTTCATTGGTTGATTGAAGCCACATGGGATGATAGAAGAGACAATTAAGATGTGGGACTCGAACTCATGATCTACCGACTAGGAGTACGATGGGCTAACCACTTGCCCCAAAAGCCATGATTGAGGATTACTTCTTAATCCTCCCTCTTAGGGTGTGGTTCAACCATCTCTTGCCCATCATTTCTTGAGTCTAACACTCTCTTCCCCTTCTAGAGATAATTGTCCTCAATGATCAATTCTTAGTCTCCCCTTGAATTGATGTCCTCACCCTCGCATAGTCTCTTGAACCATCTTATTTTCAACCTTGGTCTCTTGAGCCTCGCCTTTCTGCTTCTTGGCCAATTGCCTATGGACTTGCCTTGCTCTCAACCTTGGTGTCTTGAGCTGTGCCTTTCCGCTTCTTGGCCACTTGCCTATAGACTTGACTTACTCTCAACCTTGGTATCTTGAACCTTGCCTTTCCACTTCTTTGCAACTAGCCTATGGACTTGCCTTGCTCTCAACCTTAGTCTCTTGAACCTAGTTCTCAACCATGCAAGTTATCTTGAATCCTCAATCTAGTGCTTCCCTCTTGGGATGTACCTTGGGGGAATGTACCCTAGCAAGGTGTACCCTAGAAGGATGTACCTTGGCGTGATGTACCCTGCAATGTGCCACATCACACCGTGTTGCGTTGCGCCGCACCGCCTTGCCCAAGCCTACTTCCTAGGCTCTGATACCAATTGTGGGACTCGAACTCATCACCTACTGGCTAGGAGTATGATGGGCTAATCGCTTGCCCCAAAAGCCCTGGTTGAGGATTGCTTCCTAATCCTCCCTCTTAGGGTGTGGTTCAACCGTCTCCTGCTCGTCATTTCTTGAGAATCGACTCATCACCTATCAAGGTATAGTTCTATAACTTTCTAAGTCAATTTTAGAGAGGAAATTGGTCATTTCATTGCATGATTGATTAGATTGCTTGTTTAGTGTGTGTGTGTATGATTCTAAGAATAAAAAAAATGGTAGATCAATGCATAGAAATATCTCTACTATAGAAAGTGCTATAGGCTCTATTAGGAGAACCTACAAGACTTCTAGTGATTCAAAGAGCAAACTAGGGACCATGGCTTCTTCTATTTTCCAAGGCATGCAAAACATTGTTCCCAACATGAATGAGGATTGGATGTCAAGAGTGGAAGGTGGGTATCAAGTAAAAGTCATATTCACATGCACAAACGTATTAGGAGCCACTATAGTCCAAGATGATTATGGAGGCTTGGTAAAATTAGAGATTTAACTCTTCCAAACCTAACAGTTGTTAAAATTGAGGGAGAGTTATTGGTTGATAAATGGGAGCATACTACATGGTGATCAACAAGACAAATAGTAACAATCCACAACAAATAGATTTCACAAAAAATACAAGCCTCTATCTTGATCTGAATCTTGAAGAAAGTAAACTAGATTCCACTACTTCACCTTTCCCATATTCAACAAGGGCCATACACACGAGAGGTAATTTGTGATGGCCTTATCCCTCAAATGTACTTTTCTTCAGAAATGGAAGCATATTTTTGGAATCTTCCACTACAAATGTAAAGGGCCCAAAAGTATGATGAATGAGCACAAGCTGCATGGCAAAGAGGTCACATGAGTTGCCCACATTGACATTGGTTCAACCTCCACCTGTCACAGAAGAGGAGTTTGAAGCCGCTTTGTTAGATACCCATATGTATCTTGAGGGTGAAGTAAGCCTCACCATGCAAGGGCATCACTACCAACAATCTAGCATAATGAGCAAGAGAAGAAAAGCTGGCAAAAAAATGAGAAGATTGGTAAAGTAAAAAGAACTTGGTATTGAGAATGAATCTAGGTGGGAAGAATTAAATCAAGTGCAAGACATTCTTGAAGAACACACATGTAGCTCAGTGATGAGTAGCACCTCCTTTAATGTCAATCCGGGAAGACATGAGGATGGTATGAAGACCACGAGCAAGTGGAAGCACAAGTGCGTGAGTGAGAAGCACACAAGCATGCACACACATACACACACACGCGCACACACAGTAAGAACAAAGAGAGTAAGACAATGGAATCACTTCTATTGCAAGAAAGTTCTCATACAAGCTCAAACTACAAGAAGCTAACCCCAAAAATGAGCTCTCTAGCTCTATTTATAGTTTTTGACTAACTTTGGCCCTGTTCAGACCTAGTGTCCGGCCTAGTTAAAAATTAGGTTCCGGGGCTTATTTGAGGGCCCAAACGAGATCTAAAAATTATGAAAATTGGCAGGCAACTACATCTAAGGCTCCCCAAGCTCGAGGACTCCTCGGCTTGTACAAAATGGAGCTACAAAAAGGTGAAATGATGTTTACAAGGGTTTATAGTGATGAGAATCACTTTAGAATGATGTTGGGGTTTTTGAAAAAAATGAAGGGTAGCCTCAGTGCTAGATCTGCATGTGTGTCCATACTTGCTTCTTCCCGCATCCTGTCAACACTCTCCCCCCCCTAGGGTCTGTCGCCTCTGACAGACCTCTTTTCCGCCGTTTGATCAATGTATTTTTGCAGGAGGTCGGTTGCCAATTCTTGTTCTTTGATTTTTAAACCTCTGATGAGATCTCGTTGCAAGGCCTCCCAATCCACTATACCAGGCATGTCAGGTTGTGGCATCGTGTAAAGCTCGGAGTGCATCGTTTGCTCGCATGCAAAGAGATGGAGTAGATGCGTAGGCCGTGGCGCCAATACCTCTGAATGTGCTTCCCAAAACCCCGTGGTGAACATGTCGTCAAATGTTTGCTTGTAGCAGGCAGGGAGATATCTTATGCGTGCATGCCATGCGTAAGCCACTCGTATGCTCGGGGTTGTGCTCATATCATATAGCAGGTCGTAGTTACCATTGATAAACCCGGGAATAGGAGGTTGAATACGGCATACATTGCGAAAAGTTTTGAGTACGACCTGCATCATGTCGAGGATCTTGAGCATCATCTGGGCAGCGACATCTGGCATAGGGTGGAGGCGTGGTATCCAATGTCTGATGGTTGCAATCATGTATGACACTGTAGGAGTACCGGTTGGGGGGGCGATAGCGGGGTAATTGAGCCATTCTTTACAGTTTGCGTTATTCTGAACCTTGATGGCAAAAGCTTTCCATGATCTGCGTCTTTGCACTGGCCCAAAACACGGATTGTACTTCAAATGCATGGGGGCATGATCCCATGTTCGAAGCATTTCTGGGTAGGTTTCAAGTAACTTTTGCCTCCACGTTGGTTGGAATATGGCCCCTTTTCGTGCCGCTTCTGGTATGTCTTCTGGTTCGAACTGTGTGGCAAATGTTGGGCACTTGTTGGTGACTCGTTTGATTTCTGCATTGTAGTCAGCCAACAATACAAAATAGGGCTTGTATTGCAGTTCTGAACTAGTGATAAGGCGTCTAGGAGCGAGGTGCCTGAAGTATTCTGAGTGAAGGATGGTGTCCTCAATGGCCTTCATTGCCAGCATCTGAGTAGATATCCGCTCCTGATGAGTTTGCCCCATCTCCTCTACTTGTTTCATCCATGCCGATGGGGGTTCCTCATAGGTATCTTGACCTTCTTCTGTTATGCGTCCTCCTGGGAGTGGTTGAGGCTCGTAGGCGTCGTCGAAGGCTTCCTCCACTGGGATGGTAACTGCTTCTTCTTCTGACGGTTGCTCTGGTGGGGAAGGGGGTCGTTCGTACTGCATCAACTTCAGTTTTAATTCTGCGATCTGCTGCCGTAACTCCAGCACGTCGTTGGGCGTTGAATGTTCAGTTTCGGTTGAAGTAGCAGCGTCTGTCATTTCTTTATGTTCCTGTCGGTGTGGTGTAGACTCTTGGGGTCTCTGTAAGTCCTTTAGCTGGTCGGCAAGCTGATCATGTGCTTCTAACAGATTGGCATACGTTTCCAATATTTGTTGTATGCTTTCTGATGGGACCGCTTGAAATTTGACCGGGTCTATGGGTGCTCCCGAGGTGTTTTCCATGGCAGCCTCGAGGTTCTCTTGGTTTTGTTGTTGAAGCCGTCTATTCTCTTCTTGCGCTGCTGCCAGATGTCGTCGTAGCAAAGCCATGTTTCGTTGAAGCCGTGCATTGCGGCCCATTTGATCGCGCAGCTGTTCCTCCATGGCTTTGCTCTCTTCCATATGTCTCGCTTTGAGTTGCGCATTTTCCTGTTCGAGGGCGGAGATCTTGCTTTGTGACTCCGTATGAATGAACTCCAAAGCATTGACACGCTCTTGGAGTGTTGCTGAGAGGGTGCAAAGCCCTTTGTTATTTTCTTCCAATAATGTATATTCTTGCTTAAGCTGAGTGGCAGCTTCGAGCATCGTGTCGAGTGCAAGACTAAATGAGGTGGAAGATGCAGGGGGTTGGGAGATGGGAATGGGAAAAGTGGATGTTGTGCCTACCGTGTGTGGAAGTGGTGATGTGAGTGTAATAATCTGTGACGGTGTTGTGAGAACAGTGGTGGTGGGTGATCCAGCGGATGGTGAGATGTCCATGGGATCGGACATGAGTGAGTGTGATTCGTGAAATGTGAACACCGGGACGGTGGGTGGTGTGACAGTGGTGGCCGTGAATGTGGGGGAGTGAATTTGGGGATGGGACTTATTCTTATGTTCCTCAACCTGTTGAAGAATGTTTACAAGGTAGGTCCAGAAGGAGGGTTGGGTGGTTAGTGTGGTGCTTGAGGCAGTTACAAGGGACGGGGTAGGTAGAGTTTGGGGGGGAGGAAATGGAGGGATGGAGGGCAAAGAGATGGGAAGAGTCTGACTAGTGACAGATGGTTGTCCAACGGCATGGGGGAAGGAAGGGTGACCTAATTGAGGTTCAAAAACTTGAGTGACAGAGATGGATGAGGGTGAAGGAAGGAGAGTGGAAATGGGGGTGTGTACAAGGGTCTCACTATAGGAGGAGAATGGTTGTGTAGAAAGACACGTGGAGAGAGGCTCTGAGGGTGGGATAGGAGATGATGGGGGAGATGGGGCATGCGTAATTTCCTCCAGTTCATCATTGTGCCTAGGGCTAATCATGTGCACATCTTCTGATGTGGACGTAGCTAACGCGGTAGATACTTCCATCTGAATCATCTTTCCTTGTCGCGGCCGTGTATCAATTCTTCTTTGATCATAAGCAGGGTTCTCTTGATAGACCATGGTTCTCATTGCTTCACTGATGCCACAAGTGTCCGCCAACAGATTTAGTGATTCTACAAACTGGGGGTCGATATGCTCTGACTGTAACATCTGGTTTACTAGGGCCCTATTTGCTTCTTCTGACATTTTATGGCGTCTTTGTACCTGCTTGATTGTCTGGTATAATCGTTTGAGCTGTGCCGTATATGCAGGGGCTTCGTCTTCACTCTCTTCTGGGTTATTCCTTGGTGCCTGCTCCTGAGCTTGTGTGTTTAGTCTTTGAGGAGGTTGCGTCACTCCTAGCTCCTGTACGCTGCTTGTCTCGCCTCGTGCATGTTCTCTTTGGGTTGATGTCCCCGGATCGACATTGTCAGGGCAATCTTCACTGTCTGATAGATGAGCCGTCTGCAGAAATGTTTCAAAATCAAAATTTGGGTCTTCGGTGAAAGTGGCCATCGCTGCAAATTCTGCCTCGGTAGGTAGCGGAGGGGCAGAGGGAGTGGGCTGTACCACCTCTCTTGGTTGAGACTCCTGGAGATGGATTGTGATTGGTGCCACCGGGGCTTCCTCTCTAGTGGAGACTTCGGTAGTGGTTGCTGGAGGGATCAGGACTTGTGAAAGGGATCCACGCATTCTTTTTGCAGGCTGACTCCCTGACTTTTGCCCTTTAAACAACTCCAGATGTGCATACTTTAGGGCTCGAGCAACTGGCACATCATACGCCAGACATCTGTAGATGATTCTAGTCAACGCACAACAACCATGTAGAGTGGGCTTCCTCACCCCCCGCTTGCCTGCCTCATATACCTGATCTAGGATCCATACTGGCATCTTAATGGGCAAGCTTCCGGTCTCTGCTAAATACAGTCCGTACCATATCTTCTTGTGAGGCTGAGTGAAACGGTCCTGAGCTGGAAATGCGAAGTGCTGGAGGCACATCCGCAGGGGTATGGCGATGTTGGGGGTGAGGGCGCACATGTCTTTGAGCTTCTTGACTCTATTGCTTTTCATTGATTCTGGTATCAGGGGGTCGCGATCTGAAGGCACATGAGTGCCATACATTTGAAGGGCTTCCCTGATTAATGTTACATTTAGTTCAAACTTCCTCATCTCCTCCAGATTAGATAAGGAGGGCACCCAGAATGTGCCTGAATGATCTTTATCCCCGGTAGGTTTCATCGTAGCAATCAAGTAGTAACACCTGAGGAAGTCAGGTTTTGGTAGAGCTGCACTGAAGTAAGTTTGCAGTCCTGCCTTTCGCCAGATCTCTTGAAGGGGAGCTGCATTTTGTAAGGTCTCAAATTCTCTTGAAAAGAATTGGAAGGTCCACCAAACCCCTCCACACTCCATCTTGGACTCCCAGATGTGGTCCGCGTCTCCCAAATCCCCTGGCATTTCATTGAACCAATGGGAGTGCCCTTTTACTCTTTCGGTTAGTCCACTGGGTGGATCTGGAATAGGAATCCTTCGCACATTCAAGAATTCTTCAGGCCTAGCTGTTGGTGGAGCTTCCACTGGCATGGCATCCCAATTGATAGGGGCACCAGATCCTGCCTGAGAGCTTGTGCCTGCCGCGGTTGCCATGAGAGTAGGTCGCTTATCTGCTGGAAGACGAAAG
Source organism: Ceratopteris richardii (assembly GCA_020310875.1). Taxonomy (NCBI): domain Eukaryota; kingdom Viridiplantae; phylum Streptophyta; class Polypodiopsida; order Polypodiales; family Pteridaceae; genus Ceratopteris; species Ceratopteris richardii. The sequence goes on along the minus strand of CM035417.1, from coordinate 132,528,039 downwards.
GCACATTAGTGTTGCATAGGAAACAAGATGTAATGGTGTTCCCTTCACAATACTAACATGACAATCCCGGAGGTCAGTGGTTAGTGGTGAGGTGTTTATGATATGTGTGAGTGGTGATTAAAGGTCAGTGTCATCCTAGATGCATACTTTGGTTATGCAATGGGCTCGAAATGCTTCTGTGTTAGTGTGGACGGATTTACAGAATAAGGTCAGGGGGTTTAGTACACAGTTTAATTCTCCATACTTTGATACAGGAGTCGTAGCTCTTAGAGCTAAGGACAGGTGAAGATTTTGGTCTGAGTGTGTGATGTGGTTGGGACCTTGTGGGTACCCATTTCCAGACATTCCTGGGGTTGATGGGAGTGTGGACCGTGAGAGGTGTAGGTATCTTGTCACTTCCTGAGTTGTTGGCCAAGAGTGCTTGTGAGAGCTGCTTCATCCTTGTGCCTGTAGTTGAAGTAATTTGGGCTTGTAAGCTAGCCTTGGGCACCCATATCTGTCTAGCATTAGGGATGGCCTTCATTGACCGCTTAGGAACCCAAATAGAGATGGTGTGCCTAGGGGTTATCCTAGGGGGCTTCTTAGCTTTGTTCCTTGATTGTGAGGCTCGTTTCTTGTCTCCTTGAGAATCTGCGATTGGAGCTGTGGGTCTCCCATCCTTGCGTATCCAGATCTGCTTCACACCACGGGATGCTCCATGTTGCGCGGGTTGGCGCTCCTTCCTCTTGATCAGCGGTCTCCTTCGTATAGAGTGATGTTCGGTCCGTTCGTTTAGAATCTTCTTTGGATTAATTAGGAACTCCTTCTTGGCTCCTGAACCTTCAGTAAGATTGACATTCCTCTGCACCATAGAAGTTTGGACAAGCACAACGTGGTTATCTTCGTGTGGATTCCTGGAGGGACCAGGAGTTGTTGCCTGTTCTATTGGTTTGAGTGCTTGATTTTCTAATTCAATCGTGAGACGACTCTGGCCTACCCAAGCCTGAAGAAGTCCACTTCTTAGGTTCAGGTTGACTGCGTGATCATAGATCCAGTCTTGGCCCAAGATAAGCGGTTCGGTCAGATCCTCGTCTTCACACACTAGCACTTTTACTGGCATGAGGACCTCTTGTATGTAGAGGGGAAGATCCACCTCTCCCATACAAGGGGTTTCAACACCTCCTAATCCTATCAGATATGCTTCTATGGGTTTTACCTCCAACTGCAGCTGCAGGCAATAAGAAAGCCGAACTGCACTTGTGGCTGCTCCTGAATCAATTAAAGCCCTCACGCTTGTTGTGCTGTCCTTTTGTCCTATTTCTAGGGTCACAAAAGGTCGTCGGTCTACTATCTTATGGGTGCGTCCACCTGAAGCCTCACACATGGCCATGTGGTAGCCTGGAGACTCTTGAGTGTCAGTCATAGGCTGGTCCCTTCCTCGTCTCCTCAACTTCATTCTTCTGATACGCTCTAAGGCCTCTGCCTGTGCTTCTTCCCGAATTCGTTTTTCCTCCTCTTTACGTTGCTTAGCCATATTGAGTCGGCTTAGCATCTCCTCCGTGAGGGGTTCCTGATACAGTTTGACTCTGCATCCGCTAATATAGTTTGGGAGGACATCCCCCTCTAAAGTGGCTAGTTGTACTGCTCCACTTGTGGAGATCCTATTAATGATCATAGGTCCATAGCCTCTCTTTTCTAGCTTTCTTGCGTGTTGTTTCAATGTGTAGACTAACACTAGATCTCCTGCCTTCAAGCCCTTATCCTTCACATGGGCATCAAAGTATGCCTTTTGCCGTTTCTTTGCAGCATAGATGCCTGCTGCTGCTCGTAGCCTCGTCTCACCTAAACGCTCTAGATCAAAGATCCTAGAGGACAACTCGTGTCCATTCCACTCATGCTCTTGTGCTACTCTTAAAGCTGGAATTAGGAAATCTAAGGGTAGCACCGCATTTTGTCCGAAGACCATCTGAAATGGGGTGGCATTGAGTACCGTTTTGTAAGCAACTCGGTATGCCCAAACAGCATGATGAAGTTGTTTGTCCCAATCAGAGCGTTTATTATTTACAAGTTTCGTCAATACATTACACAGGATCTTATTCGTGCTCTCGGCTTGTCCGTTAGCCTGTGGGTGATAGGGTGCAGATTTCTTATGTATCACCATGAATTCTTGAAGGAGATTTTCAATGACCTCATTCAAGAAGTGCGTACCTCTATCACTAACCAACTCTATTGGTAACCCATATCTAGTGAACACATTTTCGAATAAGAATTTAGTCGTCGTTTGAGCATCATTCTTTGTCGTGGCTTTTACTTCCACCCACTTTGTAAGGTAATCTGTGGCTACAATAATGTATTCTGCATGGGAGTTCCTAGCTGGGGGGTTGATGGGACCTACAAAGTCTATACCCCACTTTGAAAATGCACGACCTCCCATCATTGGCCTCAAGGGCATTTCATCTTTTCTTGTCGGATATTGGGCACGTTGGCATGTGTCGCAACTCTTCACATAAGTATGTGCATCCATATGAAGAGTGGGCCACCACAGTCCTGAGAATAGAATGGTCTTAATTACTCTGTCAGGCCCAAAGTGTCCACCTGCAACACCGCTGTGTGCCGTTTCTAAGACTTTCAGGTAGTCTGATTCATGTACGCACAGTCTTAGGTAACCATCCTTGCCTCTTCTATATAGGTTATCCCCTACTAAGGCATAGTCTTGAGCCTCTTGCTCCATGCTCCGTTTTCTTGCAAGACTAGCCTGATTGGGTAATGTTCCCGATCTCATGAACTCGACCAATGGAGCACTCCAATCGGGGATTGATGACACATGATAAAGAGTGGCATGCTCCACTGGGGGTCTCTTCTGGCATACTGGACAATTGTGGATCCACTCTTGTATTTCTTTGTCCATGCTCGGCCAATACACTCCTAAGCGCTTTAGATTCTGCAATGTTCGCTGTTTAGAGTAGTGATTCCCTAGCAGTCCTTCATGGGCTTGTTGCAGCCAACTAGCATGTTCATCCTCCTCGACACAACAGGCTAACACTCCTTCTGTATCTTGCTTGTACATACTTCCAGCCAAGATTTGATACTTTAATGATTTTACAACTTCCTCTTTGCTGGTTTTCACATTCTTATTTGCAGGCCCGAAGGTTAGGATTGGTACCAGCTTGTTTGCCCATTTAGGAACAACTTCTAAATTGAACAGATAAGCATCGGGCAATTCGTCAGACACTCCTTGCGGTGGCTCTCCTGAAGTGATGCGAGAAAGATGGTCTGCCCTAAGATGGGTTCTACCTTTCCTGACGACAACTTCAAAGTCGTATTCCATTAGTAAGAGAAACCATCTTACTAAGCGACCTGTATTGCAAGGTTTATTGACCAAATATAGTAGCGCTTGATGATCAGTGAAAAACTTGAACTTATTGGCCAATAGATAGTGTCTAAACTTCTTCACAGCATATATCATGCCCAAGCCTTCTCTCTCCGTTGTGGTGTAATTTTGTTCAGCTGCATTTAATTGCCTACTAGCATATGCTATCGGCAAATCTAGATTTCCTTCACCTGTGGGTTGTGCTAGCACACATCCTATTGCATGATTGGAGGCATCTACATGGACATGAAAGGGTTTGCTCCAATCCGGAGTAGTCAATATTGGTGCTGTGCACAAACGTCTCTTCAGCTCATTGAAGGAAGTCTCGCATTCCTCGTTCCATTCAAAATTCGTCAACAGCCCATAAAGAGGTTTAGCTATGATGGCATACATGTGGATAAATCTACGGTAATATCCACAATGGCCCATAAAGGCTTGTACCTCTTTCACATTTCTTGGTCTGGCCAACTCTGCTATTGCTCTTACCTTGTCTTCGTCTGTTGATATTCCATTCTTCGAAACAATGTGACCTAAGATCTTACCTTGGCGTACCATAAACACACACTTTTCTGGATTCAGACACACTCGATAATCTCTACACTTGTTGAAGATTTGCCTGAGTTCAGGGATGTGGTAACTTCTCTCTTGGGAATGAGCGCACAAATCATCCACATATACTTCTAGGCTCTTTTGCAAGAACTCTTTGAAGACATGACACATGAGTCTTTGGAATGTTGCAGGTGCATTGGTGAGCCCAAATGGCATCACACGGAATGCAAAGATTCCCCATTCTGTGGCAAAGGCCGTTTTGTGTTGATCTTCGGGGGCAATGGTTACTTGGTTGTAACCTGAAAATCCATCAAGGAAGCTGTAAACTTCCTTGCCTGCAACACGCTCCAAAAGATGTTCGGTGATGGGAAGTGGATAACTATCTCTAATCGTAGCGGCATTAACTTTTTTAAGGTTAATGCACACTCGCAATTTCCCATTCTTCTTGGGCACCACTACAATAGGGGACACCCATTCAGTGTGCTCAATCTCATATATGAATCCGGCTTCAATCAGCCTGTCAATTTCCTCTTTTATTTTGGCCGCATAGTTGTCATTATATGTGTAGGGTTTTTGTTTGGTGGGCTTAGCATCAGCAGTCATCGGAATCGTGTGAGAGCAAATCTCTGGATCTACTCCTTTCAAGTCTCTATAATGCCATGCGAACACATCCCTATATTCCCTTAATAGAGCTACAAGCTCTACTTCTTCATCTGCACTTAGGTCGTCTCCTATGTACGTACATCGCTCTTCGTTCCCTTCAATGGTCACTACAATTTTTTTAGTCTTCTCTTTATTGTCATATGCTTCTCCTATCATGGCCTCTCTCTTAGGCATTCATACCAAAATTTTTCGGTCTTCCACTTCATATTTCTTGAAATTTTTTGGTACTTCAAACAATGATTCTTCCTCTTCTTGTCTCACTACTTTCCTTTTCTTTTTCTTTTGACCTCCTTCACTTCCTTTCTTTGCACTTATCGTTTTAATACTCGCAAGGGGTTCTTCTTCCTTTTGGGTTAACACCCCTAGGTCTTCTAAGTAATGTTCCTCTGAGTCAAAGTATGTATCCATCACAATGGATTCTAGATCATCGTCATTCTCTTCTTCTCCTATGAACTCACTAGGATCACACTCTTCCAACAAGGGCTGACACATGAACACTGAAATATCGTAACCCTCCTCATCGCAATGGGGTGTCCATTGTTCCTCATTGACTGCAATGTCCATGGTAGCTAAGATTTCTGCCCAACCATGAGGCTCAAATTCCTCATCAGGAAATATCATCGGAGTATAGGCTGGGTCTTTTATTGGTCTATCTCCTGGGGGAGCTCCTTCTTCTCTCGCTTTTCGGCGCTTTTCCTCTTCCTCCGCGACCTTGCACATCCACAAGTGAGTATCTTCATGCAACCAGGATGGTTCAGGTGAACTTCCAGAATGCACGGAGATAGAGTCTTCTTTTGCTTTGTGGATAGGATTCCACTGTAGGGGTGGTACATCTCTGAAGGTGTGATCCTTCAGATTGACCTTGGTGGTGACCCCTAAGTGCTGTAAGTACAAGGAGTTGGTTCCCCAATCTTGTACTATTTGTAATTGTCGTAGGAAGGGTCTTCCTAGGATCATCTCGTAAACATTATTCTTCTCAAAGTCACATATGGCAAATGTATGTTCAAACTCTACACCACAAGTGGTTAGAGTTATCCCTTCAAGCAATCCGAGAGGTCTTTCAAAATGACCATCTGCCATTTGAAGTTTCATTCTCGTTGGTCTTAAGGTGGGTTTGCCCCATCGCTTCCACAGGGAGATGGTCGCGATAGCAACACCGGCACCCGAATCCACAATTGCTTTGGTTGTGTAACCTTGATAGGTGATCGGAAGATAAGTGTTACCTTCTTCACCTTCGCTCATGTCTCCTATCTTGTCAAGAGGTATCTCGGGAACTTTCTACTTAGAGCCTACTTTTGGTATATTGGATTCAAGTTCTGGAACCTGATCTTTCACATGATTCCAGAGCTCCGGTTTTGCCTTGAGGAGTTCCTCTACAGTGAGGTGACATTGAACCTTAGTGTTCTTCACCACATCAGTGTTCCTGGGAATCACTGAGTCTTCATTTCTTACCAATATCGTGGGCGCTCTGATCTGGAGAGATTCAAATTCCCATGGGCCTGTGAAATGAGGCAACTCTTGTAAAGAATTAGATTCAAAATCTAATCTCTCATCCTCTTGTTGCTCTGCTTGATCCCCATAGATAGAGGGAATGTCTTGGGGAAATTGATCACGAAGATCATCAATCTCAGGAATAGGAGGGGAATCACCCTTCTCTTTGGCCCATTTCTCTTCTTGTATTTCCCGTAAGAACTCTGGAGAGTACTGTTGTATTGAAGGAGGTATTCCAGCATCCGTAGAATTAGGAACATAAGCTACCATTTGTGGTGTGCTTCCTCTTTCAACAACTGGTTGAGTCTGTGGAGGTAAAGAAACTTGTGATTTGTTTACCAACTGCTCTAATCTTTCTAGTAAGCCTTGGAAATGCAAATCCGGCTTGACAGCGTTCGTCCGACTGAACTTTTGGCTAGTCTCAAGTATAGCTTGAGCTTGTTCTACCATTTTCATACACATCTTCATCCGTTCAATCTCTAAGTCGGCTCTAGGGTAACTCCTGTCTAGGTTTGCAGCTGTTGGCCCTTCTTGAAGTCGAGCCTGGTAGGCTTTAAACATCATGTCCAAGCCTTCAGGAGTGGGGTCAGCTAATACTGACCCTACTCGGGGTGGTGGGTGGGTTACGAGGGGTGTGTTAGAGGGTGGAGAATTGGAGGGTGATGGGGATAGTAGTGGAGGAAGTGTGTGGGAGTGCGGTTGAGATGTGATTTCTGTGATTTTTGCCTTGGTTTCTCTCACGCTTTCTTCAAGTTCATTTATCTTTTTTGCCCATTGTCTCTTCATTCTTTCACGACTCTCCTTCCAGGCTCTAGTCCTCTTTTTGGTTATGCTCTCTGTTTCACCCACCTCGGGGCTCTGTTCGGGACCAACACCTTGGTGTTGTTGAAGTGCCTGGGCTCTTGTGATCACCTGCACAGGTGCAGTGGAAGTCACGCTTCCTATGGAGTCTACAACTAACCCCACAACATTGATAGGAGTGATCTTAGGCATGTTATTGGGGTTTTTTGGGCAATCTCGTAGGAGATGCTCTTTCCCGCAGTCTTGACAAAAGCCCTGAATGGTTACTGGCTGAGGTAGTGTAGGGATAGGTAGTGGACAATCACGTACAAGGTGATCTCCCTGACATCTGAAACATGGCCCTCTAGGAAATGGGGGTCGTACCTGCCTAGGTTGAGGTCTAGAGTTGGGGTTTGTGTACATGACATTAGAATACTCCGGTTCCCCGCTATTTTCACTTGGGTCCTCATAGTAGTATGACTCGTTATGCTCGGGTGACTGCATGTAGTAAGCCTGTGGGCTATCAAGATGTGCGGAGTCAAAACTATGGTCACTGGGGTCACTGTCTGATAGCAATGGGGTGGCTGGGACTATGGCTCTGTTCGGATTTTCTTCAGTAGATGCATACTTCACTGGGATCACATTGGTTGGAGTAGAGGGTTGCTGCACTAGGACTGGTTGAGGTCTCTGCTGCCCTTGATAAGGTGGCTGATAAGTTTGTTGCGGTCTGTTGTATTGTGGTGATGGGTACTGATTCTGGTATCTACCCTGTTGTGGATATGGCTGAGGATAATTTTGCCTAACAGTTTGTTTGTTATATGGGCAGTCTTGTGCCGTGTGATTGGTGTACCTGCGCTCTATGGTGCAGTATTGGCCACTAAGGTTCGCCTGAGGTTGGGCCATAATGGGGCATACACTTGCCATATGTTCGCCGCCACAATTGTAACACCGCTTAACTGGGGCAAATCTCGGAATTTGCTTACTAGAGACACCTAGTTTTTGGGCTACCTTCTCTGCAAGTTCCTCGATGGATGTGGATTGACCAGATGTCTGTTTACTAGAGCTATCAGAATCCTTATAGATTTTTGATAGTTCTAACTCTTCACCTAGATTGTCCTCAATGTCTATGCACATGCGCACGCACTCCTCTATCGTTCTAGGGTCCTTCAGGTACACATATGACCTGAGCTTAGTGCTCAACAATCCATCTAGGAACAAGGCCACTTGTTTGGCTGGTGTGGGTAACTCTGGCATAGGGCATCTCTCCAGGTACTGTCTAAATCTTCTTCCAGCTAATCTGACCGTCTCTTGAGGTGTTTGTTTGAAGCTATGAATTAGTGAGGAGGTGTTATGCCTGATTCCACTCTTAGAAAACTCAACAATAAATGCCTCTAAGAGTTGGTCTATGTTTCTGAAATGCCTCTCATTCAGTGGTTGGAACCACGTAAGGGCAGTGTTCCTAAGGGTTAGACCGAAAGCATTATATTGCGTGAATAGGTCCTCCACTTGTTCAGCTTTCAACACTTGTCGAAATTCGGCCACATGGTCATAAGGGTCTCCCGTGCCATCGAAATAATTCTTCATGGACTTCACAAGCTGGGTTGGTCGTAGGGTCCTAGTGTGTTCTCTCGGCCTTGGCAAAGGAAAATCATCAATGTCCCGGTGATTCCATGGGGTTCTATGTCTCTCAGTTTCTACTCTATTCCTTTCTGTTCCCGTTCTTTCTCTTCCCAGGGAGTTGGCAAAACTTACCTCAGGTTTGTCTCTACCTCTATCTCTTTGAGCGCCATGAGCGTGGGAGGTCCCAGCTCCTTGATGACCAAAGGATACATTAGACCTTGGTTGGGGAAAAACAAATTCACCCTTCCAAGTGTAGGCATGTCTGCCCTGCTCAGTGACCACGAAGATTCTCTCTGATGTACTGTCTAGGTAGGTTACTTGGCCTGGACTATCAGGGTCTTTAAACTCGTAGATTGTGAGGGTGTTCACCTCCTGAGGTTGAGAAGTTCTATATCTCCAAAAAGCCTCATCGGTTTCCCGATTTAAAAGCAGATCTATGCTTTTATTATCTTGTGGAATCCACTCAGGAGTCATGATTCTGGTCAAGACAGACTTACCGCGAGGAGTTCTTGGCTCTCTCTCTAGGTTCCCTTGCTCTATATCTCCCATGTCGGTCTCCGCAATCACATTTCCAAACTCATCAGTTCTATCGGGAAGAGTGGTGACTACATATATAGTCCCCTCTTTATCTAGGTATGCTCCATCCTCAAACTTGGCTACCGGGTGGTCTATTCCATGGGGTTGGTCGGGGTTCTTAATCTGGACCACCGATCTTCTCAGTCCGTCTTGGTAGATGCGAGCACCTAGACGATTCGTCCTGATATATTCCAATTGAGTCTTATAAGGCCCCTCTGGCTTTTCTAGATAAGCCAACCCTGAACTCCCTACGGGTCTCTCCATGTGATAGGACATTTCAGAATCACTGGTTTCTGATCTGGGAGTGTATGGGTAATCACTCAACTGCTGGGCCCAAGACCTGGCAGTGTGATTGACACTAGCTTCAGAAGATCTGAGGCTTCGTCTGTCTCGTCCTAAATGTCTGCCTGATCTAAGGTTCATAAGCCTGATTTATTTATCCCCTGGAACCCAAGCACACTCTCGTTGCAGGTTGATTTTGCACCAATCACTTTGTTCTTTTTACTTGAATATTATGTTTATGGTCTTGTCTGAAATCGCGTCGTCAGGAGTACTTGAGTGAATTTCCGCACTTGATAAGTGATCGATTTCCGTTTACCTTTTATCCCTTAGGGTTTTCGCACTTAAGACCTATTTACTTCTTGCACTTGGTTGATTAAAACTCTTGGACTTGATTCGTGCCTGACGTGCCCTAATTAATTACCACACCTAAGTCGTACTTAGCCTAGGCTAGGAATCGACAAAGGAGGGTTGAGAGATCTTCCAACCTCAATTAGCTGGTTGACCAGACTGCTACCCAAGCCCAGGAAGCCTTCCCCCAAGCTCGGTACTCACCCTTGCTAGCTTGCTTTGGATTGCCTTGAGCGCACACCAAGTTCCTGCAAAAACTCACCAGTTAGTATAGCTTTATTACCACAAGTAATTGGAAGACACACATCAATATTTTTAGTCCCCCTGGAGTAACTCACTGTACCCCCTGAATCTGAGAACCACTTAGTTCCACCTAAAGGTCAACTTAAAAATGCATGCTCTGATACTTCGCGTATGACTCTTGCAAAAACCAGTCGAGGTCCACGTAGGATTCTCAATGAGCTTTCCAACGAGACCAAAATCTCATCAATCGGAGTTCGTATGGTCAAGTTGTGACCATTCAGGCAGATAGGGGTCAAAACAGGCTCTCAGGGTTCAGGGATTTCCTCACAGGTTCCTAGGTCTTGTCCCACTTCTAAGGCTCTAATGTTACTCCAATGTGACCAAAACTAAGCTCAATTGTACCTCAATTTTACTCCAAAAATTCACTCTAAAATTTCGTGCGTTAAGGCCATGTATCGCGATAGGTCGGGTCGAAGTGTCGCGATACCCCCAAGTGTCGCGATACCCCGAAGTGTCGCGATAGCTCGGCTCGAAGTGTCGCGATACCCCGAAGTGTCGCGATAGCTCGCCAAGTGTCGCGATACCCCCAAGTGTCGCGATAGCTCGTGAAGTGTCGCGGTACCCCCAAGTGTCGCGATAGCTCGTGAAGTGTCGCGATACCCCCAAGTGTCGCGATAGCTCGTGAAGTGTCGCGATACCCCCAAGTGTCGCGATAGCTCGTGAAGTGTCGCGATACCCCGAAGTGTCGCGATAGCTCGAGCTTGACGCCTCGGGGACTGTGCAGACAAATTCCGTACCTGCTGAGCTTGCTGGAGATGATGATGGAGCTGGTACCTGCAAGAAACATGCAAAACAAACACACAAAGCAACAAGGCACACTCGCTCTCTCACAAACTCGCACACAAGAAATGAAGAGAATGGAAAGGAAGAGGGAATGTATAGTGGAGAAGGAGATGAAGGTGGAGATGGAGATGGAGATGGAGATGGAGAAAAAATCAGAAATTTACCTACTACTTACCATTCCAACGCGTCCTCTCTACGTCTTACCATCACACGCTCGTCCTCAAAGCTCGATCCCCGGCAACGGCGCCAAAATTTGGTGTAGCTCAGTGATGAGTAGCACCTCCTTTAATGTCAATCCGGGAAGACATGAGGATGGTATGAAGACCACGAGCAAGTGGAAGCACAAGTGCGTGAGTGAGAAGCACACAAGCATGCACACACATACACACACACGCGCACACACAGTAAGAACAAAGAGAGTAAGACAATGGAATCACTTCTATTGCAAGAAAGTTCTCATACAAGCTCAAACTACAAGAAGCTAACCCCAAAAATGAGCTCTCTAGCTCTATTTATAGTTTTTGACTAACTTTGGCCCTGTTCAGACCTAGTGTCCGGCCTAGTTAAAAATTAGGTTCCGGGGCTTATTTGAGGGCCCAAACGAGATCTAAAAATTATGAAAATTGGCAGGCAACTACATCTAAGGCTCCCCAAGCTCGAGGACTCCTCGGCTTGTACAAAATGGAGCTACAAAAAGGTGAAATGATGTTTACAAGGGTTTGTAGTGATGAGAATCACTTTAGAATGATGTTGGGGTTTTTGAAAAAAATGAAGGGTAGCCTCAGTGCTAGATCTGCATGTGTGTCCATACTTGCTTCTTCCCGCATCCTGTCAACAACACACCAAGAATCTTTACATCAAGAGGCTGAATAGCAAGTTGAACAAATGGATGAATCTCCAATACGATCTCCTAGACCATGTATTAGTTTCATGATCTTTTGTGTGTTAGTGAGTGCAAGAAGAAAACATAATCCACCCTAAAATTATAAACTAGATTCATCTTCCTCAGTAGGAACATGCACCACTAGAGAGATGACTCAAAGCACGTTGCCAATTGCAAGGTCTCGTATGTGCATACTTTAAGTGAATTCACATTCCATGGTGAAAGGAGGAAATTTCTTCTCTTGCTTGATCTTCATGTCTTCCTCATTGATCTGTCTTGGTATCCATTGCCACTGGTATGATGCAACTTGCTTTTCATGGTTGGATAACTTCTTCCTATGTGGTGTTGTTTCTTTGTTCTTAATTCTCGTTAGCATCCTTTGATTTTCCTCAATTCCATGCCTTTGTGTTGTGGCTTATGCCTTGCTTTCTTGCTACTTTATTCTCAAGTGATGATCATTCCCTCATTGTGATTAGGTTTTTCCTTCTTTATCAATGCCTTTGCTTCTTATGCTTGTAGAATTATTTTTGGTATCCACACTTGCTGGCCTTTTCTTTATACTAGTTCCTTTCTTGATTCTTCCTTTTCTTAATCACCTTCTTGTTTTGTTTCATTCTCTTAACTTGTGTTGTGGTGGCTTCTAGATACCTTGAGATTTCATCCTTGGGAATCCATATACGCTTCACTTGATGTGTTGTTGGTTCAACTTTAGAAATCAATAATACCTTGTCTCCTATTTTTTTAGTACATCTCACCACTCGCCAATTTTCTACCTCACCTAGTCTATCTTTTGATCTGCTAGTATCTTAGAGTAGAATCTAATGGGGAATGGTGATTACAAAGAATAGGATTTATGGTTGGAGATAGCCTAAGTGGAGAAGTACAAGTAATAGTAATCTAATCCATAAAACTAGAACATTATTTCATATCTAGATAATGCAAGAGTTCATGCAACTCGTAATCTCGCATGCCATTCTATGGCTAGGATAAGTTTCTTTATTCAAGAAGACTAGACACCTCTCTGCCTTTTAAGTCTTAGCATATATATATATATATATATATATATATATATATATATATATATATATATATATATATATATATATATATATATATATATATATATATATATATATATATGTGTGTGTGTGTGTGTGTGTGTGTGTGTGTATGTATGTATGTTGCGGTGTTGTAAGTGGTAGGCCACATTGTGAATCCCCAAAAGTAAAAAAAAAAGAAGAAAAATCCCTCAAAACACTATAAAAGCAATAATAATTTCCCTAGATTAGGGAAATTTCCCTACAAAATTCTGTCAATTTTTAAGTATCAAAGTACCATTTGAGAAGTGCAGAGTTGTAAGAGAAATAATTGGTAGGATTTAACTAAATTGGAGATTACGGTTTTAAAAGCAAGGTGCCTAGGGCACACCTACTTGCCTATTTGGACTTCTAGAACCTTGATTTGACATACTCTTTAACTAAATATTCTTTGTTTGAGCTCTAAATATGTTTATGAGATGTTTTTTGAACTTGAACATTGGGTGAAAGTGGGAAGTCTAGGTAGCATCTAGAGAATTTCCTCCATTATAGGGGGTAAAAGACAACATCAACAAAAGCCTAAAACCTTTTCGTCTATGAAAAGTAAAAGCTTCAAAAGGAATTGTCCATCTCTATTGAGGGGTTAATTTATCATTTCTCCAATCTAGAGAGCATTGTAGAATACATAGTATATTGATCAGGAATCCTTTCATCCCAAGAGCTCCATTCACATTTTCTTGCTTATAAACATGTAGTATAGGTTTTTCTTGAAGGTGTACATCTTCATTGGTTGATTGAAGCCACATGGGATGATAGAAGAGACAATTAAGATGTGGGACTCGAACTCATGATCTACCGACTAGGAGTACGATGGGCTAACCACTTGCCCCAAAAGCCATGATTGAGGATTACTTCTTAATCCTCCCTCTTAGGGTGTGGTTCAACCATCTCTTGCCCATCATTTCTTGAGTCTAACACTCTCTTCCCCTTCTAGAGATAATTGTCCTCAATGATCAATCCTTAGTCTCCCCTTGAATTGATGTCCTCACCCTCGCATAGTCTCTTGAACCATCTTATTTTCAACCTTGGTCTCTTGAGCCTCGCCTTTCTGCTTCTTGGCCAATTGCCTATGGACTTGCCTTGCTCTCAACCTTCGTGTCTTGAGCTGTGCCTTTTCGCTTCTTGGCCACTTGCCTATAGACTTGACTTACTCTCAACCTTGGTATCTTGAACCTTGCCTTTCCACTTCTTTGCAACTAGCCTATGGACTTGCCTTGCTCTCAACCTTAGTCTCTTGAACCTAGTTCTCAACCATGCAAGTTATCTTGAATCCTCAATCTAGTGCTTCCCTCTTGGGATGTACCTTGGGGGAATGTACCCTAGCAAGGTGTACCCTAGAAGGATGTACCTTGGCGTGATGTACCCTGCAATGTGCCACATCACACCGTGTTGCGTTGCACCGCACCGCCTTGCCCAAGCCTACTTCCTAGGCTCTGATACCAATTGTGGGACTCGAACTCATGACCTACTGGCTAGGAGTATGATGGGCTAATCGCTTGCCCCAAAGCCTGGTTGAGGATTGCTTCCTAATCCTCCCTCTTAGGGTGTGGTTCAACCGTCTCCTGCTCGTCATTTCTTGAGAATTGAATCATCACCTATCAAGGTATAGTTCTATAACTTTCTAAGTCAATTTCAGAGAGGAAATTGGTCATTTCATTGCATGATTGATTAGATTGCTTGTTTAGTGTGCGTGTGTATGATTCTAAGAATAAAAAAAATGGTAGATCAATGCATAGAAATATCTCTACTATAGAAAGTGCTATAGGCTCTATTAGGAGAACCTACAAGACTTCTAGTGATTCAAAGAGCAAACTAGGGACCATGGCTTCTTCTATTTTCCAAGGCATGCAAAACATTGTTCCCAACATGAATGAGGATTGGATGTCAAGAGTGGAAGGTGGGTATCAAGTAAAAGTCATATTCACATGCACAAACGTATTAGGAGCCACTATAGTCCAAGATGATTATGGAGGCTTGGTAAAATTAGAGATTTAACTCTTCCAAACCTAACAGTTGTTAAAATCGAGGGAGAGTTATTGGTTGATAAATGGGAGCATACTACATGGTGATCAACAAGACAAATAGTAACAATCCACAACAAATAGATTTCACAAAAAATACAAGCCTCTATCTTGATCTGAATCTTGAAGAAAGTAAACTAGATCCCACTACTTCACCTTTCCCATATTCAACAAGGGCCATACACATGAGAGGTAATTTGTGATGGCCTTATCCCTCAAATGTACTTTTCTTCAGAAATGGAAGCATATTTTTGGAATCTTCCACTACAAATGTAAAGGGCCCAAAAGTAGGATGAATGAGCACAAGCTGCATGGCAAAAAGGTCACATGAGTTGCCCACATTGACATTGGTTCAACCTCCACCTGTCACAGAAGAGGAGTTTGAAGCCGCTTTGTTAGATACCCATATGTATCTTGAGGGTGAAGTAAGCCTCACCATGCAAGGACATCACTACCAACAATCTAGCATAATGAGCAAGAGAAGAAAAGCTGGCAAAAAAAATGAGAAGATTGGTAAGGTAAAAAGAACTTGGTATTGAGAATGAATCTAGGTGGGAAGAATTAAATCAAGTGCAAGACATTCTTGAAGAACACACACCAAGAATCTTTACATCAAGAGGCTGAATAACAAGTTGAACAAATGGATGAATCTCCAATACGATCTCCTAGACCATGTATTAGTTTCATGATCTATTTCAATCAGTCTTCTACAAAGCAAATAATGTTTCTTGACACTAAAAAAGACACAGAATCTATAGACTCGTTGGAAGCTCCAGATGAACCTCCATTACCAATAAAAGTGATCATAGAAAGAAGTGAACAACAAGAAACCATATCCTCACAAGTTATAAAGAATAAAGTTCAAGAAGGACCCAGAAACAACTCAAGTAAGTACCAGTGTCACTCATGTGCCATAACCAAACATATTATTAAAATTTACACAACCCTTGAACAAAATTTTACACATGCTAAGAGAAAATCAAGCTCGCAGAAGTGAGCCGCTATCACTTCCCATTTTTAAATGGTTAAATGTTGATGTGAATCAGTTAAATCCGGTAGTGATATTGATGATGCAAGGGCCAATGGATACTCAAATGGCAATGATGGAGACAAATAAACGTTTAGAAGAAGAAAATATGGACAAGAAGCCATATAAGGAAACAAATGTAGAACTATCCAAAGAAGCTTTACAATTGAAGAATTAGCACGAGACATTAGAGAAAAAGATGACAGAAACACTAATAAAAGATGATTTAATGTCTTAGAATACTACTCTTAAGGAATGAAAAAAAGGAGATAGCTATATGAGCGTCAGCACAAGAAACATTTAGAGTAAAAGAAAAGAATTGAAAAATAAATTGGATGAGTAATTTAGGGTTTACTTGGAACATTGCAATCATGATAATGATTAAGTATGCACCCTAAGAGATCATTGAGATTCTCACTGAGCACACAAATATCCCCACTCCTCGTCTCTTAGCTCCCACCTTGTTTTATGCCCCCATCTCCCCTCCCAGTAGTGCTCACCCCCCCCCCCCCCCCCCCCCGACCCCCTCCCCTCCTTGGGGCCTTCTCCCTGCTCGCCTTACCCCCCTCCCCCCACATCCTTTCTCCTTGGATCCCCCTAGCTTCCTCCAGCCCGCCTCTCCCCCTTCCCGACCCTCCTTGTCCCCCCCACCCTCCCTAGGGGCCCCCTCATCCTCTCCCCCCTTCCCCGCCTCCCTACACTCTTCTTTCTCCTTGTTGCTTTCCCTCTCCCCTCTCTCCCTCCTTTAGCTTGCATCTTTCTTTCCTTTTCTTTGCATGCATCAAAGCGAGCTTAGACTTTGAAACCGAATGTCTTCAGGCATCCTCAATTATCTGCAAAATCATTAGACTGCACCGCAACCATGCGTACTCAAAGACCTTCTTTAGAGTAGATTTCTTGCTGAGGTTGACAAGCTAGTTGATATCTAGACCTTGGGTTGCAACTTCTATCACGCTGAGATTGGGTCTTTGGAGCCCACGACCCAGATGATTGCCTTGTCCATTACATTTTTGGGTTGGTTTTGCCTACGTCTGCCCTTGCACACATGGCGTTGATCCTTCGAAAGCCCCTTCCTTAGCTTTCATTCCCAGTGAGTTGCTCATGTTCCCCATGATGGCTTGCTCCTCGAGGTTCAGATAGGAGTTGTTGGCAGTAGTCAAGGCACCCAAGGACTCACAAGACAAGGAAGCCAAAGAAGGGAGCCAGAGTGGAGAGAAGGCACAAGCAGACAAAGTAGTCAACGAAGATCTGGCAAATAGGCCATTCAAATTTTTCCAAATCAATATCTTAATAATAGTGATTCTCATCACTAAAAATCATTGTAAATACCATTTCACCTTTTTATAACTCCGTTTTGTGCAAGCCGAGGAGTCCTCGAGCTTGAGGAGTATTAGAAGTATCATCCTATCAATTTTCATAATTTTTAGACTCCATTTGAGCCCTCAATTAGGCCCAGGAACCTAATTTTTAACTAGGCCGGACACTAGGTCTGGACAGGGCCAAAAGCTAGTAAAAAACTATAAAAATAGAGCTAGAGAGCTCATTTTTGAGGTTAGATGGTAATAGATTTGAACTTGTATGAGCATTCTGGATGTAATCTAAAAGAACTCCATTATCTTTCTCTTTGTTCTTGCCGTGTGTGTGCGTGTGTGTATGTGTGTGCATGTTTGTGTGCTTCTCACTCACACACTTGTGCCTTCACTTGCTCGAGGTCATCATACCATCCTCATGTCTTCCCGGATTGACATTAAAGGAGGTGCTACTCATCACTGAGCTACACCAAATTTTGGCGCCGTTGCCAGGGAACGAGCTTTGAGGACGAGCGTGTGATGGTAAGACGTAGAGTTGAGGCGTTGGAGTCATAGGTATTTTCTTCACTTTTATCTATTTTCTTTTGTTTTTCTCATCACCATCATCATCATCACCATCTCCCACCTCCATCTCCATCATCGCGAAAATTTCAGCTTTTGGTCATATCACCATATCCATGCCATTCCCTTCATTTCACTTGTGAGAGAGAGCGAGAGAGCATTTGTGTGCTTGTGCCTTTCTGTGTTTTTTGAGATTTTCAGCAGGAATCAGCATCCCCAGCAGCTATACCAGCTTCAGGAGGTAAAAAATCTGACTGTGCAGGTCTCGAGGCGTTGACCTCTGTCAATCACGACCGACAGAGAAAGTGAACATTTTGCTAAACAAAGTGTATAATCATGATCTGCATGCCTAGAGCTTCCTAAATATGTGTTTAAAATTTTAAAACTCCTCTGTTTTTTGTCAATCGCGATTGACCTATCAATCGCGATCGACAAACGACGACGGACACCAACCGACGGACTCGTCAATCGTGACCGACACCTCGATCGTGACCGACACCTCGATCGTGACCGACTGAGTCAACGATCGATTGACCACGATCGACTGAATTTACGCACGCTACGTGTCAATCGCGATCGAGCCATCAATCACGATCGATCCATCAATTGCGACAGACAGCCTCGACGGACCTGTCAATCCCGATCGACCCAGTCAACGATTGTTTGACCATGACCGATAGAACCCTCGCAACGGACCTGTCAATCGCGATGTACCCATCCATCGCGACTGACAGAGTCAACGACCCTTTGAC
Source organism: Ceratopteris richardii (assembly GCA_020310875.1). Taxonomy (NCBI): domain Eukaryota; kingdom Viridiplantae; phylum Streptophyta; class Polypodiopsida; order Polypodiales; family Pteridaceae; genus Ceratopteris; species Ceratopteris richardii. The sequence continues at coordinate 132,509,644 of CM035417.1, read as the reverse complement.
CACGATCGACTGAATTTTTGGGCCACGTGTCAATCGCGATTGACCCATCAATCGTGACTGACAGCCACGACGGACCTGTCAATTGCGACCGACACGTCGATCACGACTGACATGTCAATAGCGATTGACAGACCACTCGATCCTGATTGACGGGCAAATTTGGCCATTTTTTAGGGCAAAGATAGTTGGTCTATTTTGGGGTATTATTTGGGCAACATTAGAAATTTGTTAGAGCATTGTGAGGCCACTACACAAAGTAGTTTGAGAAGTCCTGTTTGCCTGTTAGCCTGTTTGAACCCTGTTTTAACCCTAGAACCCTGAACAGTCATAACTTTCTCATACGAAATCTGTTTGCAGTGATTTTTGTTACGGTAAAATTAATATCAGGATTATTAGATAAAGTATTTTGAAGTGACCATACCTAGGGGGAAGAAAAACTAAGGGATCCTTAGGATTGTTTTCCATAAAGCCAAAGCACAGTTTGATCTCTGAATTGCATGAATGAACATGGTCTGTTGTATCAATGGAATTCAATTCTTGAGCTAACTTTGGGACTTTTACAGGTCCTTTGAGAGCATCGAAGGGTACTCGAAGCAAGAGTAAGTGCAAGCTTGGGAATACGCTTCCTAGGCACACAAGGGCAACCGAGGAGAGAAGCTAAGGTTGGAAATTCTCAACACCCTCTGTCAACCCCTAGCTTAGGCTAAGTACGGATAGAGGTTTTGATCAAGTAGGGATACGTTAAGCACAACCAAGTCCAAGAACTCTAATCACTCAAGTGCAAGTACCAGAAGATTACATTTGCGAAACAACCTAAGGGAAAAGAAATTAAATCGAGCGACCACACTCAAAGTACGATAAAACTTAAGTGTTCCTTGCGACGAAGATTGATTGGACAAGAAGTGACACCCTAAGGTAAATTAAACAGAACAAGTGACTAATACAAAAGAACTTAGCAACGAAAATTGTACTTGGGAAATTTGGGATTATTCAATTGGGCTTATGAACCTTAGATCATGACGACACCTAGGAAGAGATAGACAGAGTCTTAGGTCTTCAGAGGCTAGTGTCAATCATATTGCTAGGTCTTGGGCCCAGCAGTTGAGCCACTATTCACACTACCCTAGCTCTGAAACTAGTGAGTCTGAGATGTCCCACGATATGGAGAGACCTACAGGAAGTTCAGGTGGGCCATATTTACATAGGGTAGAAGGCCCCTACAAGATGCAGCTGGAATACCTTAGGACCAACCGATTAGGTGCTAGCATCTATGAGGACGGCCTAGGAAGATCTGTGATCCAGATCAAAAACCCAGATCAACCCATTGGACTAGAGCGTCCAACAGTCAAGTTTGAACAAGGAGCATACCTGGACAAAGAAGGAACCATATACGTAGTCATCAGCCACCCAGATAGGACAGACGAGTTTGGTAATGTGATCCCAGAAACGGACATAGGTGACCTAGAGTAAGGGAACATAGGTGGAGAGCCTAAAACCCCTTGAGGAAAATCTGTCCTCACTAGAATTATCACACCGGAAGTGGATTCCCCAGGATAATAAGAGCATAGATCTGCTCTTGAACTGAGAGACTGATGAAGCCTTTTGGAGGTACAAGCCTGGTCAGCCTAACGAGGTTGGAGCGCTCACTATCTACGAGTTTAAAGATCCGGATAGTCGAGGCAAAGTGACCTAGAGGATCTTTGTGGTCTTAGAGCACGGTAGGCATGCCTACACTTGGAAGGGTGAATTTATTTTTCCCCAACCAAGATCTAATGTCTCTTTTGGCCACCAAGGAGCTGGAACATCCCAAGCTCATGGAGCCCAAAGGGACAAAAAGTAGAGATAGACCTGAGGTAAGCTTTGCCAACTCAATGGGAAGAGAAAGGATGAGAACAGAGACGGATAGAGAAGAAATAGAGAGAACTAGAGCTCCAAGAAACCTAAGAAATGCTGATGATTTCCCTTTGCCAAGGCCTAGGGAACACACCAGAACCTTGAGGCAAACCCAGCTGGTTAAGTCCATGAAGAACTACTTCGATGGCACCGGAGACCCATATGATCATGTGGCCGAGTTTAGGCAAGTCTTGAGAGCTGAACAAGTGGAGGACCTATTCACGCAGTACAATGCCTTTGGTCTAACCCTTAGGAACATCGCTCTTATGTGGTTTCAACCACTGAATGAGAGATACTTCAGGAACATAGACCAACTTCTAGAGGCTTTCATTATTGAGTTCTCTAAGAGTGGCATAAAGCATAACACTTCCTCACTGATTCACAGTTTCAAGAAAACCTCTCAAGAGACAGTAAGACTTGCAGGAAGAAGGTTTAGGCAATACCTAGAGAGATGTCCTGTTTCTGAGTTACCCACACCAGCCAAACAAGTGGCTTTATTCCTAGATGGGCTGCTGAGTACAAAGTTGAGATCATATGTGTACTTGAAAGACCCTAGAACCATAAAAGAGTGTGTATGCATGTGCATTGACATTGAAGATAACCTTGGGGAGGAATTAGAGCTTTCAAAAATCTACAAAGATTCAGATATTTCTTCTAGCCTCTCTTCCTCGCAATCCACATCTATTGAGGAACTCGCTGAGAAAGTAGCTCAAAAACTAGGTGTCTCCAGCAAACAAATCCCAAGATTTGCCCCAGTTAAACGGTGCTATACTTGTGGAGGTGACCATATGGTGAACGTATGCCCCATCATGGCTCAACCCCAAGTGAATCCCAGTAGCCAATACTGCACCATAGAACGGAGATACACTAATCACACAACACAAGATTGCCCATACAATAAGCAAGCGGTTAGGCAAACCTACCCTCAACCATATCCACAACAGGGCAGATACCAGAACCAGTACCCACCACAACAGTATGCTAGGCCTCAACAAACCTACCAACCACAATATCAGGCTCAACAGAGACCTCAACCAGTGCTAGCCCAACAACCTCTAGCTCCAGCCAATGTGATCCCAGTAAAGTATGCAGCTGCAGAAGAGAATTTGAATAGAGCCATAGTGCCAATAACACCATTGCTTTCAGAAAGTGACCCCAGTGACCATAGTTTTGATTCTACACATGTGGATAGCCCCCAGGCTTACTACATGCAGTCTCCTGAACATGGTGAGTCCTACTATAGTGAAGAACCGAGTGAACCGAGTTGGGATCCAGAGTATGCAAATATCATGCACACAAATCCCAACACTAGACGTCAACCTGGGCAGGTAAGACCCCCATTCCCTAGAGGACCATGCTATAGATGTCAGGGAGATCACCTCATTCGTGATTGTCCAATGCCTGCACCTACATAACCCCAGTCAGTAACAATACAGGGCTTTTGTCAAGATTGCGAAAAGGAGCATCTCTTACGAGATTGCCCAAAGAATTCCAATAATATGCCAAAAATCACTCCAATTAATGTTATTGGGTTAGTAGTAGACGCTACAGGAAATGTAACTTCCACTGCACCAGTATAGGTGGTCACTAGAGCTCAGGCTTTGCAGCAAAACCAAGGGTTAGGCCAAGAAAAGAGTGCAGAGGTTAGTGAAACTGAGAGCATAGCCAAGAAACGGTCGAGAGCCTGGAAGGATAGCCGAGAGAGAATGAAAAGACAATGGTCTAAAAAAATGAGCGACTTAGAAGAAAGCATAAGAGAAAAAAAAGCCAAAATTGTTGAACTCACCTCTCAAACAAACTCTCACATACCACCACCACCTTCATCCCTATCACCATCTAATCCACCATCGTTCAAACCACCTCAGACCATCCCACCATCCCCTAGAGTAGGATCAATATTAGCTGACCCCACTCCTGAAGACATAGACATGATGCTTAAGGCATATCAGGCCAAAATCCAAGAAGGGCCAAATGTGACGGATCATGACAAGTGCTACCCTAGAGCTGACTTAGAGATAGAAAGAACCAAGCTTTGCACGAAAATAGTCACATTGGCTCAGACCATGTTTGAAGCCAGTCGCCTCTTCAACTACTCTTGCTTAGCTAAGGCACAATTGCACTTGGATGGACTATTAGAGAAGTTAGAAAGCATAATTGCAAGATCTACCAAGGAGGAAAAAAACCACGGAAGAGATGAGGCAAGTAAAAGAATAAGCATTCCCCCACTGGAAGCTTATGTGCCCAATTCCACTGAACCAGACACCTCTTCTTCTATGAACAGGTACACACCAAAATTCCTACGAGAAATTCAAGAAGAGAAATGGGCAAAAGAGAATGAAGTCCCTCCTCCCATTGAACTTGTGGGTGACGCGCATGATCAATTCCCACAAGACATTCCCTCCATTTATGGAGAGCAAGAGAGTGCACAATCTCAAGAGAGATTAGACTTTGAGTCTAACTCTTTACTTGAAAAAGGTTAATGCTACCACTATTCGAGATAACTATCCGCTTCCTATTACAGAACATCTCTTAGAAAGAGTAGCAGGCAAGGAAGTATAGAGTTTCCTTGATGGATTTTCTGGCTACAATCAGGTAGCCATTGCTCCAGAAGATCAACATAAGACGGCTTTTGCCACAGAGTGGGGCATATTTGCTTTTCGAGTAATGCCATTTGGGCTTACCAATGCTCCTGCAACCTTTCAAAGACTGATGTGCCATGTATTTAAAGAATTCGTGAGGAAGAATGTAGAGGTCTATGTTGACGATCTTTGTGCTCATTCCAACATTAGACAAACACATATACCTGAGCTCAGGCAAATCTTTGACAAATGTAGAGAATATCAAGTCTGCCTGAACCCAGAAAAGTGTGTTTTCATGGTTAGGCAGGGCAAGATTCTAGGACACATAGTGTCAAAGAATGGCATATCTACGGACGAAGAAAAAGTGAAAGCTATAGCAGAGCTACCTAGGCCAAAGAATGTCAAGGAAGTACAAGCTTTCATGGGGCATTGTGGTTATTACCGACGTTTCATACACATGTACGCCATCATAGCGAAGCCTCTATACGGACTTTTGACTAACTTTGAGTGGACTGATGAATGTGAAAACTCTTTCAATGAGCTCAAAAGAAGATTGTGTTCATCACCAATCTTGACCACACCAGATTGGAATAAGCCCTTTCATGTTCACGTGGACGCATCCAATTATGCTATTGGATGTGTACTCTCACAACCTACATGTGAAGGTACTATGGATCTTCCAATTGCCTATGCTAGTAGATAGTTAAATGTAGCTAAACGGAATTATACCACTACTGAGAGAGAAGGATTAGGCATGGTGTATGCGGTTAAAAAGTTTAGACACTATTTGCTTGCAAATAAGTTTAAATTTTTTACTGACCATCAACCATTGTTATATCTCGTGAACAAGCCCTCCAATACAGGTAGATTGGTGAGATGGTTTCTCTTGCTAATGGAATACGACTTTGAGGTTGTGGTGAGGAAAGGAAAGACTCACCTGAGAGTAGACCATCTTTCTAGGCTTACGTCTGGAGAAGCCCCACAAGGAGTATCAGATGATCTTCCTGATGCTTACCTGTTTAATTTGGAAGTTGTACCTCAACGGGCTAAGCCATTAGTGCCAGTATTGACATACGGGCCTAACCACCCAGTCATAAACACTCAAGATAGAGAGGTAGTAAAAGCCCAAAAGTACCATATCATGACAGGAAGCATGTACAAACAGACAGATCAAGGGATTGGCTTGTTGTGTGGGAGCGGACGAGTACGCAAAATGGTTGCAATCAGCACATGTAGGTGCATTAGAGCAACACCATTCGAGGCAAAGAACTTTACAGACACTAAGGAGATTTGGAGTGCATTGGCCTACTATGGAAGCTGATGTACATAAGATGTGTAAAGAATGCCCGATCTGCTGCACTAAACCACCTATGGAACATGCCACTCTCTATCAAGTGTCCATAGTGCCGGATTGGAGTGAACCACTAGTAGCCTTCTTGAGGACAAAAACATTCCCACAAGATATGACATTGGCTAGACAAAGAAGTCTAGAACAAGAAGCCCTAGATTACTCACTCATTGGTGATAATCTATACAAGCGTGGTAAAGATGGTTACCTTAGATTATGTGTCCATGAGAGTGAATATCTTAAGATCTTGGAAACTGCTCACCAGGGTGTAATAGAAGGACACTTTGGACCAGATCGGGTGATCAAGGCAATCCTATTTGCAGGATTATGGTGGCCAACCCTTCATATGGATGCACATACCTATGTGAAGAGGTGTGATGTTTGCCAACGAACTCAGTATCCTATACGCAAAGATGAAATGCCTCTGAAACCTATGATGGGTGGACGTGCATTCTCTAAGTGGGGAATAGACTTTGTTGGTCCTATTAATCCCCCAGCTAAGGGCTCACATGCTAAATATATCATTGTGGCCACAAACTATCTAACCAAGTGGGTAGAGGTAAAAGACACCTCAAAGAACGATGCCCAGACGACAGCCAAGTTCTTATTTGAGAATGTGTTCACAAGGTACGTACTACCTATTGAGCTAGTAAGTGATAGAGGCACTCACTTCTTGAATGAAGTTATTGAAAACCTTCTCCAAGAATTCTTGGTTATACACAAGAAGTCTGCCCCCTATCATCCGCAAGCTAATGGGCAAGCCGAAAGCACAAATAAGATTCTATGCAATGTGCTGACTAAATTGGTGAATAACAAACACTCTGATTGGGACAAACAACTACACCATGCTGTTTGGGCATACCGAGTTGCCTATAAAACGGTACTCCAAGCCACACCCTTCCAGATGGTATTCGGTCAAAATGCAGTGCTATCATTGGACTTCTTGATACCTACACTAAAAGTAGCACAAAAGCATGATTGGACAGGCCATGAACTCGCTTCGAGAATTTTTGACCTTGAACGATTAGGTGAAACAAGACTAAGATCTGCAACAAGAATATATGCAGCTAAGAAAAGACAGAAGGCGTACTTTGATGCCTATGTGAAGGATAAAGGCTTGAAAGCAGGGGACCTAGTGTTAGTCTACACGTTGAAGCAACATGTGAGAAAGTTAGAGAAGCGTGGTTATGGACCTATGATCATAAATAGGATCTCGACTAGTGGAGCAATACAGCTAGCCACTTTAGAAGGCGATATTCTCCCTAGCTACATAAGCGGATGCAGAGTCAAGTTATATTAGGAACCTCTGACTGAAGAGATGCTAAATCGACTCAACATTGTCAAGAAACGCAAGAGGAAGAAAAGCGCATTCGAGAAGTAGCTCAAGCAAAAGCTTTAGAACGCATCCGAAGGATGAAGTGGAGAAGATAGGGTAGGGATCAGCTAAGGGTAGATGACTATGCAGACCCAAGATATCATATGGCTATGTGTGAAGTCTCAAGTATAAGTTCCTGTAGAATAATTGATCGACGTCCTTTTGTAACCTTAGAGATAGGACAAGGGAAAAGTGCAAGGACTGTACGGGCCCTGATTGACTCAGGCGTAGCCACTAGCGCGGTTAAACTTTCTTATTGTCAGAAGTTGAAATTAAGTATCAATCCTATTGAAGCATATCTCATAGGATTGGGAGGTGTGGAAACCCCTTGCATGGGCGAGGTGGAACTTCCCCTCTACATTCAAGATGTTCTAATGACAGTTGACGTGCTAGTGTGTCAAGATGAGGATCTCACTGAGCCTGTTGTCTTGGGTCAAGACTGGATCTATGATCATGCAGTCAACCTAAACCTAAGAAGTGGAATTCTTCAGGTATGGGTGAATCAGAGTCGAATTACAGTTGAGTTAGACAATGGAGCACTCAAGGAACTAGGAAAGGCACACACTCCTGGTCCTTCCAGGAGTACACATGAAGATGACCATGCTATTCTTGTCCAAAACTATGTGATGCAGAGGGATGATTCTCGCAACACAGAAGTCAAGGATGCAATGGAACTCCCTTCTTTTCCAAAGGCCATCGGGATGCAGCAACCAAAGACAGATAAAAGGCAGAAGAAGCAGACGACTTATGCCCGAAGCCAAAAGAAAATACGAAGCACCGTGTCTCAACCATCAAAACAAGTGTGGGTGCGAAAAGGCGAGCATCCTAGTGCGGTCAAGCCACAACAACTAGCTCAACTTTCTATTAGTGATCAACGACATGATACTAATAAAAAGCCTTCCAAAAATTCTTCTGTGAAAGTGAAGTCTATCTGGGTACCCAAGAAGTCGATGAAGGCTGGCCCACCATCAAGACAAATTTGGGTGCCTAGGGCTTGCTTGTGGGCTCAACTAGTCACACATAGATCGCACCATGTACAACAGGGTTCACTCACTCGAAGAGCTGATTCCCACTCTTATGCAATACACACAAACACATATTTAACCATGAGCACGAGCGAAATCACTTGTAAATGGGCCCCTAAAAAGCCTCATTTCCAAGTAGACACCCTCATAAAGCCCTCCAGAGTCTCCACAAACCCAAAACCTAAAGTCATTCACTGTGTTTGGCAGCCCAAAGCTTGTAGTAAACATCCCGATCCCATTTGTACATTCATCTCCACCTACTAACTGCACCATTTTCACACTTCATCTTTTCACTTAGCTCATAGGACTACTTGTTCACTAACCACACACACAATCATCGAGCACTCACTGACCGACTAACTCATCATTCACCTCATGTCAATGTTGTAACAGCGACAAAAATTGTTCTATCTTGTCCATTACAATGTTAACGCATGCTTCTATATTCTCACAGAACCAGCAAGTAACATGGCAGAAGCAGGAGGCACTAGTTCCCAGGCAGGATCTAGCGCCCAAATTGTGGACATTGAAACTCTCCTTCTTGAACCACAACTCACCGAGAGGCCTCAAGAACTTAGAGCTGTGCATGTGCTTCCTATTCAGGACCCTCCTCAGGGACACACTTCTCAAGTGGCGAAACACGCACATTGGTTCAGTGATGTCGCACGACCATTGGGAGACGGCACCTACTTTTGAGAGGCAAAAATTGAGTTTAATGGCAAATGGGGACGCTACCATTTCTTCACCCGCAAATTTGAGCAGTATCAGAATGCAGAAGTAATGCGATCGGTATGGACCAAAGCGGGCTTGGATAGCTATTTCCGGGCACATTTACCTAAACCAGATTTCCTGCGTTGCTCCTACCTTATCAGTACCATCACCCCTAGCAGAGCCAAGGGAGGCGATAGTACTTTCGTGCTACCTTCATTGACACCAGGCCACGAGCTCAAAAGATTCAAACTGACCCTCAACCTAGTACGAGAAGCATTGAACATGCAAGGTATGCATATTCCCACTGAGAAAGAAACAATGATTCCAGGCAGGATGAAGCACAAGGATCTCCACAAATTAAAGGACATGGTAGCAATGACACCAACCATCGCTCTCCACCTACGAATGATCATGCAACTTCGCTTTCCCTGCCCAAGAACGCTTCACTATGCCACCAAAAAAGATCTGGTTCAACTTGTACTTGGCGGAGACAGAGGATCTCACAATCAATGTACCACACTGGATCATAGATCAAATCCACCTAGCCCATCAGCGATGGAATAAGAAACAGAAGAACGTGCTTCATGGGTGCTGTGCACTAACAAAAATAATTTATAGATGCTTAGCTTATGACGTGCCCATTCAAAGAGCACTAGTGTGGTCCAGAGCTCAGGAGTTCCAGAGACGACTATCCACAACGGGCCCTCCATCAAAGAAAATGAGAGGTGCAGTCCAATTACCGTGTGCCCAAGCAAGGGGAGCCACCACCACACCAGAAGTGACCCCTCCACAAACGCGACGTGTCCGTCCGTTTACAATTCGCTTACCCAGACAGAGTGTAGAAGGACCTAATCTAGTTTTCCCTCCTATCCCTTCTGACCTGGAGTTTCCACAAGGCTACACCTTGAATGATCTAACCTCGAGACGGAAGCAGAGCAGACCCAAAGAGCACAACCCACTACAACAACTTCAGCCCCCAACCAACCGGAAGTAGTAGAAGTAGAGGAAGATGAAGAAGAGGTTGAGGATGAAGAAGCATACGAGGATCACGATCAAGAATACAAAGAACCTTCAGAACTAGCGAGTGCCCCAGCCTGTTCGGCACAAATAAAAAGATTGTATGAAACCATGAAGCGAGTCCAGGAACAGCAGAAACTATCACTCGAAACAGGAAAAATGCTAATAAGTCGGATGCGGTGGGCCTGGATGAAGCCATTCATTCAGCTATGTCTTACATTCATCACTTCGAAAAATGAGTGCCAACCCGCCCCATGCGATCCGACAAGCAAATTCACATCAATGTATCAACGCCAGGAGATACCACACAAAGAGAAGAACATCAGGCGGAACCACTCTCACCACACCCCTCACCTCTCACTACACAATTCACTTCACCACATGGCACTACCACCCCCACTTCCACCATTACCACATATGTCATGGGAATTCCTCTCTCTCTCGGCATCCAATTCGGAGGAGTTACCATGCCCAGTTTCACAACACTATTCACGAACATCACAACCACCCCGCCCACTGTCCCCATCTACACGGTCACACACACGTTTGACACCATGGAAACATCAGCAGCCACAGCACCACTCCCTCCCCCCACGCAGCCTCAATCTCCCATACCCCCTCCACCCACATCACCACTTGACTCCACCTCATTCACGACTCCCTTTCCCTTCCCCATCCCCCCTACATCCTCTCCTTTCCCTGCATTCTTTAATGTAAATAATGTGTTTTCGACGTTACATCAATGTGTGTATCAACTACAGAGTGAGTATGAGACTCTCGAAGACCATCATCGTCAACTAACTACGAATCACCAACAACTACAGAGGCGGCTTACAACTATAGAAGATGAAAATGCTGACCTCAATCAACGCTACACCACACTCGAGCAGGCCCATCAAACCCTCCTGGAGACACCCCAACCCTCACAGTTGCCAGGCGTCAAACAACTCGAAGCTTTACTTGAAGTCTACCAAACAGATAATCTAAGAGTCTGATGTAATTTGACCCTACTCAGGAAACACATGGATACCGCCTTGGAAGAGAACAAGCGTCTGCAGAAGCAAAACGAAGAAAATCTAGAAGCTGCAATGGAAGGCTCCCCCCACGAGATCAACCCAGAACAGTTTAAAGCAGTCCCCTCAGATACAATGAAGATAATCCTGGAAAGCTATGCTGATCTATTAGAAGCACATGATAATATGGAAAAGGAACGAGATGCACTACGCTGCCAGCTCCGGGAACAGGAGGAACAACCCAAGGTCATAGCGACAACATCGACTTCAGAGGAGGTAAAGGCATTAAAGGATCAGGTGGAAGAATTGCAAAAGAAGCTACTGGAGCATGAAAGACAACCCTCTCCAATTATAGAACCAGAGCCATATGAATTGGTGCCCATTGAGGTGGATGAATCATACGAGGAACCATATGTTCCTATGCCGATGCCAGGAGGTCAGCAAACCTCTGAAGGAATGGACACCTTGGAAGTCGAAGCACCCGAATGGCTCCAGAAACTCAAAAAGACAGCTAAAACCCACGAAGATCGAGTGGCAGTCCAAATCCAATCAATGGCTAAATTGGAAGACACTATCATAAACTCAGAATATTTCCGAAGTATGTCTCATCATAGATGGATAGGCACCAACGATGATCAATATGTGCCTTATTGTGTACTCTTGGCAGATTACAACGCAGAGATTCAACGACGATGTGGCAAGGCTCCAACCTTTGCCACACAATTTGGCCCCGATGATATCCCTGAGAGTGCGCTAAAAAAGGATCCATTCATCAACCCACCTGGAGGATCCGTCTTCTTGAGACCTATCCCGAGATGGTTCGTACCTGGAACATCATGCAGCTATTTATCAAATACAACCCCTGTTATGTTCCATTCCTCCGAAGACGCACCTGGCCTGAGTTTACTATTCCTGTCAAGAACGTCAAAGGCTGTGCAAAGTGGTTAAATTATGTCTATCTAGCACCTCCACTAGGACCTCCCACCGTTGCTTATATGATTTCTACAATCCATCATTGGAGCCTTCGACTATGGAACACCCCTGATGTGATGGCACAGATGTGAATGAAGATCTTTGAATTGATGCTGATCATATTCAGGACATTCCAAAACATCAAAGACCCCCATTTCTCACGAGTTGGCTTGACTGTAGGCAACCTAGACCTGGTATACGACATGAGAACCATCCCCTCAATAAAGGTAATATATGCCTGGCATGCAAGAATAAAATACCTCCCAGCTTGCTTTAAGCAGACCTTCGAGGAGATGTTTGTCACAGGGTTCTGGGAATATCACTCAGAAATATTCGTACCCAGGCCTTCACATCTCCTCCAACTATTCGCTGTGGAGAGGACCATCCACTCAGATCAATTGCGGGTGCCACATCTAGACATCCCAGGTCCAGTGGATTGGGATGCATTGTTAACAGACCTAGCACGAGGGCTGCGACTAGAAGAACACCACCTTGCTTCAGATGTGGTTCAATACTATGTCCAACGCTCAGCCAAACAAGGGTCTGTCAGAGACGACAGACGCGAGAGAGGGGGGGTGTTGGCAGTAGTCAAGGCACCCAAGGACTCACAAGACAAGGAAGCCAAAGAAGGGAGCCAGAGTGGAGAGAAGGCACAAGCAGACAAAGTAGTCAATGAAGATCTGGCAAATAGGCCATTCAAATTTTTCCAAATCAACATCTTAATAATAGTGATTCTCATCACTAAAAATCATTGTAAATACCATTTCACCTTTTTGTAACTCCATTTTGTGCAAGCTGAGGAGTCCTCAAGCTTGAGGAGTATTAGAAGTATCATCCTATCAATTTTCATTATTATTAGACTCCATTTGAGCCCTCAAATAGGCCGGGGAACCTAATTTTTAACTAGGCCGGACACTAGGTCTGGACAGGGCCAAAAGCTAGTCAAAAACTATAAATAGAGCTAGAGAGCTCATTTTTGAGGTTAGATGGTAATAGATTTGAACTTGTATGAGCATTTTGGAAGTAATCTAAAAGAACTCCATTATCTTTCTCTTTGTTCTTGCCGTGTGTGCGCGCGTGTGTGTATGTGTGTGCATGTTTGTGTGCTTCTCACTCACGCACTTGTGCCTTCACTTGCTCGAGGTCATCATACCATCCTCACGTCTTTCCGGATTGACATTAAAGGAGGTGCTACTCATCACTGAGCTACAGGAGTATCTCCCCTTGTTTTCCTAGATTGGCAGGTCTCTTGGCACCTTCTTAGAGGTCCCAAAGACTACAACCTCTATTTTGACCAAGGTGATGTGTCTCCCATTAGTGTGTATTCTCATTTGTTACCTCCCAAAAGTGCTATTGAAGATTGGGCTTCCTTTACTCTTAAGAAGATGGTTGATTCAGAGGGACAAATATTCGGGCCTCTTGAATCAATGTTTTTCTTGTTGCAAGGTTGGCCACCTTGTGAAGGCATCCACTTCGAGGACCAGACATCGGGCCAGACAACATTTAAGGAAGGAGGCTCAATGGCTACATGTGCAGGCATCTCATTCTCCATCCCCTGCTTCGGCTCCAATTAGCTCCTCACCTCTAGATGAGGGTGGGTCTTACCTTCACTATAACGCTCTGACTATGATGGCTACCCCCTTGCCCTTGGGCATAGGTTGATGGCAGAGAGGGTGTCGACAATAGTTTGTATGACAACCCCATCTGAAGGTTCTAGAGAGCTTTGTTCCCAGAGGGAACTATTTCAACGCTCTTTAGGAGGACTTTCCTGGGACCCCTAGCATGATACTAGAGTAGGAACTTTCTTTTGGTGCCCCTTCGACTTCAGTGCCCTCTTCTGGGACTTCTCTCTCAGTCCTTGTACCATTGGTATCCTCTCCGGCCTTCCATCAAGGAGTGGTCTCTTCAACCACCAAGGACTTCCCATCTTGGGCCTTGATGATCCCTTTATAATGAATTTTAGGTGAGTTGGGTGGTCCATGTGGGTCACTCTCCCCACATCCCCCTATCTCGCTCGATATGTCACCTCTTGATTGCTATTCCATTGGGTCTAGCGAGTCTTGAATACCATCTACAAGTAGAGAGCTTTGGTTACAAATTCTCGAAGTTCTTCAAAGGGCATGAAGACTTTCTTGCTTCTCCTATTTGGGTCCATGTTGAGGCTCTTGCTTCTTGCAACAATATTACCTTGGAGTTAGATGTTGCTTTCTTGTTCCCTCTATGTGGAGCCATGCAACCCGACTAGTCTCTTGGGGAGGCATTATGTTTTGTCCGTGCACACGCCATTGAGTTCTCCCATCACCTTGGGGATCTTGATCTCACCGACTTGTTCATCCGGGCTTGGGATACAACACAATTTCTCTTCATTCCTGGTGCAAAGGAGAGATGGCTTATTTTATATGTGATTGTGGATACTCAAAATTCTCCCCGTTATATGTATATTCATGAGGAGGAGCCTGGCCAAGAACAGGCATGGGCATCACTTGAGTCCACTTGTCTTATTCTATGCAAGGTTTTAGTGGAGTAGTTGGCTTCCTATGAGGGATGGTTTGTCTCAGATTACTCCTGTTCCAAACTAGCTTCGAACATGGCGTGCTTCACTAGTGCAAAAGCATCTTGGTTTGCCCCATCTCCATAAAGGTTCTATAATGGAATTTTCAAGGACTGAGTGGACCACAAATTTTATTCTATAGAGCTTGCCGTTGTTACGAGATCCATCAGTGCTTTGTTGGTGCGTCCATTGATGTTCTAATGCCACAGGAGCACCATATCTCCTTGAGCCGTGTGTGGCAGTGTAGACAACTTTTGTAGTGACATGCAGAGGTTTTTTGCTCCACTCGATATGGGCTCCATGGCTCTCAAGGTGGTGTATGCATCTCTCTAGGGGGCATCCTAGTTGTGCCCGATAGTGGATAGAGGCGAGATTATCCTAGGAAGGTCTATTTGGTTGATCTTGCAACATGGGGGCATGAGGTGTGGGCTCATGACTCTGTATGCTATAAACCATGAGAGTGCTCATGCAACTTTCTTGTCCCAAATCACTGATGCTGTTCCTTGTGCCAATGCATGATGTGTTGCAAGAGACTTCAACATGATTGAGGCTCATGAGGATTTCCAAGGGTTATTTCGACCACCGTACATGGCTCTAACCTTGTGGCTTGGGAGCAACTATGTTTGATCTTGAGGTTGTGTGATGTATGGCACACAAAGGGTTTTATTTGTGAGAGTGACAACCTTCATTTCTCTTGTTCTGACAGAAGGATCAGAGGGATGAACCTCTCATCAATTGATGTATTGGCTGATTATGGTGGTAGGACTTGTATTGTGGTGGGCTCTTGTTTCTTTGATTACGCCTGTGGTTGTCTCCTTTGAGGAGAAGAGTGCTAGAGGGTCCACGGTGTTGCATATTCTTGAGCAAGTTCAACTTGATGGGATTTTGGCTGATCAAATTGAGATGATATGGTCCCAGTTTTCTTGGGTGGAGGGTTGGTGAGCTCAGTCCCTTGCAATTGACTTATAGCAAGTCAACTTGTTTTTGCATGAGGAGAGAAGTCAACGGTTGGCTTGGTGTCGGGAGAGTGAGCATTGTTGGCATAGAGGTATTGCATCCCTATAGTGATTCGTAGAGTGAGAGTCAGATTGCAAGTGGATTGGGAGCTTGCCCAGGCACAACAAGAGTTACAAGAGATGGACGATAGGTGGTTTGCCTTCTTCCATCATAGATAGGCCTCACATTGGACCCAGGTTGGTGATTGTTTTTTTGGCAAGTTCTTCTCGATGATCTAGTCATGCCATACGCATGGTGGGATCAAGTAGTTGCATCGGATGGATGGCTCTTGTGCTACTGAGCCTGAGGAGCTGAGAGAGATTTCCACTCAATTTTATCGCACCTTGTTATTTACATAGTCTCATCACTCTTTCCTTGGAACATAGTGGCCTTGGGATAATTGACCCTGCATGTCAGAGCAAAACCTTGTTGGGCAAGTTTATTGTTCATGGTCTGCTTCTTGGTCCTAAGCCTTGGAAGGACTTTCTTCTTCAATAGCTTGGTCTCTTTACTCTAGCCATTAGGGGGCCCTAAAATCCTAAGATGAGATGGATTTTTGCCAAGATGAGGCATATATTCTTTTCACAATGTAGTGAGGATCGATTTGCTTGTAGTATCTTGAGATCTTGGGAGCAGTCATGGCATGCTCTTATTCAGATATCTCCATCATTTGTTGAGAAGAAGCTTCACGAGCCTGTTACTTGGAGTCCCCTCATTGGCTCAAAGAGGGTGTTCATGGTAGGAACCCAAGTATGTTTCATGGGGGGAGTTTTTAAAGGGTCCTCAGTGCAACGTGGCTCACTAGTTTAGCTTTCAAAGTCTCCTCGAGGCACGGTAGCAGGACAAATGTATGAGAATGCAAGGTGCACCGTAGATGATTATGAATGTTGAGGATGCAATTGTGAGGTACTGAGGGTCATAGGTTGGCCTTATGCCCTCAACAATTTGGTTGGAGGCTTTCACATGGATCGAGCTCTTGATTGATGCTAGGGGCAAAACTTAGTATGAGACTCTTCTTTTTGAGATTGGCAAGGAGGGATGAATGACTAGTTGGATGGCAAGGTCTAAGATCATTGTGGATTGCACCTCATAGTGGATTCATATGGTTGGAACTCATGGTTGGGACTCGCACATTGATCCTGACCCTATGAATAATCAGATTCTTCCTGGTTGGCATCTTTGGGTCTAAGAAGCTTGGATGCTTTCTTTCCTTCTTTGGAACCTAGAGGAGTGGTAGTGGCATGATCATTTCGCCCCACTAAAGGCATACACGACTCCATCCTTTCAATACTCTATGCGATCGGGATGGAAGATCATTCATTCATAGCATTCAATCACTCTTGTTACGGCTAAGTCTTGGCATCATGGTGGGCACTCGATGGAGTTCCTCTTATCCTTTTGGTGCAAGATTTGGAGGGTTCAAAAATCTTGTCAAGTTGTCCTCTTCTAGTAGTTTGTTGCCCATAGGAGAATTATGCTTGGCACCTGATTGAGCTTTGGGGTTCAACCTCCGAACTACATAGGTCGTGTCTACCACTTGGAGTCCCAACAACACTACATTTAGGATTGTCAGTTGGCACAATAGTTTTGATGGCTGGTTCTAAGACTGCTTATTTAGCAAGAGGGTCCTCAAACTATCACTTGTGGTGTGGTGGCTTGGGGCTCTCTTATTGACTCGATATTCAATTATGAGTATGAGGATGGCAGCATGATTATTTTGATCTAGGATGGGCAGATTGACACCACCCAAAATCTTAGAGTTATCCCTTGGAGTGGTATGGAAGATCCTTACTGGGAGCTGATCAACAACCTTTCCATGTGGTTCATCTAGAGAGCTGGATGTTGGTGCATCTTCGAGAGGCATATGATTCCCCCATCGAGACTGTTCAAAATTTCTCTCTAGAGCTAGTCCACACCTTGCGGGGGCAGTTGGACCATCTTCAAGGTGACTTTGATGGCATGGATCATTGATATCATGCCTTTCTCTAGCTTTGGAAGAAAGGTCCCTTCTTTCAAAATTGAGGGCGACAGTATCCATTGGAGCTATCAACCACCTACTTTGCTTTTTCACCCTCCCCATATTTCCTCCTCCAAAATCTAGTTTTGTATTGATGTTGTTTGGGTGTGTGGGGTGATTTGTCACCCTTGTATACATTTCGTGGAATCTTCATCGTACTGATGTCTCTGCTCTCAATAGCGAATTGAAACTGATCATATCCTAAGTACATATCACCCATGGAGTAAATGGAATGCCCAATAAATGCTTTCACAAATTCATCTACTATAGGTCCTATCCCTACATTTTTGATTGTGACTTTATTTACACATTACAAATCCTCAATGAAACAAAGTTTCCCATTCTTTCTTGACACCTTGAACCACCTATTTGAATATGGCACTAAAGATGGTTCCAATATTCGCATGGATATTTTTTCCTTTCACAATCTCATCAACTCAAGTAAATGAGCCTTTGGGACAAGAATAGATCGAATATTCAATGGTATATGTGGCGCTGTAAAGATGATCATGGGTTGAACTTGTTTTGGATCCACATAGCCTATCTCATGTGGTAAAAGAGTGAATGCTTTCTTGTGTCACTTGATAACTTCTATGGACCTCTCTTTCACTCTTTGTACAAAATGATATCTCTCCAAAATTTATCTGCTTAACAATCTCGTCGATAAAGTGATGCCCTATAAGCTCTCGTCTTCTCAACATAGGATCATAAAAAACTCTCAGATAATTTTCATAACTATCACTCAACAATGGTTGAGCTATGGGTTTTATTTTCTTATCAATAGTCTTGTACTTAGTATTTACATTCACTTCATGTTCTTGCAAAACTCAACAATCAAATCATATTCTTGAATAGAATTGAGGATAATGATTTCATATTTTTGATTCTTTGAAGTGCCTGCTCAAGTTCTTCTAGAACAATCGAACTACTTTCCAACTCAATTATGTTTTAAATATTATCTTATCATGAAAAATCTTGGAGTCCAATGATGAAGAAAGGGTTGTGATCTTAGTATACTTCGCAGATTGACAATTTGAAGTGTTTGAGATTGTTGTTCCTTTATACTATAATGATTGGAGAGGACAAATCCAAAGGATAAGAAACATTATGCTTAAGTCTAGTCTCAAGATCTTTGGCCAAACATACTAGAGACCAAACGGTGTCCGATTTAGATATGTCTGAAATGGCCAAAAAATCACATCATAGACTTTACTTTATCAAGGAACTAAAATCGGTTATAATATGCTACAAGGAAGTTAAGCAACTATGTCTAACCAAAGTAAAAAAGAAATGGGCAGAAGCCATAATGGAATCCTATGAATGGGATATATGGTGGAGGATCAATCTAAATAATGTTAAGCAAACATGAAGGGTTTGCAAAATTTTTACAATCATTTGGTGGGTGGGATTAGGAAATGACCTACTTCTTTTTTCCAAACTCAATGGTATTGAACATATATTGTATTGTTATGTTGTTGCCTAATGGAGCAGCTATGGTCGGAAAATTTAACCAATATTTATGTTTGGATGATTGGATTCTCATGATGTCATAATCATACATTTGTGGATATCGTGATGGCATCATGTGGGGTTGGAAGCTTTAATGTCCTTCTTGCTTAAGTCTTTAAGGTCATAATTCAACATACATGCATCATCACCATTGATATCAATCTTTTGCTTCATATACTCTTTGGCCTAGCTTAGATGTAACCATAAGTTGGAGTCCATGTAGATATCATATTCTTCTTGTAAACTTGACACCCTTTTTGAAGGACTTGAGGGTCTAGAATCTCCTTTCCAAACTCATGCAAGAGCTCCCACAGGAGCTCAATCCTCTTGTGTCTTAGGCTATCAATAATTAACCACTTGCTATCTTCATGAAGAGTTGGATTATGGTTATCTAGTGGTGTTTTTTGGTTCAACCATGATCATTTTCATTATTGTTGTATTGATCTTCAAGGACTTTTCCTTCGTAGTGTTGCGCTAGAAACTAGGTCTCAAGGGGAACTACCATATGTATATCAATGACTTTTGAAGGTCTTGCTTCCATTGAAACTTAGAAGTGTGCTATTTCTTCCCTTTCAGCCTCTATGTGTTGAGTGCCTTTTTTCCTACCACAAATCATTGGAAGACTGGTCTGATTCCCACTGAGTCAAGTGTGACTGAATTTCTCTTTAAAGATTTCCTTTGAAGATGATCTCTATCTTTTGTGACCCTTTGAAGATCCTCCCGTACTTGTGTAAATTCTATCCTTACAAGGGTCAAACAGAATCCTTTTGCAGTTAATTGAACCTTCAACTCTTTGAGTATTCGATTAATAATATCCTATCTATTTCAAAGGTACCAATGGATTTGTGAAGAGAGGCATTTGCCAACTTGAGTGTCCATGTTTTTCATGGTATTTTTCTCCTATTGTGATTCATGAAAATATACTTTAAAATCATGAATGGTGATAGCTAGTCTTCACCAAGGCTTGGGACATATCTTGATAGCTTGACTCAACATCTTCTGCGAGGTAGTGTACTTCATCTCATATGACAACCTCTTCTTCTGATTGTTTTGTTTGTGTTGCAACTTGAACTATAGTTCTATCACGCACTTTTAGTTGGTCTTTGTGGATCTAATCTTGCATGGCTAATTCAGTTTCTTGTTAGATAATCTCTTTGGCCATGTCTTGTGCCTCTTGAAGTGGACAATCCTTAGAGTGTGTATCAACCATTATTGCTAGTCCTTGCTTGTAAGTTCATTGTCTTCTAATGTCTCTAGCATGGAGGTGTCTACCTCTCATGCAACCTCTTTTGCATCCAGTGCTACTATGGAAATGTATGTGCTCAATCATAAGAATCTCTTAATCTGTTCTAGAGTCTTCTCTTACAATAGATTCTCCTCTTTCTTTCGGTAGTGATGGTAACGAGTAATTCCTTGATGGTAGAAAGATGTCAAAATGAATTGAAGATGAGAGTAATGGTTGAGATAGAAATGGAGTGAATGAAGTTGAGAGTTGTATTTGATGAAGTGAAAGAGATGAAGAGAATAAAGATGTTAGAAAGAAAATATTCAAAGTAACAAAAGAAGAAAATCAAAGTGATGGAGAGAAAAGAGATGGAGATAATGTTTGGGGCTTAGAAAATGAAGATGATTCCAATGAATGGCATGTAGATGGAGAAAGAAAATATAATGAATCTAAAGTGGTTGAAGCATGCAAGGGTGCTTGTATTGGTGCAATGTGCAATGGGATGATAGCATATGTGCTTGAATGTGTACATGTGTGTGTTGTGGAAGTGGGTGAATTATTTACAAATTCTACTGCAACTGCTTTCAACCAAAGGGGGCTCAGAGGTAGTGGAAACAAGTGGGGTTGAAGTTGGTGTACTTGGAGTGACCTCCATTTTAGGTGCAATTGATATGGTCATGGAGGGATCATAAAGAGGAGAAACATGTTTGGGATCATGTGCAATGGGTGTGACTATGGGTGTGGATGAGGTAAGTGGAGGGGTTGTGACAGTATCTAGAGGAATGGAAGTGATGGATGCTTTTACTATGGTTTTTGCAGGGGTAGGCTCTTTACCTCTTGAGCTTCATAAAAATAAAAAGAAATATGATGAGGTGAAGGTAGGGGGGATGATGTGGATGATGGAGATGGGATGATACGTCAATGGTGAGTTTGTTGTAGTGATTCTTCTTTTGAATCGCTATCCTCAATGTTCATAACTTAGTAGTGAGGATCTTGTGGCTCTAGCTTCGCACATATGCTAGAACAATGTCTTAGAAGTGACCATTTCTACAACAACATCAATGTCTCCTTGGGATCCTTTAAAAATGTGTCTCGATATTGATGGTTGGTTGTCTCTTTTTCTCTTAGCTCGTGTAGCTATGGTGTTGAATGTGGTACTTGTTGCAGTCTCCATCTATGCCTCAACCATTTCTACATGATCTTGAGAGATACGAGTTCTCAAATCAAATCCTTTTTTGGTGTGTCTCACTTCTTGGACTATGCTTTTAGACGATGTGCTACAAATATTCATGGCTCTAGATCCTCACATTCTTCTTGATTACCCATATTTCATGCTAGTAGAAGGAGCTCGAGTGGCCTTTCTAGGGGTCCAATTTCTTATGGGTTTCATGAAGGGCTTCAATTCTCCTATCATGTATGCAAGGGTGAAGGCAACATCTTCTCCAAGTACTCTAAAGATTATGTGGGTGACTTCTTGTGTGCCATGAAGAGTGCGATGTTTCCAATTTTCTTGAGTGGATTGTCAAGTAAGATGCTCAAGACCATGGTGCCATGCCAATAATTTATTATGATGGAAACTATACTGCATGAAATGTGGGATGATCTTGTGAGGCATAGTGTTCCACTAGAAATGAAAATACCATAATGTTATCAACCAATTTATGCATGACTTGAACTGTGAAGAATCTCAAACGATTTCATGTGTGAGCTCAAATTCAATGTGATCTCCATTAAAAGGTGTCACTCTAGCTCTTGGTCTATAGTTCATAGTGTATAAGGAATTCATACATTGTGCACACCTTTATAGATTGGTGTTAATCAATGGAAGTGTCAAAACTCCACCACAACCAAAGAGATCCGAAATCTGGACGATCTTTTCATTTGTGTTTTGGAGGGCTTCAAATTCTTGTGACAAAAAAATACATCTCATTGTTTTTGTCCCCCCACGTGCAGAAGATTATGTATTCTACATTGTTCCAAGGTTCTTTTGTATGTACTTGAAATTTTGAGGAAGTGGTGATGGGTTGACCCACTACAACGTGTTGGAAGAACTTGTCATGTCCATATGATTTTCCTGTAAAGGCTGAAACAAGCCAATGTCTACATAAATCATCATGGTGTCACCTTTAATTGTTAAAAGCTAGAAATTGTTCAAAGTTTGCATGATTTAAGTTTTGAGTTCTAGCTAAATATCACAGTTGTCTTTCACAATATACCAAAGTTTTGAGTTCTAGCTAAATATCACAATTATCTTTCACTTAGCTTTCTTAAAGATTTAGCAATATTAGTTCAAGTGTATTTTTGTATATCATCATTATCATCAAAGCATCTAGCCTTACTATATCTGGATCATGAGATAGAATGACAAGAGATCATTTTGAACCCATTTATGAATATGAAAATGAGTCTCAAAAGTGAAGTTATTCTTAAGTTGAAATGTAATAACAATCCGCCTACATGTTTGAGTCGATATGTCATTGGTTGGTTGTATTGTGGATGGTTGCCTTAGTGCATCTGCATAAGATCACTTGGGTGGAGCTTTTCTTCTCGAGATCATCTTTCTAACTTTCAAAGGTGGAACTTGATGAGAAGTTCCCTTTGATGGAGGCCCTTAGGTGGCAAAATACACATGGATCTCTTGAACGCTCAAGGGTTTGAGTGATAAAAAGGTCCTTGTGTGTTGAATTGAAATAGTAGATTCAGGAATCCAAATCTGAATGTGAACACGTTGAGCTTGTACCAAGGCTTTCATAACCAAACTTTTCATGTGGGAGGAGAAATATGTAAAGCAGACGATTGCACTCATTATGAAGTCTTCTATAGCTAAGAGTTGGATGATGTTGATATATTTAGGTAGTGATGTGTGTGAACACAATAGGAATGCTAGGGCACTATTTTCCCTCTTTAGGAGGTTTTTCTCCCTGGCTTGTATATATGTGTATAACCCTTATAGGTCACTTATCTTTGTACATTCTCTTGGTAATGCATTTAGTGTTGTGTGTTGTGCTCAAAGCTTCTTCTTCTTCCTTGTGTTGTTCGCGTGCTTCCATAGACCTCAAACTCCAAAAATTCATATAAGAGCAGGTCGCTGCTTCATCTAGGGCATTGTCAACACCCCTCCGATCATAGTCTCAGAATTGCACGAAAAATTGGTGAGCATACTGACGGCAAGTAGGAGTTTAAAACTGCTTTGCTTTGTGGTGTCAAAATCATGATCTGAACTGGTTTTGGCCTTCAAACGCACTATGAAAATTCTTGTGCAAGCAATTTTGTCTTTTTGTGCCAAAGATATATATAGGTTTTGGTTTGCCAGTATTAGCTCCTCAAAGTCTGCTACATGTTTAGCAAAAACCGACAGAGTAGCTCTATTCAACTTTTTGAGGTATAGTCATTTTTCTACATCAAGCTAATTTAGTCAGTGGCCATGGCTAAAAGCAGTGATGTATTCCACATGTTGATGTTGAGGATAAGTTGGGTGGTACCAATTACCCATTATGGGCTTATATGATGTGTCGTGTATTGGTTTCAAAAGAACTACGGGATATTGTGTAGGGTGTTGAAAAATGCCCTATTAAGCCTACAAATATAGTTGGTCAAGCTGATGTAGATGGGATTAAAGATGGTGATATTCTTCAGGTTCTTGTTTGTGCTGTGATTCCTATTGTAGCTATTGTAGAGCAACTCTGTTGGGATGGTAGAGATGCTTAAGCACATGAATTGATAGCCTTGTCTGTCACACATGACATTATTCCCCACATTCGCTCCTATAGAATAGCAAAGGATGCTTGGGATACACTTACCACTTCATACCAACTAAGGAATGAGGCTCGTGTTGCTTACCTCCAAAAATATCTAGAGAGTGAGCATATAAATGAAGGAGATTCCATGGATAATTTTTTGACAAAGATCAAAGATTTGAAGGAGCAGTTGATTTCTGTTGATGAAGTCTTGCTTGATAGTTCACTTGTGCAAACTGTTTTGAATGGTTTTCCAGATTCATATCAGAGTTTTTCTTCTACTCTTCTATTAATGATTAAAGGCATTCCAAATGCCTTAACATTTGAGGAGTTAGTCTCTGTTCTATTGCAAGAAGATCAATCTAGGTAGAACACGTCCATTGTAGATCAAGCTTTCTTGGCTAGTCAGAAGGGCAAAGGTAAATGGAGCTCATCTACTAGTAAGCAAAAATATGCTAATTCTGCACAATCAAAGAAGGATGACATAGACAAGAAGAAAAAAAAGTTGAAGTGTTTTGCAAATACTATAAAAAAAACAATCCTGTCATAAAGAGTTGTCCAAAACTAATTGCAAAAGAGGCAAAGAAGAAAAAGGTTGGAATGATTGTTGTAGAGGCCTCTACACCCAAAATAGATTCTAATAATCTTGTGCAGAATGAAGAATGGGCATTTACTATTGTTTGCACTTATGACCTATCTTCTCATGAACAATGTATGTCTGCAATAGACTCAAATGTTTGGTACTTTGATAGTGGGGCAACCAAACATATTACCTTGTAGTGCAGTTTCTTCATTTCTCTTGAGTTTGCCCCTTCACGGAATACCATCACATGTGTCGATAACTCCTCTTATCTTATGATTGGATTTTGTAAGATCATTTTGACTATTATTGATGGTAGTTCTTTTACATTGTCGGATGCTTTATTTGTGCTAGGGACCAATAAAAATTTGTTATCAGTTTCAGCATTAGCCAAGATTGGGTTGATTGTGAAATTTGTTGATGACGGATGCAAAGTTCATGATCTATCAAATGGTGATGTCATTATTGTTACATAAGAACAAGGTCTAAAGTATTGTTTTTTAGGCTTATGGATTTTATTATTTATGATAAATAACATGTGGAGTTACTCACATCTCCAAATTTAGATTAAAAGTAGATAAAAGTAAGAAGGAAAGGAGAGGTGTATATTTTTAGACAAAGAAGGCGCTTCTCTTGATAGCCTCTCATTAAAAAGAGTGGTTCTCTTAGTGTAAGTGGCCAAATTGAGTGATTCTTGTTGCGTTGTGAAGCTTATCAATATCTTCATTCAACACCTTCTCTCGGATATAGTGGTAGTGTATTTCAATGTGTTTGGTTCTTGCATGGTACACTAGATTAGACACAAGCTGTAATGAACTTACATTATCTCCAAAGAGTAGTGGTGTGCTATAGATAGATTCATATCTTCATAAAGCTTTAAATACCACATAATCTCACATGTTGCATTTGTAAGGCTTCTATATTCAGCTTTTGTGCTTGAAAGTGCTATTGAAGGATGTTTTTTAGAACTCCATGAAACCAAATTAGTACCTGCAAATATCATATATCCACCTGTACTCTTTCTGTCATCCTTATTTCTAGCCCAATCTGCATCACTGTATGCTTTCAAATCCATAACTTCATGATATTTATAGCCCAAACCTTCATTTAATGCACCCTTCAAATATCTCAAGACCCTTTTAGTTGCTTGCATATGAACATATGTGGGTTTGCTCATGAATTGAGACAATGTACTTACACTAAATGTAATATCTAGCCTTGTTAAAGTTTCATATATAAGAGAACCAATCAAAAACCTATAGATAAGTAGTTCTTCTAAAGGTTCACCATCTTCAACACTATACTTCACATTGGGTTCCATCGGATTTCTGATACTCTTGCAATGCTCCATGCCATATTTCTTTAACAATCAAGTCTTCCACATAAATTGAGATATAAACTATCAATGATCCTTCAACCTTAACATACAAAGAAGTATCTGCATTCGAACACCTGTATCCTTGCTTTTCAAGAAACTTTACCAATCTAAAATTCCAAGCCCTTGGAGCCTGTTTAAGATCATACAGTGCTTTTAAGAGTTTACATACATGTGTAGGCTTATTGAGATCTTCATAACCTACTTATTGCTCCATGTACACATCTTCTTTTAAATCACCATTGAGAAATGCATTTTTTATATCTAATTGATAAAGATTCCATACCTTGCTTGCAACAACACTTATTATTGTCCTTATTGTCGATATCTTGGCAACAAGAGAAAATGTCTCCTCATAATCGATGCCATAACTCTATGCATAACCTTTACAAACAAGCCTTGCTTTACATCTACTTACTGAATACCTTGATTGGCTTCTTGTCCTACCATGATTTTCTTGCCTTTGAGTTTAAGTTCTTCTTGACGTAGAACCTTTTTTTCTTCTTCCTGTGACTCAATTTCCTTTGAAATCAAATCGAGAATTTTCTTCAAATTTAATTGGGGGGAGTTATCTCTTCATGTGTAATTTGACTTTCTCGTGAGCTTGGAGAATTTGGCTCTTCTTCATGACTTCTTGTAGTTTCTTCTTCATCTACCTGCACTTCATGTTTATACCAAGATTTATCTTTATGAAAAATAACATCTCTCGAAACAATTACCTCTCCCCGTATCTAGGTTAACACATCTATATCCTGGTTGCCCTTCTGCCATACCAATGAAAATCATTTTTTGTGACCTTGGATCCTTAACTGTTGTGGAACATGAACAAAACATATGCTTCTAAAAATTCTACAATTAGAAATATCTGGTTTTGATCCATAAAACAATTCATAAGATGCTTTTTGTACATTTGACTAGGTGGCAACATGTTCATCACATAAACTTCCATATTTCATGCTTCAACCCAAAAAGTAAGTGGTAAGTCCTTTTCATTTAGCATGCACCTACCCATCTCCAAGATAGACCCGTTGTTGCGGTGTGTATCTATTTGTAGTCTTCTTTCTTATTCCTTCTTCCTTTAAATATGTAAGAAACTAATTAGAAAAATATTCACCTCCTCTGATCTCAACCTTCTTATGCTTCGACCTGTTTGCTTTTCAACCAATGATTTAAACTTCTTGAACATATCAAACACTTTGGATTTGTATTTCATAAAATAAATGAATGTAAACTTTGAGAAGTCATCAATAAATGTTACAAAGTAATTGCTACCTACCATAGACTCTTCTTGATATGGACCCCATACATCAGTATGAATTAAGTCCAAAATACCTCTGCTTTGCAATCCTGCTTTTGAAAAAGAACTTCGTACTTGTTTTCCAAACTGACATGCCTCACAAACAAAATCCAAATCTTGCTTAGGTAGTTGTGGTAGACCTTCAACCAAGGATTTCTTTGCAATATCCTTCAATTTGCCAACAATGATGTGTCCTAATCTTTTATGTCATAAATCCAATTGACTTACTTGAGCCCCATTGACCATTGTATAACCTGCATAATCTAGAACTTCAACTTCATAAGTATATAATCTATTTACCTTTGTCCTTTTATAACAAAAGTCCCATTCTTCTTCTGATAAGCCTGCCACTAATTATTGTCAAAATCGACCTTCACTCCATTGTCATCCATCTGTCCAACTGAAATCAAATTTCTTGTAATAGTAGGATCAAACAAAACATGTATGAGAGTTACATGTTCATTAAGTGGACAATCACCAATGCAAACTACTTCATGCTCAGTACTATCTCCTGTAGGAACTGTAACTCTTGAATCTGGCTTGTGTAAGCCCACAAACATATTCATGTTGTGACTCCTGTGGTTTGAGCAACCACTATCTACATACCAAGTTGTTTACCTTCCTCTTATGTGTCTCTGTATGGATAGCCATAAGAATATTTTCCTTATGTGTTTGAGCCTCTTGCACTATGCTGTTGTTTTCATGCATGTGATCTTGGCCTCTTCCTCTTTGTCATCCTCTAAAACTTTGGGTTGGAGAATCAATCCCTGGCATAATGACCAACTTTACCACAATAATTAGAAGTAAAGTTAGCTTGCTGATTTGTTTGAGCCTGTTGACTTTGTTGTATTGTTCTTCCTCCTCTAGTAGCATTAAAGCTTCCTCTTCCTCTTGCATTGTTGTTGAATCTTCCTCCTCCTCTACAATTTCCTCTACCTCTTGATCTATTTGATGAAGTATAAAGAGCTTGTCCTTGACTAGCTCTTTGCGAATGATAAGAGTTCCCACCTTCTATGTTGATTTCTTCAGTGATCATGAGCGTTTGTAAATCTTCAAAGGATGGTATTCTCTCGAGTCATGCTAGATGTAATCAAAGGCTTCCATCTTTCATCTTCTCTCAAGCCATTTAACATGCTATTAATTTTTATATCCTCACTAGGAGATGCATCAATAGAGGTTAATGCTTCAATAAGAGATTTTACCTCAAGAATATAATCATTAATTGATTGTCGTGGCTTCTTTTTTACTCTTGTCCACTCATCAATAAGTTGCATTTGCCTTGCTCTATTGGTAGTTACAAATAACATCTTTAGAGACTTCCAAGCCTCTCTACTAGTATTCAAACCTCTTATATGTCCAAGCATAGTATTCGAAACTATTTGTGATATAATAAACAAAACTCTTCTATCTCTTTCGATCCATTCTTGCTCTCTTGCTTAATCTGCTTGTGTAGGAGCTTCTGGTAATATTGGCTTCACTTCTTTACCTGTTATCAATTCCCCAAAGACCTTAAGACATGATATAAGACTCCATTCTAAATTGCCACATGGGATAATTTCTCCCTTCTGATAACTTCTCAATCGATGCACTCAAATCTCCCATGTTTAATTGTTGTAAAAAAGAAGATAATTTGATGAGTTTTATGAAAGATCTGATAAAAAAACAAAAGCTCTGATACCACAATGTTATGTTTACAAACTTGTAAACATCAAAGTACACAACGAAACATGATAAGACCTCCCAAGATCTTCAAAAGATCAAACAAATATTTCAAAACTTCAGAAATCAAACTTTCCTCTAAACTTTTGAGAAAACAAAAATGGGTGATTGTAGCAAAATAACCACCAGAAACTTTTTGAGTAGAATTTTCAAAACTAATCATATATTCTGAAAGTAAACTCTGCATAGCATGCATTGGAAACAAAAAACTTCAAAAAAGCTGGAGTATAGCTCCCAAACAAATAGTTTGAAGTCAAGGTATGTGGAAGCCTGCAACAGTAAGGTATGACTAACTGTCCAAATTGAAAATTGATATACAACAGCAGGAAAACTCAAAGATCTATGAAATATGTTGAGCCCATAAAAGTCATATTAGTCAAAGTCAACCATAAGCAAAGTCAACTATAGTCAAAGTCAAAAGATCAAAGTCAAAGCAATCAAAGTCAACTAGGTCAAGGTCAAAGTCAATATGGGCAAAGTCAAAGTGTGCAAAGTTCAGGTGTCAAAGTGCATAGGTAGTGCACAATTCATTGGTTCACAAAGGGTAAAATTGCAAAAAGTTGGTTGTAGGTTGTAGAGGTATTTCTATAATTTCTCGAAGGTTCAAAGTGTTTTGGAAGGTTCAGGTGAACCCTCTCTTAGGTGCACAAGTGAAGAATTAAAAGGCAAAATGTGAAGGTATGTGAAGCGGCAGCGTACGCGGAAGTGAAAGTATGCCCTCCAATTAGAACTTTTATTTTAGTCTAAAGTCACTACAGGACAAAATAGGGATTCATTGGCTCCCCACTTTTAGAGACAATCTTGGGACATCAAGGTGAGCACCAAGATACTCTAGTAGCTAGGAGCGTACGTGAATCGACACTCAAATCAAGGCAAGGACTATTCTTGGAGGACTAAGCAAGGTGAGCATAGTCTAAGCTAGGCAAGAGATAAGTGCAAGAGACACACAGTGTGCGACGCAGAGAAGTGAAGTGCAAGGTGTGCATGAAGAGTGACTAAGAAGTGTGCAGAGAAGTGCTAAGCTATTCACCCCAAGGATCCCAAGGTCTCATTCAAGTTGTGCGCGTGCCGACAGAAGGTGTCCATCCCTCCCCCTTATTGGAAGCTTATCTTTCCCTTTTCTCCTACAAACACTCAAATCCCTTCTTGTCCAAGAATCCCCCAACAAAAATTGGCATGCACAGTGGGACTCCAAGGAGGTTTGAGCATAGGAGAAGCAAAGTGCAAAGTGTAGAAAAGTTCAAGTGCCGACAGTGACAGTGCTATAGTGCTACTCCATTGGGTTAAGAGGTAAATATTCTTATCAACTATCTCATACTAAGAGGATTATGAACAGCTCATGACTGCAACCCGATCCCAAACATTGAGGGTCACTTACAAAGCAACAAGAAGGAAGGTTATTAGAAGATCCTCCAGTCCACCGTCGTCAACCTCATTCGTAAAGAGCATGGCAGGTCAGGTAGATTCGGAAACCCTACTATCAAGATTAAATATAAAATTTCCTTCTTTCAAAGGCTTAGCTCAGGAAGATCCGGACGAGCATATTAGGAGGTCTTTAGCACTATGCAAAACAAGAGGCTTGATGGGAAGAGAGGATGCCTTTTTTATTCTCTTCCCTGCCACATTAGAAGGGTTAGCATATAAACGGCTCAACTAGTTTGCTGAAAACCATTTCACCACTTAGGACTTAATGAAAGATGCATTCAAAACTCAATTCCAACATGGAAATACCACAGAGATCATCATAGAGGAATTATAAAACTTGAGACTGGTCTAGGTGAAAAGTTTCCAGAGTTTGTAACTAGGGCTAAGGCACTAATGGCTAAGTTGCCAGATCCTCCACATGATTTTTTTATTAAGAAATGGTTAGCTAAGCCACTTCTAGTGACTATACAATGTAAAATAAAGGAATTAGTGTTGCCAACAACCTCCATAAAGGAGTTCATCAACATAGCTACACAACTGGAGCAAATGAGGCAACAATATGGAGCAATTTCTTCTCAACTACCCTATTCTACAGAAATGGAGGATCCAATAATCCAACTAAGGAAAGAGCTAGAGGGCTTAAAAAGGAATAAGCCCCACAAAGAGGAGAAGAATGCTGTTACTCAGTTGAGGAGGGAGATTGAGGCATTGAAGCTACAAAAGGAAGAGGAAGCCCAAGCAGAAGAACTGGCTCAGCTTCGACAGGAGTTGCAGGAACTCAAAGGGGGTGGCATCAAAAGTGGGCTATGGTGTACCATGTGCAGCAAGCAAGGTCATATAGTAAGTGAATGTCCTCTGTTAAGTGTAACTTGCCAGCTATGCAGGAAAGCTGGTCATGAGGCCCAGGAATGCCAATCAAGAGGAATGCCTGCAACGACATATTGGACAC
Organism: Ceratopteris richardii; assembly: GCA_020310875.1. Lineage (NCBI taxonomy): Eukaryota > Viridiplantae > Streptophyta > Polypodiopsida > Polypodiales > Pteridaceae > Ceratopteris > Ceratopteris richardii. The sequence goes on along the minus strand of CM035417.1, from coordinate 132,478,331 downwards.
AAGGAGGAGCCCTACCACCAGCAAATGTGATGGTGGCTGCATCGAATCAAGGTAACAATTACAACCCTAGACATAGCGATAACTTTGGAAATGGGCCAAGGAGGCCAATTATTTGTTTCAGATGTGAAGAATGTGGGCATTATCAAAGTAGGTGCACTCTACCAGAAAATGCCCCTCCTTGTAGGAACTGCCCAGAGGCTAGAGACCACTATACTAATTGTTGTCCTCAGAACCAAGCATCTTCATCTTGTCCCCATATTCAAATGATTTATGTGTGCAAAGAAGAAATGGTAGATCAAGCCAAGGTGTTGGGAAAGATGGATGGACACTTTAGAAGCTTGAGTAGGCACTGCCAAGTCCTACTTTGTACCAGCCCTTGTAAGCTTCAGAGTTGATACGTCGACCTCCTTAGCTTTCCAATGACACCATAAAATGGCCTATGTACTTTGGAAATGATGTGTGTAATGATTGAACCAAAACAGATAACTTTGAAACTCACAATCTCAAGAAAAACTTTCTATTTATGTCTTGATACCTGCTGGATCTTTTGCTCAATATGACCAGCACAGTAGGAATTGACAAAATTATTTTTAGGGGTATTTAATTAGCTTAGCAAGCTAACTATTCCAAGTGGAATGATGTAAAAAGACTAACTATGCTCAGAGAAACCACTTTAGCAAATTAAACTTTACCCCCGATTTTTTAGGACTATAACAGTCAATGACCAGTGATCATCTCGACAAGCTTTTCTCTGAAATGGTTGAATAGAATCTCTTCAATTTTTTATAACATGTAGTCAACTTTGAGTTGAATCCAACAAGCTTATCTTTGAATTTTGTGGAGAAATGACTGAGATATGCACTCCACAAGTTGATAGACTTTCAAGTAGTATGACAGAGAACTCATAAATGACTAATGAAGATATACGTATTAATGAACACTTGTATACAAATCCATTGGCATGAAGTTCATTGCCTAATGGTGTAGATGGTGTGGGCTAGAGTGTAGGCCTCACACACACTCAGAATTGACAGTAATGAGCTCGGGAATAATGAGTCTTTTTTCACGACTTTTCCATGACCACTTTTATAGTGATTGGGTAGAAATTTGAATTCAAATTCAAACTTTTGGCTCCCTATGATCAAGCTCCTATATCCTAGGAGATATTCCTTCAATCAAAAGCTAACTTTTTCCACGAATCCTTTTGGTAGGTGTTTACAAAGATTCCAAGTCAATTTGACTTTTACAAAGAGATAAAGTGGTAATTAACCACTAGCACTAGTTCCTATGCTTCTTCATATGTGCATGGAGTTTAATGTATCCATCAAGCCAAATGTGTAGGCTTGTGAATTACACCAATAGCTCCCCCTCAAGCCAAACATTTTGGCTTGGTCTTCATCCTTCATTCTTCATGTATATCATGCAATCCAATCATTGCTTTGAACCTGCAAAGTTTGGTTCCATCCAAAGCTTTAGTCAATAAATCTACACACTGCATATTGGTTGATACATAGGTTAGTTGAATGTCTTTGTTTAGCAACTTCTCTCTCACATAGTGGTAATGGACCTCTATATGTTTGGTCCTAGCATGGTAGATAGGATTAGCTGCAAAGTGAAGTGAGCTTGTATTATCTCCAAAAATTATTGGTGACCTAGTATACAAATCTAAGTCTGTATACAATAGCTTGATCCATATGGCTTCTTGTGTGGCATTAGCCAGTCCTCTATACTCTGCTTCTGTGGAAGACAAAGCAACAGTAGGTTGCTTCTTTGAAGACCGTGAAATTGGCTTATCACCTGCAAATGAAATGTATCTTGAAGTGTTCCTCCTATCATCCTTGCATCCTGCCCAATCTTCATCTGAGTAAATTTTGATATCAATATCTGAAGTGTAGGGGAAATACAAACCATGATGTTGTGTAATCTTGAGATACTCCAAGATTCTCTTGGAAGCTTCTAAGTGAGGTACCCTTGGCTTGTGCATAAATTGACTTAGCACACTAATTCCATATGCAATATCTATCCTTGTTAAGGTAGCATAGTTCAAGCTACCCACCATACTTTGATAACCTGTAATGTCATTAACTTCATCACCTTCATGGGCACTTAGTTTTAGGTTTACCTCCATTGGAGTACTTGCAACTTTGGCATCCTGCAAATGAAACTTCTTCAACATATCCTGTATGTACTTTTTCTGAGTAATGTATATTCCTGAGTTAGTATAAATTAACTCAAGTCCAAGAAAATACTTTAGTAGACCAAGATCATTGATCTTGAACTCCTTCATTATCTAGCTTTTAATTTGTTTGATTCCATTAACATGATTACCGGTAAGTATGATGTCATCAACATAAACACAAAGGTATATTACCTTTGAATCACTTCTCTTGATGAATAGAGAAGTATCTGCCTCACTCATGATAAAACCTTGGTCTTGGAGATATATAGTTAACCTGTAATTCCATGCCCTAGGTGCCTGCTTCAATCCATATAAAGCCTTTTTCAATTTGCAAACATATGTTACCTTCTTAGGGTTCTCATAGCTAGGAGGTTGTGACATATATACCTCCTCTGAAATCCATCCATTCAAGAAAGCATTCTTGACATCCAATTGGTACACGTTCCAATTTTTTGATGCAGCCACACTTACCAACACTCTGATTGTTGGCAGCTTGGCCACATGAGAGAATGTCTCTTCATAGTCAATGCCTTGGGTTTGTGCAAAACCCTTGGCTACCAATATGGATTTATACCTATTAATTGAGCCATCAAAATTTCTTTTGAGTTTATAGATACATCTGGATCCTATTACCTTCATGGAGTCCTTCTTTGGTACTAGCTCCCATGTGTCACTTTCCTTGAGTGCTTCAATCTCCTCATCCATAGCTTCTTTCCATTCTATCTTGGTTATGACTTCTTCATATGATCCTGGTTCCTCAATTGACAAATCTTTGGCAAGATAAACAGAGTGTTTAGTAACAAGAGATGTATCATACCCATATCTGATAGGTTTTTTGCTCTCTCTTTGTGATCTTCTGATTGACTCATTTGAACATTCAGGTATGTCTTCAAGCTTCTTCATTTTGACTTTGCCTTTGGACTTACATGCTTTGAACTCTTCAAGGTTGATAACATCTTCATCATCTGAAGTTGAGTCTTCATTCTGAGTAGGTTCTTCCTTAGCAAGACTTGGAAATTCCTCTTCCAAGTCATAGGGTAGTTTAAACTTCCTGCATTCATTCTCATACCAAAAATCATTTTCATCAAAGACAACATCTCTACTAACCATGAATCCCTTATTGGAAGGGTTATAAAACCTGTAACCTTTTTGATTTAGGTCATATCCAATAAAGATGCACTTTTCAGCCTTTGGGTCTAGCTTATCTCTTATCTGAGAAGGAATGTGTACATATGCTACACATCCAAATATCCTGCAATGGTCTAGTGAGGGTCTTTTACCATGCCATGCTTCATAGGGTGTCATCCCATCAAGGGACTTAGATGGTAACCTGTTTATGAGGTAAGTGGCAGTAGAAACACTCTTTGCCCATCGGTAATTAGGTAACTTTTTTTCATTCAACATAGACCTAGCTGTTTCAACAATCAACCTATTTCTTCTCTCAGCTACCCCATTTTGTTTAGGAGTGTACCTTTTGGTGGTTTCTCTTTTGATGCCTCTATCTTGCAAGAAGTTTTCAAACTCATTGGAGAAGTACTCACCTCCTCCATCTGACCTTAGTCTCTTCAAGTTCTTTCCTATCTGATTTTCAACTAGTGCAAGATATTTTTTAAAGCAATTAAACACCTCATCCTTGTGCTTCATGAAGTACAATACAATCCACGTGCTATAATCATCAATAAAAGATACATAGTACCTTGATCCTGAGATTGAGGGGTCTTTGCTTGGTCCCCATACATCTGTGTGTACAAGTTCTAGGTAGTCCTCATGCATGTAGCCTTTCCTTGAGAAGGGTAACCTGTGAGACTTCCCAAATTGACAAGCACTGCATTTATATATCATGTGTTGTTTGGAAAAATTGGGTATTCCAATAACACATTGATCCCTGCATATCTACTTCAAGGTTCTTTCTCCTACATGCCCTAATCTTTTGTGCCAAATCTCAAGCTCTGAAAGTGTTTGATCTTTATAACTGTATAATGCAATGTTCTTTGTATCTTCTAGCTCAAAAGTAAAAAGTCTACCTGATTTTTCTCCTTTAGCAATCCTCTTGAACCCATGCCTTGGATCCTCCACAAATGCTCCAAATTGATTGAATCTAACCTACAAACCCTTCTCCACAATCTGTCCAACACTCATCAAATTTTTGGTAATGGTTGGTACATAAAGTACTCTACTCAACAAGTTCTGATTTCCATCACAAGTCTTAACATTTCCAACTTTAACTACTGAGTGCTTGGTGTCATCACCTGTTTGGAATTGATGCTTAACTTTTGGTTCCTCAAGATCAGAGAGTAGTGCTACATCGCTAGCCACATGATTTGAGCATCCTGAGTCAATGTAGAATAGGTGGTCATCATTAGTACCTGGTTTTGAAGTCATGTTCATGACAGAAGAGAGTCATCTTGCTCCTCTGTATAGTTGTTGTAGTCCTTTCTGGCTTTGAATCCTCCTTGATAATTGCCATTGTAGTTGTTGTTGTAATTGTTGTTGTAGTTGTTGTTGTAGTTGTTGTTGTAGCCTTGGTGATGGTTGAATCTACCTCTTGACTGTGAGTATCCAGCTCTTTGATATCCTCTTCCTCTCTGATTTTTGTAATTCCTGAAACACTCATCTGTAGTGTGATTTGATAAACCACAAATGTTGCATGGTGAGGAGTTATAGGATCTCCCCCTACCTTGCTTACCTCCTCTGCCCCTTCCTCTTGATGATCTACCTCTACCTACATAGTTAGCTTGGGAGGTAGAGCCTTCATCTTCTCCTTTCTTGTTCTTGCCTTTATCTTTAGCTTTACCTTTATCAGTGTATAGGGCAGAAGAACTATTACCTTTGGATGTATCTCCATTCTTGTTGAGCTTGGCTTCATGAGTGAATAATTATCCCATGAGAGTTGTAAGATCTGGAATTTGGATGTCCATGCTAAGGTCCATGGCAGTGGTGAAGCTTTCCCATTTGTCATTTGCCTTGATCCCATTGATCACTTGCCTCACAATTTGTTCTTCTTCAATCTCTTCTCCTATGCTTGCTAACTGATCTGCAACATCTTTAATCTTGGTCACAAACTCTGAGACATCTTGCTTAGGTTGTTTCCTTAATGTGGTGAATTCAATCCACAACTGATTTTTTCTAGCTCTTGTGTTGGAGGAGAAATAAGATGACAAGGTTTCCCAAGTCTCTTGTGATGTCTTACAGTTCCTAATGTGTGGCAAAAGAAAATCAGAGATCGAGTTGAGTAAATAAGACCTTGCTAATGCATCCTTTGCACACCATGTGTTGAGCTTTTCATGTTCTTCCTTTGTTGGTAATCCTCTTGTTTTGAATGAGGGCCATTCCTCATCTCCTTAGATGTATCCATAAAGACTCCTTCCTTGTAGGTAGGTCTTCATCCTTAGAGACCATGCATGATAGTTGTTCCTGTCCAATTTATCAATGAATGAAGGAAAACCATCTCCCATTTTACCTTAGTTTGCTCTGATACCACTGTTGGGAAAGATGGATGGACACTTCACAAGATTGAGTAGATACTGCCAAGTCTTGCTTTGTACCAGCCCTTGTAAGCTTCAGAGTTGATAATTGGACCTCCATAGCTTTCCAATGACACCATAAAATGGCCTATGTACTTTGGAAATGATGTGTGTAATGATTGAACCAAAATAGATAACTTTGAAACTCACAATCTCAAGAAAAACTTTCTATTTATGTCTTGACACCTGCTAGAACTTTTGCTCAGTATAACCAGCAGAGTAGGAATTGATAAAATTCCTTTTAGGGGTATTTAATTAGCTTAGCAAGCTAACTATTCCAAGTGGAATGATGTAAAAAGACTAACTATGCTGAGAGAAATCACTTTAGCAAATTAAACTTTACCCCCGATTTTTTAGGACTGTAGCAATCAATGACCAGTGATCACCTCGACAAGCTTTTCTCTGAAATGGCTGAATAGAATCTCTTCAATTTTTGACAGCACGTAGTCAACTTTGAGTTGAATCCAACAAGCTTTGAATCTTTGAATTTGGTCGTGAATGACCGAGATATGCATTCCACAAGTTGACAGACTTTCAAGTAGTATGATAGAGAACTCAGAAATGACTAATAAAGATTTATGTATTAATGAACACTTGTATACAAATCCATTGGCATGAAGTTCATTGCCTAATGGTGTAGATGGTGTGGGCTAGAGTGTAGGCCTCACACACACTCAGAATTGACAGTAATGAGCTCGGGAATAATGAGTCTTTTTTCACGACTTTTCCATGACCACTTTTATAGTGATTGGGTAGAAATTTGAATTCAAATTCAAACTTTTGGCTCCCTATGATCAAGCTCCTATATCCTAGGAGATATTCCTTCAATCAAAAGCTAACTTTTTCCACGAATCCTTTTGGTAGGTGTTTACAAAGATTCCAAGTCAATTTGACTTTTACAAAGAGATAAAGTGGTAATTAACCACTATCACTAGTTCCTATGCTTCTTCATATGTGCATGGAGTTTAATGTATCCATCAAGACAAATGTGTAGGCTTGTGGCATACACCAACACAGGGTGCCACAAGTAGAAATGGGTCAAGAATCTGTTGGTGCATTTTACCCAAGCCTACATGCTTGATATTATCCTCATTTGTAAGTCACATGAGTAGTCATGTGAACACCTCTTGTAAAAGAGTTCATTTTTATCTCTTGTATTTGGAAAAAGAAAAAAGAAAAAGAATGGCTTACCTCATGCATGATGTAAAAGAAAACTCATGGCTACAACTACCAAAATCACGAATTTTTGAGCTGAGGGAATCTCTCCTAACTTTGGGGATCACTTGTAGGTGGAGCCATTCGAATTCGAATTCAAAACTCCCTCCAAGAACAGCTATAAAAAGAGCAAGAAGGAAGAGGCGATTAGCAAGCCTTGTACGTGACCACTTCATGTCATTTTGTAGAGATTGAAGAGCTTAATCCATAGCTCTATCATTCTACTCCCATTGTGCAAAGATTCATTGCCAATGTGGTTGTAATCATATGTGAATCTATACATTTATCATCATCTACTTCTCTGTTTTGTTCTCTGCTATACTCACTCAGAGCAGTAACTTCAGAAGGTCATATCTCGAGTTCTATTGAACCTTTTTCAGTGCTTTAACTTGCGTTGGATAGCTTGTACTGTCTACTTTGTGCATATAAATTTTCAAGGTCATTGAATTAATACTTTTGGAGATATCTGCATTTTACTGCTTACTGGTCTATCTCTGCAGAGCCCCAAGAATTGTGGGGAGCTTCCAGAAATTGTTGAAACTTGTTCTCAGTGCTCAATCCATCATTTGAAGTGTTTTAAGTTGGATTGGGAAGCTTGCTAAGTCTATTTGCTATGCTCAAAAGGAATTTTTCTAATTCCTACCAGATTGAGAGCACTGTTCATTTTTTCCAGCAGGTGTATGTCCAAAAATAGCAAGTTTTGGGAGCTAGTCATTTCGCAACTAGTCTGTCTTGACTTAAATGTTTGGGATACATGTTCCAAAGTACTTGGCTGATATTTTGGTGGATTTAGGAAGCTCAAAGGGTCTACTAATCAAATATGAAGTCTCAGTTGGCTGGTGTGAAGCTGGTTGTAGCAGCACCTACTCATCTTTGGATTGCATCCACCATCTCTCTTCACAGTGGTATCAGAGCATAGTCAAGCAACATGGGAGATGGATTTCCATCAACAATTGACAAATTGGATCGAAACAACTACCCGGCATGGTCTCTAAGGATGGAGGCTTACCTTCAAGGGAGGAATCTATATGGATTCATATCCGGAGATGAAGCAATGCCAACCATGAGGAACAAAGGGCAACCATCATATGAAGAAGTGGAAGGACTTTCAAATTGGTGTTCGAAGGATGCACTTGCAAGGTCCTATATTCTAAACTCAATCTCTGATTTTCTTTTACCTCATGTCAAGGGATGCAAGACATCAAGAGAGACCTCGAATGCACTTGCTTCTTTCTTCTCTTCCAACACTCGAGCAAGGAAGAACCAATTGTAGATGGAGTTCACAACAATGAAGAAAAGCCCGAAGCAAAATGTGACTGATTATGTCACAAAGATGAAGGAGATTTCGGACCAGCTTGGAAGCATTGGAGAGGTAATTGAAGAGGAGAAAATCATTAGACAAATCATGAATGGAATCAAAGCAGACGACAAGTGGGAGTCATTCACAACAGCCATGGATTTATACATGGATATGCATGTACCCGACCTCAACACACTCATGGGCCAACTCTTCACTCATGAAGCAAAGATTAGCAAAGGTGGTGAGTCCTCAAGAGGTAATCAAACTTCTACCTTATATTCTGATAAAGCTAAGGTCAAGGACAAGTCAAAGAATAGGAAGAATGAAGATGAAGGTAGCTCTTTCCAAGCAAACTTTGCAGGTAGAGGAAGAGCTAGAGGAAGAGGCAGAGGTGGAAAGCAAGGCAAGGGGAGATTCCAATCATCTCAACCTTGCAACATATGTGGCTTATCTAACCATACTACTGAAGAATGTTTCAGGAACCCGAGGAACTCAAGAGGAAGAGGATTCAATAGAGGTGGCTATGGATCAAATAGAGGTAGATACAATGGAGGCTACAACAACAACTACTACAACAACAATTACAACAACAACAACAACTATCAAAGTGGCCATAGAGGAAGAAGAGATTACAATAACTATGCAGAGGACCAAGGTCAAGAAGATTCATTATTGATTATGAATCTATCAGCGAAGAAGGGTAAGGATGATGATCACATATTTTACATTGATTTGGGATGCTCGAACCATGTAGCAGGAAATGTGGCTTTACTTTCTGATTTGGAAGATCCTCATAACAAGCATGAAGTGCAGACAGGAGATGACACAAAGCACTCAGTGGAGAAGATAGGTAATGTGAAGACATCAGATGGGAGTATGAACCTCTTAAGCAAAGTCTTGTATGTCCCTACAATTACCAAAAAATTAATAAGTGTTGGACAGATTGTTGAAAAAGGATTGCAGGTTAGATTCAATCGATTTGGAGCATATGTTGAAGACCCAAGGCAAGGCTTTCAAAGGATTGCCAAAGGAGAAAAGACAGGAAGGCTTTTCACTTTTGAAGTGGAAGATACAAAGAACATAGCTTTGTTTAGCTATGGATCTCAAACTCTTACAGAGTTGGAGATATGGCACAAAAGGCTTGCTCACATTGGTGAGAGGACACTCAAACAAATTTGCAAGGACCAAAGTGTACTTGGTTTGCCTAATATCACAAGGCAACACATGATTTATAAGTGTGAAGCTTGTCAACTAGGCAAGGCTCATAGACAACCTTTCAATAAGAAAGGATATATGTATCAAAATCCTTTGGATCTAGTGCACACGGATGTGTGGGGTCCAAGTAAGGAGCCATCTATATCAGGCTCAAGATATTATGTGTCTTTCATAGATGATTGTAGCAGGTGGACCATTTTGTTTTTCATGAAGCACAAGGATGAAGTGTTTAATTGCTTTAAGAAGTATATTGCTCTTGTTGAAAACCAAACAGGTAGGACTTTGAAACGACTCAGATCAGATGGTGGAGGAGAATACTTCTCTTCTGAATTTGATGCCTTCTTGCATGAAAGAGGCATTAAAAGGGAAGTCACTACAAGGTATACACCCGAACTCAATGGTGTAGCAGAGAGGAGGAACAGAGCTATTGTCGAAGCTGCAAGGTCCATGCTCAACGAAAAGGGATTGCCGAACTACCTATGGGCAGAGGCTGTATAGACTTCCATCTAAGTCACTAGATGGAACCACTCCATATGAAGTGTGGAATGGAAGAAGACCTAGTCTAGAGCATTGCAAAATCTTTGGATGCTTAGCCTATGTTCACATTCCTTCTCAAGTAAGAGGGAAATTGGATCCCAAGGCAGAGAAGTGCGTATTTATTGGTTATGACCAAAACCAAAAAGGATATAGATTGTACAATCCAACCAATAAAGGATTTTCTGTGAGTAGAGATGTAATTTTTGATGAAAACAAATCATGGTTTGATGATGACAGGAAAGTGAAGCTGCCGTATGACTTGGATGAAGACTTTCCATCACTTCAACCAAAGGAGCCAAAGCAGATTGAAGAAAGTGATTCGGAGATTGACCTAGAAGACTTGGAAAGACTAAAGCTATGGAAGAACAAAGGTAAAGCAAAGATGCAGGATGCTACATATGGACCGGAGAGCTCACATCAACCACTTAGAAGGTCTTCAAGGGAGAAGAAGAAACCAGAAAGGTTTGGTTATGATACTTCTTTGGTCACCAAGCACTCAATCTACATTGCAAAGGATTCAACCAATGAAGAACCTACCACATTCGAAGAAGCACAAAGCAAGAAAGCTTGGAGAGATGCAATGGATGAAGAAATGGAAGCCTTGAAGGAGAATGACACTTGGGAGCTTGTACCTAACAAGCCATCTATGAAGATAATCGGATCTCGATGGATATACAAAATCAAGAGGAATCCAGATGGAAGTATAAATAGACACAAAGCAAGGTTAGTTGCTAAAGGGTTTGCTCAAACCCATGGTATTGATTATGAGGAGACTTTCTCTCTTGTTGCAAAAATGCCTACAATTAGGGTTCTCATTAGTCTTGCTGCATCTAGAAATTGGAATCTTTATCAACTTGATGTAAAGAATGCTTTCTTGAATGGATGGATTTCTGAGGAAGTGTATATGGCACAACCTCCTGGATATGAGGATGCACATCATCCTAACTATGTATGCAAACTAAAGAAAGCTTTGTATGGATTGAAGCAAGCTCCAATCAAGGATTCAAAGCTAGCAAGGCGGATACCTCTTTGTTCATAAAGAGGAATGGATCTGAAGTGATCTATTTATGTGTGTATGTTGATGATATTATTATCACAGGCAATGATCTTGAAGGAATCAAACAGGTAAAGAGTCAAATGAAGGAGGAGTTCAAAATAAGTGACCTCGGACCACTCACTTATTTTCTTGGATTGGAGTTGATCTACACAGATTCAGGTATGTACATCACACAAAGGAAGTATGTCCATGACATGCTCGTCAAGTTCAAGATGGAAAATGCCAAGTGTGCAGGTACACCTATGGAGCAAAATCATAAGCTTAGTGCTTATGAAGGAGAGCCAATTGAAGACATCACAAGCTATCAAATCTTGGTTGGAAGTTTGAACTATGCAACACTCACAAGGGTGGATATATGCTATAGTGTTAGCATATTGAGTCAGTTTATGCATAAGCCGAGAAGACCACATATGGAAGCGGCCAAGAGAGTCCTCAAGTACCTAAAGGGGACCATGAATGAAGGTTTGTTTTATTCATTTACTTCAGATATTGAACTAAAGGTCTACTCAGATGCAGATTGGGCCGGATCTAAAGATGATAGAAGAAGCACATCAGGGTATATATCATTTGCAGGTTCAAAAATCATTTCTTGGTCATCGAAGAAGCAACCAACCGTGGCATTATCTTCTACTGAAGCAGAATATAGAGGTTTGGCTAATGCAACTCAAGAAATCATGTGGTTAAAGTCTTTGTACACAGATCTTGGACTTCATTCTTCAACACCTCACATTTTTGGTGACAACACAAGCTCATTACATCTAGCAGCTAATCCGGTATACCATGCTAGAACCAAGCATATTGAAGTCCACTACCATTATGTAAGGGAGAAGCTAATGAGCAAGGATATTCAACTATCCTATGTCTCTACAGATATGCAATGTGCAGACATGTTGACTAAAGCTCTTGAGGGTACAAAGTTAAGTAGATTCAAGTTGATGATTGGCTTGCAGGAAATCAAGGACAATTGAAGACTTATTTGGAGGCCAAGCATGTTAGGCTTGAGGGGGAGCTGTTGGTGCATTTTACCCAAGCCTACATGCTTGATATGCTTGATATGCTTGATATTATCCTCATTTGTAAGTCACATGAGTAGTCATGTGAACACCTCTTGTAAAAGAGTTCATTTTTATCTCTTGTATTTGGAAAAAGAAAAAAGAAAAAGAATGGCTTACCTCATGCATGATGTAAAAGCAAAATAATGGCTCCAACTACCAAAATCATGAATTTTTGAGCTGAGGGAATCTCTCCTAACTTTGGGGATCACTTTTAGGTGGAGCCATTCGAATTCGAATTCAAAACTCCCTCCAAGAATAGCTATAAAAAGAGCAAGAAGGAAGAGGCGATTAGCAAGCCTTGTACGTGACCACTTCATGTCATTTTGTAGAGATTGAAGAGCTTACTCCATAGCTCTATCATTCTACTCCCATTGTGCAAAGATTCATTGCCAATGTGGTTGTAATCATATGTGAATCTATACATTTATCATCATCTACTTCTCTGTTTTGTTCTCTGCTATACTCACTCAGAGCAGTAACTTCAGAAGGTCATATCTCGAGTTCTACTGAACCTTTTTCAGTGCTTTAACTTGCGTTGGATAGCTTGTACTGTCTACTTTGTGCATATAAATTTTCAAGGTCATTGGATTAATACTTTTGGATATATCTGCATTTTACTGCTTACTGGTCTATCTCTGCAGAGCCCCGAGAATTGTGGGGAGGTTCCAGAAATTGTTGAAACTTTTTCTCAGTGCTCAGTCCATCATTTGAAGTGTTTTAACTTGGATTGGGAAGCTTGCTAAGTCTATTTGCTATGATCAAAAGGAAGTTTTCTAATTCCTACCAAGTTGAGAGCACTGTTCATTTTTTCCAGCAGGTGTATGTCCAAAAATAGCAAGTTTTGGGAGCTAGTCATTTCGCAACTAGTCTGTCTTGACTTAAACTTTTGGGATACATGTTCCAAAGTACTTGGCTGATATTTTGGTGGATTTAGGAAGCTCAAAGAGTCTACTAATCAACTCTGAAGTCTCAGTTGGCTGGTGTGAAGCTGGTTGTAGCAGCACCTACTCATCTTTGGATTGCATCCACCATCTCTCTTCACAGAATCAAGGATTAATGGATTGAATAAAGACAAAGAGACATCTGAAGACAAAGCCACCACATGTGCAGACACAAGGCAAAAAGAAAATCTCATAGGTACCAGTGATGCCATTGGACATGCATTCAACAGGGTTCATCAGGAGTTTGATAAGTCAATTGGAGCCCATGCTCTTAAGGAATCAGACGCTTTTAGACTACTCAAGTCCATGCAAAAGAAGATCAGTATTTTTGATTTAATAAAGATGGATGGGAAATTCAAGTCAGAACTCTTGCAGATAATTGATGAGGCGTCCACAACAAGTTTAGTGGCAAAGGCTGTTGTTATGCATAAAGATAAAATTGTAGGGGAGGCACCCCTCATAGATTATAAGATCCCTCGGCTAACAGTATCTATCAAAGGTCATGAGTTTCAAGGAGTTATTATGGATGGTGGTTTTGGCATTAACTTGACGCTTGAACATACCATGAAAAAGATTGGACTACACCCTTCAAGTCCTGCAAACTTCACTGTAACATTGGTAGACCAAAGTATAGTAAAGCCTATGGGAGTGGTCCCTGGAGTCCCAGTCAAGATACAAGGTACCATCTTTAACTTGGATTTTGTTGTTTTAAGGCTTCCACAAGTAGAAGGAAGTTTCCCCTCTTAATTGGGAGACCTTGGTTAAGGCATGCCAATGTGCTGCATGACTGGGGCAAGGACACAATGTGGGTAAAGCAAGAGGGAAAATCAAAGACATACAAACATGATGCAGACAATTGGTATTTGTATGGAAGAAGAATTGTTGGACAACCCAGAAGAAGATATATTTGAAGGAGCAAATTTATATGAAGATGAAAACATGTTGGCTTGGCTCCATGCAGAAGACCGATCTTCCTGCTATGGAGTTTTTCCAAACTCAAGTAGAGAGGAAGCATATGAAGAAAAAGAGAACATCATTCACGCTACTGACTCGAGTGAGACAGTCTTAGTCAAAGGCCATAGAAGAGAGAAGAAAAGAAAAGCCCTTAAGTGCAGCACTGATGAAGATACTTCAAATCCTATATCAAGGGCCAGTTTGTTATGGATAGTGGTATGGATATCATCTGTTATTGTTGGGAATGATGGATGGACACTCCAAGAGAGTGAGTAGGTACTGCCAAATCCTGCTTTGTACCAGCCCTTTGATGCTTCAGAGTTGATACGTAGACCTTTCTAACTTTCCAATGACACCATAAAATGGCCTATGTACTTTGGAAATGATGTATGCAAAGGTTGAATCAAAATAGACAACTTTGAACTTCAAGCTTTCAAGAAAACCTTCTATTTTTTTACTAGACACCTGCTGTATCTTTTGCTCAGTATGACCAACACAATAGGAATTGGAAAAATTCCTTTTAGGCTTATCTAATTAACTTAGCAAGCTAACTATTCCAAGTGATATCACTTAAAAAGATTAACTATGCTCAAAGAGATCAATTTAGCAAGTAAACCTTTACCCCCGATATTTTAGGACTGTTGTAGACTTCGACCAGTGATCACTTCGACGGACTTTTCTCTAAAATGGCTGAATAGAAATCCTTCAAATTTTGGTAGCACGTAGATGGCTTTGAGCTGGTTCCAACAAGATATAAATCTTTGAATTTGATGGAGAAATGAGTGAGATATGATCTCCACAAGTTGACAGACTTATAGATACTATGACAGAGAACTCAGAAATGAACAATGTAGATATATGTATTAATGAACACTTATATACAATGCCATAGGCATGAAGATCATTGCCTAATGGTGTAGATAGGTGTGGGCTAGAGTGTAGGCCTCACACACACTCAGAATTGGTAATGACAAGCTCGAAAAGTGACTCATCTAACCGCAACTTTTTCCTAGAGGTTTATATAAGAGTTCACTTCAAATTTGAATTTTGAATTCAAATTTTGGCTCTCTCTAAAAGATGATCCTCCATTATAGAAGATATTCCATCAATCAAAGCTAACTTCTCCACGAGTTCTTTTCGGTAGGTGTTTACAAAGATTCCAAGTCAAATGTGACTTTTACAAAAGGATAAAGTGGTAATTAACCACTAACATTGATTCCTATGCATCTTCATATATGTATGGACTACAAGCCAAATGTGTAGGCTTGTAAATTGCACCAACAGCTCCCCCTCAAGCCAAACATTTTGGCTTGGTCTTCATCTTGAGTCTTCATGTATATCCTGCAATCCAATCATTGATTTGAATCTGTAAAGTTCGGTTCCGACCAATGCTTTAGTTAACAAATCTGCACACTGCATGTTGGTTGATACATGTGTTAGTTGAATGTCCTTGCTTAATAACTTCTCTCTCACATAATGGTAATGGACCTCTATATGCTTGGTCTTGGCATGATAAATAGGATTAGCTGCAAGGTGAAGTGAGCTTGTATTATCTCCAAATATCAATGGTGAGTTAGTGTACAAACCCAATTCTCTATACAATAACTTGATCCATATGGCTTCTTGAGTGGCATTTTCCAATCCTCTATACTCTGCCTTTGTAGAAGATAAAGCTACAGTAGGTTGCTTCTTTGAAGACCATGATATTGGTCTATCACCTGCAAATGAAATGTATCCTAAAGTGCTTCTCCTATCATCCTTACATCCTGCCCAATCTGCATCTGAATAAATCTTGATATCCAAGTCTGAAGTGTAAGGAAAATACAAACCATGATGTTGAGTGCCTTTGAGATACTTTAGAATTCTTTTAGCTGCTTCTAAGTGAGGTACCCTTGGCTTGTGCATAAACTGACTTAGCACACTAACTCCATATGCAATATCTATCCTTGTTAAGGTAGCAAAATTCAAGCTTCCAACTATACTTTGGTAACCTGCAATATCATCAATTTCATCACCTTCATGGGCACTTAGTTTTAGGTTTACCTCCATTGGAGTACCTGCAACTTTGGCATCCTGTAAATGAAACTTCTTCAACATATCCTGTATGTATTTTTTCTGAGTAATGTAAATTCGAGAGTTAGTATAGACTAACTCAAGTCCGAGAAAATACTTTAGTAGACCAAGATCACTGATCTTGAACTCCTTCATCATCTAGTTCTTGATTTGTCTGATTCCATTGACATCATTACCTGTAAGTATGATATCATCAACATATACACATAGGTATATTACCTCTCAATTACTTCTCTTGATGAATAGAGAAGTGCCTGCCTTGCTCATGACAAAACCTTGGTCTTGAAGGTATGTGGTCAACCTGTGATTCCATGCCCTAGGTGCCTACTTTAATCCATAAAGAGCTTTATTCAATTTGCACACATATGATACCTTGTTTGGATCCTCATAGACAAGAGGTTGTGATATATATACCTCCTCTGAAATCCATCCATTCAAAAAAGCATTTTTTACATCCAATTGATACATGTTCCAATTCCTAGATGCAGCCACACTCACCAACACCCTGATGGTTGGCATCTTGGCTACAGGTGAGAATGTTTCTTCATAGTCAATGCCTTGGGTTTATGCAAAACCCTTGGCCACCAATCTGGCTTTACACCTATTTATTGACCCATCATAATTTCTTTTGAGTTTATAGATCCATCTGGATCCAATTACCTTCATGGACTCTTTCTTTGGTACTAGTTCCCATGTGTCACTTTCTTTGAGGGCTTCAATCTCCTCATCCATAGCTTCTTTCCATTCTATCTGAGTTTTTGCTTCTTCATATAATCCTGGTTCTTCAATTGACAAGTCTTTGGCAAGATAAACAAAATGTTTAGTAACAAGAGAGGTATCATACCCATATCTGATAGGTTTTTTGCTCTCCCTTTGTGATCTTCTGATTGATTGATTTGAAGATTCAGGTATGTCTTCAAGCTTCTTCATCTTGAGTTTGCCTTTGGACTTCCATGCCTTGAATTCTTCAAGATTGATAATGTCTTCATCATCTGAAGTGGTGTCTTCATTCTGAGTAGGTTCCTCCTTAGCAAGACTTGGAAACTCCTCCTCCAAGTCATAGGGTAGTTTAAACTTCCTGCATTCATTCTCATACCAAGAATCATTTTCATCAGAGACAACATCTCTACTAACCATGAATCCCTTATTGGAAGGGTTGTAGAACCTGTACTCTTTCTGATTTAGATCATATCCAATAAAGATACACTTCTCAGCCTTAGGGTCTAGCTTACCTCTTATCTGAGAAGGAATATGTACATATGCTACACATCCAAATATCCTGCAATGATCAAGTGAGGGTCTCTTCCCATCCCATACTTCATATGGAGTCATCCCATCAAGGGACTTAGATGGTAACCTGTTTATGAGGTAAGTGGCAGTAGAAACACTCTCTGCCCATAGGTAGTTAGGTAATTTCTTTTCATTTAACATTGACCTAACTATTTCAACAATCAACCTATTTCTTCTCTCAACTACCCCATTCTGTTTAGGAGTATACCTTGTGGTGATTTCCCTCTTGATTCTTCTGTCATGCAAGAATGCTTCAAACTCATTGGAGAAGTACTCACCTCCTCCATTTGACCTTAGCCTTTTTAGATTCTTCCCTGTCTGGTTCTCAACAAGTGCAAGATACTTTTTAAAACAGTTGAACACTTCATCTTTATGCTTCATAAAGTACAATACAATCCATGTACTATAATCATCAATAAAAGATACATAGTACCTTGATCCTGAGATTGAGGGGTCTTTACTTGGTCCCACTACATCTCTATGGACAAGTTCTAGGTAGTCCTCATGCATGTAGCCTTTCCTTGAGAAGGGTAACCTGTCTGACTTCCCAAACTGACAAGCACCACATTTATATATCATGTGTTGTTTGGAAACATTCGGTATTCCAATTACACATTGATCCCTACATATTTGTTTCAAGGTTCTTTCTCCTACATGCCCTAATCTCTTATGCCAAATCTCAAGCTCTGAAAGTGTTTGATCTTTATAATTGTAGAGTGCAATATTCTTTGTATCTTCTAGCTCAAAAGTAAAAAGTCTACCTGTCTTTTCTCCTTTAGCAATCCTCTTGAACCCTTGCTTGGGGTCTTCCACAAATGCTCCAAATTGGTCAAATCTGACCTCCAAACTTTTTTCCACAATCTGTCCAAGACTCATCAAGTTTTTTGTAATGGTTGGTACATATAGTACCCTACTCAACAAGTTCTGATTTCCATCATAAGTCTTAACATTTCCAACTTTACCTACTAAGTGCTTGGTATCATCACCTGTTTGTACTTGATGCTTACCTTTTGGTTCTTCAAGGTCAGAGAGTAGAGCTACATTGCCAACCACATGATTTGAGCATCCTGAGTCAATGTAGAAGAGATGGTCATCATCTGTACCTGGTTTTGAAGTCATATTCATAATCAAAAGAGAATCATCTTGCTCTTCTGTATAGTTGTTGTAGTCCTTTCTGGATTTGAATCCTCCTTGGTAGTTTCCATTGTAGTTGTTGTTGTTGTAGTTGTTGTGGTTGTAGTTGTTGTTGTACCCTTGATGATGGTTGAATGTGCCTCTTGACTCTGAGTATCCACCTCTTTGATAACCTCTTCCTCTCTGATACTTGTTATTCCTGAAACACTCATCTGTAGTATGATTTGATAAACCATAAATGTTGCATGGTGAGGAGTTATAAGATCTCCCCCTACCTTGCTTACCTCCTCTGCCCCTTTCTCTTGATGATCTACCTTTCCCTGCATAGTTGGCTTGGGAGGTAGTGCCTTCATCTTCTATCTTCTTATTCTTGCCTTTATCTTTAGACTTACTTTTATCAGTGTATAGGGCACAAGAGCTATTACCTTTGGATGAGTCTCCATTCATGTTGAGCTTGGCTTCATGAGTGAACAATTGTCCCATGAGAGTTGTAAGAGCTGGAATATGCATGTCCATGTATAGGTCCATGGCAATGGTGAAGCTTTCCCACTTGTCATCAGCTTTAATCCCATTGATCACTTGCCTAACTATCTGCTCTTCTTCAATCTCTTCTCCTATGCTTGCTAACTATGCTACATCTTTAATCTTCGTCACAAACTCTGAAATAGCCTGCTTAGGTTGCTTCCTTAGTGTGGTGATTTCAATCCACAATTGGTTTTTTCTGGCCCCTGTGTTGGAAGAAAAATAGGATGACAAGGTTTCCCAAGTCTCTTGGGATATCTTACAGTTTCTAATAGGTGGCAAAAGAAAATCAGAGATGGAGTTGAGTAAGTAGGACCTTGCTAATGCATCCTTAGCACACCATGTGTTGAGCTTTTCATGTTCTTCCTTTGTTGGTAGTCCTCTGGTTTTGAATGAGGGCAATTCCTCATCTCCTGAGATGTATCCATAAAGACTCCTTCCTTGTAGGTATGTCTTCATCCTTAGAGACCATGCCTGATAATTGTTCCTGTCCAATTTATCAATAAATGAAGGAAAACCATCTCCCATTTTACCTTAACTTGCTCTGATATCACTGTTGGGAATGATGGATGGACACTCCAAGAGAGTGAGTAGGTACTGCCAAATCCTGCTTTATAGCAGTCCTTTGATGCTTGAGTTGATAAGTAGACCTTTCTAGCTTTCCAATGAAACCATAAAATAGCCTATGTACTTTGGAAATGATGTATGCAAAGGTTGAATCAAAACAGACAACTTTGAACTTCAAGCTTTCAAGAAAACCTTCTATTTTTGAGTAACCTGTTGTATCTTTTGCTCAGTATGACCAACATAGTAGGAATTGGAAAAATTCCTTTTAGAGGTATCTAATTAGCTTAGGAAGCTAACTATTCCAAGTGATATCACTTAAAAAGATTAACTATGCTCAGAGAAATCAATTTAGCAAGTAAACCTTTATCCCCGATATTTTAGGATTGTTGTAGACTTCGACCAGTGATCACTTCGACGGTCTTTTCTCTAAAATGGCTAAATAGAAATCCTTCAAATTTTGATAGCATGTAGATGACTTTGAGCTGGTTCCAACAAGCTATAAATCTTTGAATTTGATTGAGAAGTGAGTGAGATATGATCTCCATAAGTTGACAGACTTATAGATACTATGACAGAGAACTCAGAAATGAACAATGTAGATATATGTATTAATGAACACTCGTATAAAATGCCATAGGCATGAAGATCATTGTCTAATGGTGTAGATAGGTGTGGGCTAGAGTGTAGGCCTCACACGCACTCAGAATTGGTAATGAGAAGCTCGAAAAGTGACTCATCTAACCGCGACTTTTTCCTAGAGGTTTATATAAGAGTTCACTTCAAATTTGAATTTGAATTCACATTTTGGCTCTCTCTAAAAGATGATCCTCCATTATAGGAGATATTCCATCAATCAAAGCTAACTTTTCCACGAGTTCTTTTTGGTAGGTGTTTTCAAGATTCCAAGTCAAAGGTGACTTTTACAAAAGGATAAAGTGGCAATTAATCACTAGCATTGATTCCTATGCATCTTCATATATGTATGGACTACAAGCCAAATGTCTAGGCTTGTAAATTGCACCAACATTTATGTCAATTTTTATGATATTAAGTGCAAGGCTTTCCAAGGATATGGAAGGAGTACCTGCAAGTCTTTGGAAACAGAGGGTTCCAGTGGATGAAGAAGCTAGACTAGTAAAAATGAAATTTCGCAGATTAAGTCATAAAGTTGTTGAAACAAAGATACAAAAGATGCAGTATGGAGGATATAATATTCTAATGAAGGATTTAGGGTACCCCTATCAGATGATCAGTGTGCCCAACAAGAAGACAAAACAAATGAAGTACAGTACAACTGGAGATTATGAAGGAGTTTCTCTGAGTCAACATATCAAGGCTCAAGGCCTATCATCAACACAACTGAAGATTTATGGATCACCTGGAACTTGCATAATCTGTCTAGGTTGTACATAGCCTTCTCACGTCATTTTTTCTTAAGTTTTGGTAGTTTTTATCCATTTTTATGCTTGTTCCTTGAGTTTTAGCAAATTTAGCAACCATTTCATAGCCTTTGCATAAGCACAATTTTTGGATTTTTTTTGGGAAGTTTTCAAGCATTTTTAGAAATTTTCTAGCATTTTTTCATCCTTTTCAAGTGTCATTTTCTTGCTAAATTTGTGGAATAAAGGAAGCTCCTTGTGGTTTTGAGTGAAAAAACTGGCCTAGACCCGTAAGGAATTTTTTGGGAATTTTTCATATTTTTTTGTAGTTTTTTGGATTTTTTTGTATTTTTCTCTAATTTTTGGGATATATTCAACCAAAAAAAAGGTGGGGGGAGGACAATTTCGAAAAAATCTCTCTCTCTCTCTCTCTCTCTCTCTCTCTCTCTCTCTCTCTCTCTCTCTCTCTCTCTCTCTCTCTCTCTCTCTCTCTCTCTCTCTCTCTCTCTCTCTCTCTCTCTCTCTCTCTCTCTCTCTCTCTCTCTCTCTCTCTCTCTCTCTCTCTCTCTCTCTCTCTCTCTCTCTCTCTCTCTCTCTCCCCTCTCCCTCCCTCCCTCCCTCCCTCCCTCCCTCCCTCCCTCTCTCTCTCTCTCTCTCTCTCTCTCTCTCTCTCTCTCTCTCTCTCTCTCTCTCTCTCTCTCTCTCTCTCTCTCTCTCTCTCTCTCTCTCTCTCTCTCTCTCTCTCTCTCTCTCTCTCTCTCTCTCTCTCTCTCTCTCTCTCTCTCTCTCTCTCGCCCCCCCGCTGCCCTCCTATTTTTAATTTTTTTATTTTATTTATATATATATTTATTTATTTATTTACTTATTTTAATTTTCTTTTATTTTATATTATGTTTATTTTTTTATTTATTTTCAACTTTGCCGAACCATGCACGTTCCAAAAAAAAGAAACAAAAATCCTTTTTATTTATAACTTAAAAACCTATTTTTTTATTTTTCATGGTTTAAACCTTTTGGCTCTGGATTGTGCCTCGGATCGTCATTTTTTTCAAAAGTGGGGTCATTTGTTTGGCACCTCTGGATTCATTTTTTGCCTTAATTTTTCAAAATCCCACCTTTTCTCTGACTTTTGGTCAGACACCACATGTTTTGAGCACGCTTAGCACATGTTTTTATTTAACCACATGGTCTATTCTCACTTTGTTTTACCTTATGTTTCATAATTTCCCATATGCACCCTCTATACCTCTACTGTTTGATCATTTTGGCCCTCTCCAGACCCCATAACCCTACTCCCTCACCCTCCCTTTACCCTTCTGCCCAGCCACATCCTTATCCCTCCCTGCCCTATCCATCTCAGCCCCCTCAGCCCTCCCTTCCCCCTCCTTTCTACCCTTCCATTGCCCTCCTTTGGTTTTCCATGAAAAAATTCCATTTTTGGGTTCTTCTCTGGTGGTTGTTCTCTCCTGCTTTTGGTGGACTTGGTAGCTGCTTAGGTGTCCTTTTGTAGATATTGCAGCACAAGAATCATGGTGTCATATATGCTCAGAGTTTTGGCTGTAGCTCTCCGAGACGGAGAGCACATTAGGTGGTGGGCAACTGTTGAGCCCATAAAATTCATATTGGTCAAAGTCAACCATAGCCAAAGTCAACCACAACCAAAGTCAACCATAGTCAAAGTAAAAAGGATCAAAGTCAAAGCAATCAAAGTCAATTAGGTCAAGCTCAAAGTCAACATGGGCAAAGTCAAAGTGTGCAAAGTTCAGGTGTCAAAGTGCATAGGTAGTGCACAATTCATTGGTTCACAAAGGATAAAATTACAGAAAGCTGGTTGCAGGTTGCAGAGGTATTTCTATAATTTCTCAAAGGTTCAAAGTTTTTTGGAAGGTTTAGGTGAACCCTCTCTTAGGTGCACAAGTGAAGAATTAAAAGGCAAAATGTGAAGGTATGTGAAGCGGCAGTGTATGCGGAATTGAAAGTATGGCCCCCCAATTAAAATTTTTGTTTTAGTCTAAAGTCACTACAAGACAAAACAGGAATTCGTTGGCTGCCCACTTTTGAAGACAATCTTGGGACATCAAAGTGAGCACCAAGATACTCTAGTAGTTAGGAGTGTACATGAATCGACACTCAAATCAAGGCAAGGACTATTCTTGGAGGACTAAGCAAGGTGAGCATAGTCTAAGCTAGGCAAGAGAGAGAAGTGCAAGAGACACACAGTGTGCGATGCAGAGAAGTGAAATGCAAGGTGTGCATGAAGAGTGACTAAGAAGTGTGCAGAGAAGTGCTATGCTATTCACCCCAAGGATCCCAAGGTCTCATTTGAAGTTGTGCGCGTGCCGACAGAAGGTGTCCATCCCTCCCCCTTATTGGAAGCTTGGTGCAAGGTGTGCACAAGTGCAGGCTTGGAGAAGGTGGAGGTTTGGTGCAGAGAAGGCCCGTCGCAACAAGACCCTTGGGTATTTGGTATTTTGTGATTGAGCACTCTCTGGGATCTTGCACACAAGCACTGGACTGTATTGTGCATCACCATTGTATTTATCTTCTTATAATCAATCGACAGAGGCTTCCAGTGTGTATATTTCTTCTTGTCTTTCCCTTTTCTCCTACAAACACTAAAATCCCTTCTTGTGCAAGAATCCCCCAACAAAATATTTTAATATACATAGAATTTATGAGAGCTAAGGAAAATCCTCTAAGTGAAATCACTCAAAAAGACCTCATAACGACTGAGATATGAAAGTTTGAAGAGAGGTATGTCTCTAATGAGACACTGGATACACACAAGAAAGTAGATATGCAAAAACGCTTACTTGCGTGGGGTTTTCTCATTGAACTTTGTACAAAAACTGATCTATGATAAAGTAGTGAAGTGTATTTTTATTGGGTAGAGTTCTGAAAACAAAGGTTATGATTTATATCATCCACAGAAGAAACACATTTTGGTTAGCCATGACGTTTTTGTGGAAGATGTTATTCAGGCGTTACTTTCATGTACTAAGGAGACATCAGTTAGCTCCAAAGATTTGTATGACACTTTGCTACCTCTTTTTACGGGTGGAAAGTCTAGTGCCTATCTAAATGAGGCGATTTCGCAGCCTTTACAGGTTTCACATAATGATGTAGATCATTCCATTTCTGATATAGATCATTCCATTTCTGATGTAGATTTACACGATGCACTTATTGATAAGAGAGTTGATATAGAGGAGGCAAAAACTATGCCTAAATGGCTGGTATAGACTTTGTGAGATAGCAAATTACATGTACCTCTGTCACATCATATGCATTCATGTCTCATAATGGCTTCTTTTGCATCAGATTGTTATGCTATGGTTGCCTCTAGTGTTTGTGATGAGAATAAGCCTGTTTTGTTTGATGAATCACAAAATTCTGAAAATTGGATGGTTGCTATGCAATCAGAATATGATGCTATTTGGTATCTGGTTTGTATGTGACTTGCCTCATGGCAAGAAGGCTAGTAGCACTAAGTGGTTACACAAGTTGAAGCATAAGCCTAATGGAACAGTTGATAGGTATAAGGCTAGGCTTGTTGCAAAGGGTTATGCTCAAGAAAGTGGCATTGATTTTGATGAGACCTTTGCTCCTACATGCCGATTGGCTACTATTCATAGCATTTGTGCACTTGCATCTCATCATGGTTGGAACGTACATTAGTTGGAAATTGAAATTGCATTTCTGAATGGTAACTTGCATGAAGAAGTGTATGTCTTTTAGCCCCATGGGTTTGTGTATAAAGGGCATGAAAACAAAGTGTGCAAGTTGAAAAAGGCATTATATGGTTTGAAGCAAGCACTAGGAGCTTGGTATGAATTGCACATGGCTTCGAGAAGAGTCCAATGGAGAGAACCTTATATGTTAAGCATGCAAATGATGTGCTTCTGATCATTATTGTCTACATTGACAATATGTTCCTCACTCGTTCTCATCAGAAGCATATTGCTGGCAAATTTGCATGCCTTATTTGAGATGTGAGATTAGGGGCGTTTACAGCATTATTTGGGCATTCAATTTATGCAAGTTGATGGTGGAATAGCTTTGTGTCAAAAAAAATATATTGACATATTATTGTAGCATTTTGGCCTTGAAGACTAGAAACCTATTGCCAATCCTATGGAAACAGGTTTACGATTGAGTATTCATGATGTTGAAGATGCATTTGATGTTGTTTTCTATTAGCAAGCTATTGGATGCTTGATTTACTTATGCATTACTTGGCCAGATATTCAATTTTGTGTCTCATAGATGAGCAGGTTTATGCATTTCCCATGTGTCAAGCATTGGTAGGTAGTTAAGCGCATCTTTCACTACTTGAATGATACCTGACTACTTGGATTGTTTTATCCCAAGGGGGGATCACTAGTGCCAGATTTACATGCTTTCTTTGACTCTGATTAGGCTGGTTGCTATGACACTCATGCATCCACCAATGGTTTTTGCTTCATGCTTGGTAGCTCATGCATATCCTGGTTGAGAAAGAAGCAACTGCTAGTTCTGAGGCTGAATATAGGGCATCTTTCAAAGCGACTCTTGAGTATGTGTGGCTCAAAGGCCTTATGGCTGATTTGGGTGTTGGTCAATCTTTTGCCACCACCATCTTCACTGACAGTTAGAGCACATTCACAATTGGGAGGAACCCTATGTTCCATGCTCACACTAAACACATTGAGGTGCACTATCATTATGTCAAGGAAAGGTCCTCTACTGGAGAGTTCAATTTGGCATATGTGCCCACACAAGAGAATATTACAGACCTTTTCACAAAGCCTCTCCCTAGGGAGAAGTGTGAAGCTTTCTGCAAAGCTTTGGGCTTACTTCCTTTTGTGGATTGATTCCACATAGGTTCGCACTTCCTTATACATGAGTGCCAGCTCCTTGTTCACCACATCACTCCTAGGGGGGGATGTGTTGATTTATTTAGGTAGTGATGTGTGTGAACACACTAGGACTACCGAGGCACTTTTTTCCCTCTTTAGGAGGTTTTTGCCCCTCAGCTTGTATATAAACCTATAACCCTAACGGGTCACTTATCTTCCTTCATCTTCAAGCATGGTGAAATCTTGTTGTTCTAATAGCTCCCTCTCAAGCTAAACATGCTTGATTCTTCAATCTATAATGCTTACTATACCTAGAATACCTTTGAATCTACAAAGCTTTGCTCCATCTAGATATTTGGTCATCATATCTACCACTTCCTTATTTGTTGGAACAAATGACACATCAATGTCCTTTGATAAGAGTTTCTCCCTAATAAAATTTTAATGAACTTGTATATGTTTGGTTTTTGCATGGTATAGAGGGTTAGATGCTAAGTGCATTGAACTCAAGTTATCTCCAAAAATGTGAGGTTTGGAGCTC
Organism: Ceratopteris richardii; assembly: GCA_020310875.1. Lineage (NCBI taxonomy): Eukaryota > Viridiplantae > Streptophyta > Polypodiopsida > Polypodiales > Pteridaceae > Ceratopteris > Ceratopteris richardii. The sequence goes on along the minus strand of CM035417.1, from coordinate 132,452,010 downwards.
ACAAGTACTAAATCTATATATAAATCCTTCAACCATATAGCTTCCTATATGGCTATTGTTAAGCCTATGCACTCAGCTTCAATTGAGGATAGTGCTATTGCTATAAATCTTGACGTACTTCTCCTATCATCCTTGGATCCTGCCCAATTTGCATCGGAATATGATTTGAGATCCATAACAGATGTATAAGAGTAGAATATGCCTTTATTGATTGTGCCTTTAAGGTACTTAAGCACTTGTTCAGCTCCATCCATATGTGGTTTTCTTGGAGAGTGCATAAAATGACTAAGTACTCCAACACTATAGGATATATTTTCTCTAGAATGTGTAGCATAAATTAGACTACCATAAACACTAAGTTTATGGTTCATCTCCATAGGTGTTCCTATAGGTTTGGCATTATCCATTTTGAACTTAAGAATTAAATCCTAAATATACCTTTTTCGAGTCAAGCGCATCCCTTGATCTGTATAGATAACTTGCATCCCTAAGAAGAATGTGAGTTCTCCAAGATCACTGAACTTGAATTCCACGTGCATGTGTTTCTTGATTCTTTCTATCCCAATCACATCATCACCTTTCATAATTATGTCATCTACATAGACACATAAACAGATATATTCATCATGAATCCTTTTGATGAATAATGATGGGTCCACATTAATTGATTTGAATCCTTGATCTTGCAAGTAGGTTACCAACATGTAGTTTCGAGCTCTAGGAGCTTGTTCTAAACCATATAGTACTTTCATACCTATTAGGATAACTAGGGTTATTAGGATAACTAGGGTTTTCATACCTAGGGGGCTGTGACATGTGTACCTTCTCACTCATCCATCCATTGAGGAAAGCATTCTTCACATCAAGTTGAAGTAGCTTCCAGTTCCTTGCAGTTGTAACACTTAGAAAGGTCTTGATGATGGTCATCTTGGCCAAAGGTGAGAAATTTTCTTCATATTATATGCCCTGTGTTTGAGCGAATCCTTAGCAACCAATCACTCTTTATACCTCCAAATAGAGCCATTCAGATTCCTTTTCAGTTTGTACACTCATCCATAGTCTATTACCATTATTTTGGTATACATTGGAACTAACTCCCATGTGTCAATCTATTTTAGAGATTCTATTTCCTCTTTCATGGCTTTCTCCCAATTAGGGTTACCTTTGGCTTCTTTGTTAGTAGAGGGTTCTTCTCAAATTGAATCTTTCACCAAATAGAGGGTGTGTTTAATTAAAAATGCTGAATCATAATCATATCTTTTAGGTTGTCTTCTTTCCCTTGTTGATATTTTAGGAGTATCTTTGGAGGATTCTCCACATTCCTTCATCTTAGCCTTCCCCCTAGATTTCCAAAGTTTGTAATCTCTCTATTTATTATCTTGTTCTTCTTCTAGATCACTTCTAGATTCCTCCACTTGCATCATGCTTATTGTCTAATGGAAGAAAATTTGTGTCGAGATCATGAAGTAACTTTACCTTTTGTTTGTCTTCCCCATACCATGACTTGTGTTCTGGAAATACAACATCCCTACTTGTAATTAATTGCTTTGTAGCTGGATTTTAAAATCTAACATTCATTTGTGTTGAGTCATACCCAATGAATATAGCCGTGGTTACTCTTTCATCCATTTTCCCTCTTATTTGTGAAGGTATATGCACATATGCTAAACAACCAAAGACTTTGCAATGACCTAGACTTAGATTTTTGCCATTCCAAGCTTCATAGGGAGTCATACCTTGAAGTGGTTTGGATGGTAGTCTATTGACAAGATATATTACAATAGATATTGTTTTTGCCCATAGATTGTGGTAGCTTCTTTTCTTCAAGCATAGTCCTAGCTGTCCCAACTAAGGTTTTGTTTCTCATTTCAGCAACACCATTCTATTGAGGAGAGTACTTAGTAGTGACCTCTCTCTTGATACCTTTATTCTAAAAGTATTCATCAAAATATTTGGAGAAATATTCTCTCCCTCCATCTCATCTAAACTTCTTCAATGACCTTCCAGTATAGTTATCTACATGTGCTAACTATCTTCTAAAGTAATCAAACATTTTACTCTTGTTCTTGATAAAGTATAAGATTGTCCATCTACTGTGATCATCAACAAAAGATACATAATACCTTGAGCCTGCTATTGATGGTTCTTGACTTGGTCCCTCCACATCAATGTGTACTAAGTCCAAGAGATTGTTGTGGATATATCCATTGTTGTGGTGTCTTTGTTACTTTCCAATCCGATAAGCATCACATCTGTTGATCATATGTTGTTTTGAGATGTTTGGCAGAAGTGGACCACTTTGATTCTTCCATATATCCTTTAATGTTCTTTCATTCACATGAGCAATCTGCTTATGCCACACTTCTATCTCACTTAGAGTTTGATATCCAAAGTTTTATAGAGCTACATTTGTAGTTTCTCCCACTTCAGATGTGAAGAGGCTAACATTTTTCTCACCTCTTGATAACTTTTTGAAGCCTTGGCATGGATCTTCCACATATGCTCCATGCTAGGTGAACCTTACTTGCTTTGACATTGCCAATCCTTTCCACATTGTGCTTGGTATCATCTCATGTTTGTACTTCATGCTTATGTTTAGGTTTCTCCAAGTTTGATAGAAGAGCAACATGGCCCCCAACATGGTTTGAACAACCAAAATCTTTATAGAGAAAATGTTTATCCTCTTTACCTTCTTTATGGCTCAAATTCATGACAATTAATGAGTCTTCATGTGATTGATCCTTTGAGTAGTTGTTGTAATCTCTTCTGGTATTGTTTTTGCTTTATTTTTTTCCAGATGTGCCTCTTCTATTTCCAGATGCACTTCTACTTCCTCCTTTTTGTGTTCTTCCATTGAGCCAACAATTCTGAGTAGTGTGGTTAGACTTGTCATAGATGGCACAAGACTAACTTTCTTGTCCTTAGACTTGTCTTGCTTTGCTCCTTTCTTCTTTCCCTCTCATTTTTTTTTCCTACATAATTGGCTTGGGAAACTTCTTCTTCATCATCCTCTTTTTTCTTCACTTTGTTCTTCTTGTCCTTCTTATTTTTATAAAGAGAAATTGGAGAGTTACACCTTCCTTTATGTTGTTGTTGATCTCTTGGTTGAAGAGTTGTCCAAGAAATATGTTGAAATCAAGTGTTTCCATATCCATGTTAAGGTCATAAGAGGTTGTGAATGATTGCCGCTACTTATCATTCCTAATCCCAATTAAGATCTACCTCATAATGGCTTCATCTTCAATCAACTATCCAATTGATGTTAACTAATCTGCAACCTCCTTGACTTCGATAACAAATTCTGTGATTGTCTGCTTAGGTTTCTTCTTCATTTTTTTGAATTCATTCCACAAGTGATTCTTCCTAGCTCTACTTATAGAGAAGAATGTCTCAACTCCATCCTAGGTTTCTTGTGATCTTTTATATATTCTAATATGTGAAAGCAAGAAATCAAAATTAGATTTTAGGATGTAAAATCTAGCTTGATCATCTCTTGCACACCATAATGTGAGCTTCTTTGTCTCTTCTTGTGTAGGTTCTCCTTTGGATCTTGGTATAGGCATGACTTCATCACCCTTTACTACTCCATAGATGTTTCTTTCTTGTAGATAAGCTTCCATTCTGATTTTCCAAGTAGCATAATTGCTCCTATCAAGATTCTTGATCATGGAAGGAAATCCATCACCCATCTTGTGGAAGATAGCTTTGATACCACTTGAAAGTACTTGAAAGGAAGAGAATGGAAGCAATGTGCTACCTTGAATAATTAGGTTTGGTTCAACTTTAAGTATAGAACCTACCTTTTATCACTTGGAGACTTTGATTCACCTTATACGCTTCAACTTAATGCAATTAAAAACCTTGCTTCCTTTGTAACATCACTATGAAAAAGTTGATGCAAAATAGACTATTCACTCATGAAGCAACTATGATGAACTCTCTATTTATGGATGGAAACTCCAACTTGAAATACTTAGTGCTCTGAGCTTGACTAAAATTGGTCAAATTCATCTTAGAGGATGTTGGCTAATAGTATAAAGATGCTAATGGGCACCAAATTTTAAGTTATAAGCAAAACACACTCTAATTATAAGTTTAACATCAATAGGGGGTCAACTTGACTTTTCAAGGAGTAGTCGTAACGGACCCTAAGGTAGTGACTTAACTCTAACACACAATAGAGAAATCCAAATGATAAAATATTTTTAACAATGTAAATAAAGAATAATACCTTTCCAATAAATCCTTAATCATGAGATTGGACTTTTGAGTAGGGAGAACCATGATCTACAACTTTGCTTACTTTAGAGCAGATGATATAGAGAAAAAGGGCAGTGAGCAAGATGTATATCCAACCTGGTTCTATTTCATCTATCACATATTAAAAATATGTAGAATGTTTATATACACTCATACATCTCCTTTTGTGATATTTCATGACTTCTGATAGCCAAAATTTACTCATAATCCTTATGGGAATGAGTTAATTGTGACAAATACTCTTCCCTACAATCTAGGAAATGAGGAATCAAATCCAAAAAGTTGATTTGGAACATTGGTTGGAGACCAACCACTTGACTCGTGGCTTTAGGCTTCATATTACACCCCAAATAATGACTTAGTACTATGGCACATGAATAATCATTAAAATATGTGAATATACAAGAGAGTGCATGTGAAACCATATGTTTTGCCATATGAATAAAAAATCTTTCCAAGAAATAAAACTTGGTATCCTTGATAAGTCCATCTTCAAGCATGGTAAAATCTTGTTGCTCTAACGCTGCACAATCAAAGAGGGAAGACAAAGATAAGAAGAAAACAAAAAAATAGAAACAATTTTGTAAATGTTGTGACAGAAATGATCATGTCATAAAGAGTTTTCCAAAACTGGTCTCAAAAGAGATAAAGAAGAAAGAGGCTAGAATGGTTGTTGCAAATGCCTCTACATGCAAAATAGAACTGCTAATCTTGTTCAAAACAGAGAATGGGCATTTACTACTATATGGAGCTATGATCCATCTTCTCATTAGCAGTGTATGTTTGCAATAGACTCAGATGTTTGGTACTTTGGTAATAAGGAAACCAAACATATTACCTCATAACATAGTTTCTTCAGTTCAATTGAGCCTATCCCTATAGTGAATACTATCTAATGTGCTAACAACTCCTCTTATCCTCTAATGGGAATTGGTAATATCATTCTAATTACTACTAATGGTAGTTCTTGTTAGTAAACAATAAATGTCTATCCCTCATGATTGTATGTACTAATGCACATTTGGTAAGGCCCCCATCATGAGGAGAAGCCAAGTATGCATTACCCAATTGATGGAAATCGCAACTTGTCAAAGTAGTTCTTCATTGTTTTGGCCACTTGAGAGGGTCTAAGGGTTCTTGGATGCTCTGGGGATATCTTTGATGCTTACGTGCTTGATGTCCCTCTCTTTCAGGCCTTTCACCCTCATGTCTTGATCTGTCTCTACCCACATTGTGTGTAAAGCTTACCTCAGGTCTCTCTCTCGTTCGTTCTCATTGGATTTCATCAGTCTGGGATGATCTTGCTCCTTGGAGGCCATGGGAAACATTGGATCTTGGTGGAGGGAAAATCAATTCACTCTTCTAAGTATATGCATGTCTATCATGTTCTGTTACCAAGAACATTCTACTCGAGGTGTTATCCAAATAGACAACTTTGTCTGGTGTCTCCAGATCCTTGAAATCGTAGATGGTGACTATGCCCAATTGGCTAGGTTGATTTGGCTTGAATCTCCAAAAGGCTTCCTCCGTTTCTCTATTTAAGAATAGTTCTATGCTTTTGTTGTCTTGGGGCGAGCTATAGAGCTTAAAAAATGGACTTTTGATGAAAAAGTTATGTCAAAATAAGCTCCTGGGGGTCAAAACAAGGAAACAAGATCTTATGAGAAAATCACGATTTTGACTAAAAATCACGATCCTAAACACTCTTGAAAACCACTATTTTCACCGAGAATCGTGATCCTGAGCAATTCCCAAAAAATGCGATTTTGATTGAAAATTGTGAAAAACATGATTTTGATTGAAAATCATGAAAAATGCGATTTCGATTGAAAATTGTTAAAAACACGATTTCGAGTGAGAATCATGAAAAATGCAGTTTTCATTGAAAATCGTAAAAAACACAATTTTGATTGAAAATCGTGAAAAATGCGATTTTGAGTGAAAATCGTGAAAAATGAAATTTTGACAGAGAATCGTGTGTTTGAGATACCCTAAAAATCATGATTTTGAGAATAACCTAAAAATCGTGATTTTGACTGAAAATCGTGTTTTCTCAAAATTATGTTTTTTACCTGAAAATCATGATTTTGAGAACGACTAGAAAATTGTAATTTTGATTGAAAAATCCTGTTTTATCAAAATCATGTTTTTTACCTGAAAATCGTGATTTTGATTCAAAATCGTGTTTTTGCTCAGAATCGTGATTTGACCTGAAAATCACAATTTTGAGCACGTGAGAATCGCAATTCTAAGAATGACCTCAAAAAATCGTGTTCTTTCTTGAAAGCTTTTAGGCAAGAAATAGAAAATCACGATTTTCCAAAATTTGAATTTTTCAGAGAATCGCAATTTTCACCGCAGAGTCGTGATTTTCTGAGATGTTTGGTGGGAACTTTGAATTTCAACGCTGAGGCATGCACATTGAGCTTAGGGTCATGGAAATCACAAAAACTTGCACACAGAAGCACTTTGCCTCTCCCTCTCTCCTTCTTGCACACCCACGAATGAAAAATGAGGTGAAAATGTGGAAAATATAATGAAAAAAAAAATTCCTATGAAGATGAAGATGGAAGGAGATTGAGATGATGATGAACATGGAGAAAAAAAATCAGAAAACCAGGTCAATTTTAGAAATTGTAACTTGTGTTGTATTCGACAAACTCATATATTCCAGATCCAAATGTTATACGAAAATTATGTTTTCCTAAGATCGAACTATCACATTATAGTGCGACAGTGTTCAAGTAGAAGTGTTGCTTGTAGTGTTTTGCAGTGTTGAGAATTGCTGCAGAAATGGCAAACATAGATGGAATGAGTCAGCCTATGAGCGATAAGCTAGACAATAATAATTTCCATGCTTGGAGATTCAAAATGATGAATTTCCTCATGGGAAAAGGCTACTGGAAATACATCGAAGGAGAGAATGAAAATGCTCCGCAGTTACCAAAAAGGAATCAGACTGCAGATCAGTTAAGAGCATATGAGGAATGGAATCAAGGAGCACGAAAGGTAATGTATTGGCTATCTGTTAGCATATAGAATAGCATGATTGGACAGATACAGGATGCCAAGACTCCAAAAGAGGCTTGGAACAGTTTGCTAACATTGTATGAGACCAATACAAAGGCACGAAAATTGCAACTCAAGAACGAGCTGCATACATTGGACAAGAAGAGCATGTCATAAGTGACTACACCTTAAAAATCAAAAGCATATGTGAGTCACTTGCATCTATTGGCGTGAATGTAGATGATGATGATAAGGTGGAAGTGTCTTCTTGATTTAGGAGCTGCATATAAGCAGTTCAGAACTTCTATATAGACCAGGGGAAATATTCTGAATTTTGCTGATTTGGTATCTATGCTGATTATTGAAGAAAAGAATCTTGGTGAGGATTCAAACTCTCAAGGAAAATCTAATTCTAATCAGGTATTCTACTCTAGTAGAGGAAGAGGAAGAGGTAGAGGTTTTGGAAGTGGAAGAGGAAATAGTAACCAAGACCAAAGTCAACAATAGAATCATGTAGGAGGAAGAGGACAGTTTCGAGGCATGGGGAGCCAAAGAGGCCGCAAAAATTTCCAAAGATATGATTCAAGTAATGACATTAAAGGTGCTAGAATTATGGTAAATCTGGACACTTTGAACGTGATTACAAGTTGAAGAATCAAAATAACAGAAGGCAGCAGAATCACTATGCATCCACAAGTGCAGATGATTCTCAGAAGCTGTTCATGGTTCAACATCACATGATGAATATGATGTCTGTTGGTGTTTCAAAATCGAATGATAATGTCTAGTATGTTGATTCAAGTGCTTCACATCACATGACCAGTCATGCAAAATGGTTTAGTAGTTTGCAAAAATTTCCAGCTCCTGGATATGCTGAAACAGGTGATGATACATCGCATCGTATAGAAGCGCATCAAAGAAGTGGAAACATAAGAACATAGAGCATGTAGAGAGCTCCAAGAAGTACATGTCAAATTTTCAAAAGAAATCCCTATAAAAATAGTGATTTTTATCACTAAAAACCATTCTAAACACCATTTCAAATTTTTGTAGCTCCATTTTGTTCAAGCAGAGGAGTACTCAAGCTTGAGGAGTATTAGAAGTATCATCCTACCAATCTTCATAATTTTTAGACTCCGTTTGAGCCCTCAAATAAGCCTTGGAACCTAATTTTTAACTACGTCAGACACTAGGTCTGGACAAGGCCAAAACTACTCAAAAAACTATAAAAATGTCTAGAGAGCTCATTTTTTAGGGTAGCTTGTGAGAGATTTGAGCATTTGTACGAGAGTATTTTTGTAATAGAAGCTTTCCATTATTCCTCTCTTTGCTCTTACCTTGTGCACATGTGTGTATGTGTGTGCATGCTTATGTGCTTCTCACTCACGCACTTGTGCCATCACTTGCTCACGGTCTTCATACCAGTCCTCACATCTCTGCGGATTGTCATTCATGAAGTGGATCTTCACACGTTGGTACTCACCATTGTGCCAGAGTGACACCAAATTTGGTGTCGTTGCCGGGGAGAGAGCTTCGAGGATGAGCGTGTGATGGTAAGACGTAGAGTAGCGATGTTGGAAGGTAAAAAATAGTCATTTTCTATTCAGTTTTTGAGTTTTTCTCCATCTTCATCGTCATCATCATCACCATCTCCCTCGTCTTCATCTTCTTAGATTTTCCCATTTTTTGACTATACATTCATCTCATTTTCCATTTGTGGCTATGAGAAAGGTTTCTAGAGAGAGTTCAATGCTAAAATATTGCTCAACAGGAGCTTTATGCCTTGAAAACACCAAAATCTGAGTGAAGTATCGTGCAGGCTAAAATGACCTATGACAGGTATCGCCGCTATGGTATCGTGAGATTGCATACATAGTTTGCATCTACAAGCACATAAGGTTGACAAGGAGGACACAAGGTACACATATTCGCAAAATTTTTTAAATTTGGACTTCAAAAACTCCAAGTATCATGGTCGCTTGAGTTTAAGTATCATGATACCTGAATTCCTTTGTATCACGATACTTGTCAAGTATCGTGTATCGTCTCCCCGTGTATCATGATACCTCACATGTATGGTGTATCATCAGATTGAGTATCGTGTATCGTGTATCGTCAAAACCTACACTGGCTCAACTATTCTTCTTAAAAATAGTGCATTGATTTTCAGATAGGCTAGTTTGAATTTGACCTTTAGGTGGGATTAGCAACCCAAGGGGGCTCCAAGGGATTTTGAGCAGTACAAAAGGGGAAAGTTTTGGACTTGTAGATTAAGCTTATGAACCTAAGATCAAGTAGACATCTAGGAAGAGATAGACAAAGTCTAGTGTGAATCATACAACCAAGACGTGGGCAGAACAGCTTAGTGGTTATCCCTATGTGTTAAGTTCGGACACTAGTGATTCAAAAATGTCCTTTAGCATGGGATGAACAGCACGTAGTTCAGGCATTTCCTATTTACAGACACTAGAAGGTCCCTATAAGACATAGTTGGAATATATCAGGACCATCCAATTAGAGTATCTCGTAATGCCTTTTGGTTTAACAAATGCTCTTGCTATTTTTATGATGCCCATGAATGATACTTTTTGCCCTTTTATTAGTCAGTTTGTAGTTGATTTTGTGGATGATCCGTTGGTTTATAGTAAGAGTTTAAAAGAACATGAATGTTATTTACATACAGTTTTTAAGATATTAGACGAGAATACTTTGTACGTCAAACCAAAGAAGACACAGCTATGTTTATATGAGGTTGAGCTCTTAGAACAATAATTTCCATTGATGGAATTAGAGTGGATCCACAAAAGTTTGTGGTCCTCCGTGAGCCGAACCCTTAGAATGGGCACTAGTTGCGATCATCCTTAGGATTATCGGGCTTCTATCAAAAATTCATTGCCAACTATTCACACATAGCTAAGCCATTGACATATTTATTGCAAAATAATCAAACATTTATGTGGGCTAACGCACAACAATAAGCTTTTGATGCATTGAAACATGGAGTTTCAAGTGCCCCAATATTATTAGTGGTAGATCCATAGAGACCTTTTGGGTTGGAAACCGATGCTAATATCATCACAGTTTGTGCAATTTTCATTTAGGATGGAAGGCCAATTACTTTTGAAAGTAAGAAATTGTCTCGATCTTAGAGAAACTGACTTGTCCATGAACAAGAACTATATGCCACAATTCATGTTTTGTAGATTGGGAGACACTATTTATATGGTGCAAGTTTTGAAGTATACACATCATCACACATTGAAGTATTTATATCCCCAATGTGATCTTCAAAGGAG
>CM035417.1:132421445-132433945 GCA_020310875.1 Ceratopteris richardii | reverse complement strand
TATCAAATGTCTCCCTAGTTCATTTTTCAGCATTTCTATCTTGGATGTTCTATCAGATTCACCACTTTGTAACATTTTCGTCTCATAGGTCACTTCTTTTGAGTAAATGTAAACATATCATTTTGTTTCATTTCATATTTTTTGATTTTCTGAGTCGGATGGAGACCCCAAGAGACTTACTCGCTCAAAAAGCAGAATTTATCCGCTGCTTCATTTTTTGAAGAAGACTTATACATGACCTTCCAACACAAGACCGCTCAATTTCCCCATAGAACCTTAATTGGCGGGGGGGGAGTGCAGAGGGGGCTTGCCCCCTTCTACGGGGTCCAGGGGGCCTATATTTTGTCTCTCCCGACTACGTTTACCATCTTTATAGCTGCAATGCTCTTGGCAATTTGAGAATTTGAGTTCTCTATCTCTTAGTCTGTGTCTCTCTCTGTCTACGTTTTTTTCTCAACTCAGTCTATTGGTCTATTCTTCTATTCTATTATTTCTTATACCATCCTCATGAATGCAATGGTTCAACACCAATTGAGAACCCCCTTTGATCCACACCAATAGACCAACTTTCTAATCCTCTTTGCCTCCTCTAGCAATGAATGCCGCCTTCTCTTGAGCCTTAGCTCTTCTTGGCTCTCCATTCCTCCCCATGCACTATAATGCAATGTGTCTCATAACCCGTTGGTGTGGTTTCTTCCCATTCTATAATAATCCAAGCAATCAAGATATTTCTAGGAGTTTTTATGCATGTCTTTTCTAATTTTGTATTGGCCAATGTCTTAGATATTAGCATGCAAGATGTTGTCCGTGACTTGTAGTTGCCTTGCTCAAGAGATTACTCGATCCAAACCTAGTCAAGTCCAAAACATGATGAATTTTCTAGTCATGCCTCGCCCAATGGTCTATAATCTAATTTAGTGCATCCATTTTAGACGGTCCACTTTGAGTGCTTAGGGGCCACCTCACTCGTCCTAGTCCACAAGTTTACTCTCTAGTATACTTCAATATTTTAACCCACATTATTAGATACTTAGATCAAGCAAGATAACTTCGATCAAGCAAAAAAGCAAGTTTCAAGAGGGTCTTCTCTGCCCTTGATCACATCTTGACCCTAGGAGCCCTAGGAGTCATTATTGAGGATGGGAGGTCACATGGGAGACAAATATATTGTTCGTTTCTAGAGTTCTGCAAAACTTTTGACATAGTACCTAGAGCCAGACTTGTGCACAATAAAAGCATTGATTCACGTATTCCCTTCTTCCATCTTCCACAAACATGAATGTCCTATATATGAATGGAGAGCAATAAACCTTTAGGAAAATGAAGAGTAACTGGACAATGGAACGACTTTTACAAGCATGAGTGACAACTTAGGTCATTTGAGCATCCATTGGCTCGATCTCAATCTCTACATACTAGATAAGTCGGAAGCATGCAGAAATGTTTTGCATGAAACATAGAAAAAAGCATTAACAACCTTGATAGCCATCAATCATGCATAGTTTGGAATGCATTTTAAACTAGCCTTTTACTCATAAAGATCAGCATCTTCTACAAGCCCATACATAATCTGAAAGCAACAGACTGGTAATTAGATGTTGATCAAACCCAAACATAAGTTGACAAAGAGATGTAATAAACTAAGGTAAGGTTTGGGCATCATACTGTCTCAAAGAAATTATCAAAATATATTAACGACTGCTAGGGGCCACATTAACCCATGAGATGAATCATAGAATCATAAAGGGTGTAGAACACTGACATCAATAAAAGAGACAAAAGGTAAGTACAGAATGAAAGTGACATGCGTGAAATACATCATAATCAAGATCAAAGTAAGCAATGAAAGAATGGAGAAAGTGAATCTCTATCCTATAGGGATACAATCACGGTATGTGCATGGAGTGGCCTAGCTCCATCTTATGCAGGATATGTAACAGGGGGCATGTGGAGTAGCTCTCAGATTATCTTGGAGCCTGTTCTTCCGGATATAAGACTCTATGTCTGATATATCTAAACCTTGGAGATGCGGTTGTCTATGCATTCTCTGTGCATCTGCCTCTGCTAGTGTGAGTCCTGGTTTTCTGGGGGGATTGATTCTAGTCTTCCTTTGAGTATGAAAAAAATGTGCGAGCATAAGCTCTTGTCTGGTGCTGATCTGGATTCTGCAGACTGAAGTCCTTATGTTTCCGAAATGATATAATATATTATTGAAGGCCAAACCGACCTATGAGATCAAAAAGGTACGAACTGATGAATCTTACATATGCTTGAGAAAAATTTGCTCTTCAACATGGGGCAGAAACACCAAATCTTTCCCTTCATACCTTAATTCAAGTTAATATATAACCATCATACCAAGACATAAAAGGGAAAGGAAATTCAAAACCCCTTCATCTACCTCCTCCTCTCAAAACTCTCCCATACCTCCTCCCAGCCTTCACTCTTGTCCTTGTCTTGTCCCTCTCCAAGTTGCTTCTCTCCCCTACCACTTCAACTAATTCATTCTATAGTCCCCCTATCCTCCCCCATCCCTCCTCTTTCCTTTGCATTAAAACATTCAATCAAAGTACATGAAAGTAATTGCAGGACTAGGACCAAGGAATCATTCAAAGGAAAGTTTTGCCTTTTAAATAAAAAAGGGAGAACCATATCATGTGCCTCAAAATTTTGTAATTTGGAGACGGACATACCTTAGGAACAATACCATTTGTGGCACGTGGAGGTTGCCATGGTTCTGTTTGCCACCTCCCAAATAACGCAGTGGTATTAGAAGCATTTGGATTTTCACCAGCTACATTAATTGAACCATCTTTCTGTCCATCAGAAGTTGTGCTTGTCTTCAAAATCTGCTGAGACAATGGCAGAGAATAAACAAATCTCAAGTTCAAATGTGTGCATCCATACACCTCTGAAGGCATAATACAGATAGTCAATTGCAACATGTACACAAGAACCACTTCCAGCTTCCCAGTAGGGCCTTTCACATGGGTGGTTTGAGCCATAATACTCAAAAACATGCCACCAAAATCAATTTTAAGACCCCTCTCTTAATCACCTGGCCATAACTTGTGTTCACTGGATTTCACATTCACAAATTCATTAAAATGATTGTGCATTCTTCCTCCTTCAAAATCCAGAAGTATTTTTGTACAGTTATTTGCATTCGATAGAGACCCAATAAAGCTCATTGAGACTCCAACCTTTGTAATGGCATCATCTTAAACATTTGGTTTGCACAAATAGAGATATTCATTATGACACTTATAGTAACCATTGAAAACAAACTGATTTTTCAAAGATTCCCAATCTCCAAAAGGTTCAACTAACAATGTGCAATTGTGTGTGTTTGTGCATGTATATACCAGAATGAATCCAAGCAAACACCAGATTCACTCTCCAATGAAAGTGCAACTATAAGCTCATGGTAGTCAACCCCAAGATTATATAGCAAATCAGCTCCATTATGCATAGTATCGATTCAATACTACAACATCCCCACTAATGTCATCAGTGCCCACTGCCCAATAGTAGGTTCAGAACTAAGTACGAACACATGCTCACACACGTACCCCACAACGTGCACACACCACGAGCATGAACTCACAAGAAGTTCTAGGGACTGAGTTTCTATCACTTCTGGAAGTGAGGGGCAAACTCAGCCATAATGAAGCCTAGCACAAAATGCAAACAAAGGATAGGAAGAATTACAAGAAATGCATAGCTGATAGGGCATACACACCCATCAACTGGTCACAACTCGGACGAAGAAACGACAAGTGAAAATTGTGTGTCCACTAATACTACAGTCTACAATCATATATACCAGAATGAATCCCGGTAAACCCCAAATTCACCCTCCAATGAAAGTGCAACTATACGCTAATGGTAGTTAACCACAACACTATATAGCAAATCAGCTCCATTACGCATAATATCAGCTCAATACTACGACATCCCCCACTGACGTCAGAACTAAGTATGAATAAATGTTCACACACGCACCCCACAAACACACACACCACAAGAATGAACTCACAAGAAGTTCTACGAACTGAGTTTCTATCACTTCCGGAAGTGACGGGCAAACTCAGCCATGGTTTATAATGAAGCCTAGCACAAAATGCAATTGTGTGTGTTTGTGCATGTGTATGTGTATCCATGCAGGTAAGAGGGCAAGCAGGGTGGTCGGTGAATGTGAGGATGCGTATGTGTGTGTTGTTTCTTTGGGGGGGGGTGCAACATGCACACACACGCATGTGTGTGTGTGTGCACTCACGCGCATCAGTGCTGCAATGTAATGTGTTCCAAATGGTTGGGTTGCCAACTGCAGCACCTTGCAAATGTGTTCACAATGATTTGCGTATGAAACAAAAAAAGGGCATCCCTGGGCCAAAAATAGCCCATAGGAGACCTTTCATTTCATGGCATCGTCATGCCCATTGCATATGATATCCTAGATGGTATTATGCATATACACATTGGCAATTGCATGTGTATGTAGAATGTATACTTCTTAGTACTATGTAGGTATACAATATATATGTATTATGTATGTAGATAATAGTAAATGCATGTGTATGTAATATGTATTATCATTTATGTATGCATGTATGTACTATGTATGTTGCATATGTATGTGATATGCATGTACATATGCATGTAATATGTACATATGCATGCAATATGTATGTACTTATGTATGCATGCATGCACGCATGTATGTATGTATGCATATACTATGTATGTATGTATGTATTATACCATGGATTATGTATGTGTGTATAGACTATGTGTAGTATGTACTTACTACTATGCATGTGATATTGTATGTATGTACTATGTGCTAAATAATAGATATGTATTTATGTATATCCTTTTTATGTGAATTTTTAAGATATTCAGACATATAAAAGAGGATTCATACACTTAGGATACTTAAAATCCAAAAAAAAAAAGAGAAAAACTTGTTTCATATGCAACTTTATCGCAACTAGGGATTCACAACTCCAACCCATTGCTAATGCATTGCCTGCCCAGTTGCTAACCACACTCGGGGTTTGGGGGGGAAGGGGTGTGTGTGTGTGTGCGCGCGCGCACGCGTGCATGCGCACGTACGTGCGTGCACGCACATATGCATATATACATCCATGCATCTACATGTGCATGTGTGCCAATGTGTGTGTGTGTGTGTCTATGAATGTGCACATGCGCACATGTGCACATAAGCATGCGCGCGCGCGCGTGTGTGTGTGTGTGTGTGTGTGTGTGTGTGTGTGTGTGTGTGTGTGTGTGTGTGTGTGTGTGTGTGCACGTGTGTGTGTGCGCGCACGCACGCATGTGCACAAAAGCACGCATGTGTGTGTGTGTCTCTCTCTCTGTGTGTGTGCGTGTGTGTGTGTGTGTGTGTGTCTGTGTGTGTGTGTGTGTGTGTGTGTCTCTCTCTGTGTGTGTGTGTGCGTGTGTGTGTGTGTGTGTGTGTCTGTGTGTGTGTGTGTGTGTGTGTGTGTGTGTGTGTGTGTGTGTGTGTGTGTGTGCACGCGCACATGCGCGAGTGTGTTGTTTCGGATGTGAATTTGACTTCTGAGGAATCTGCCTTCTGACAGGTATGGACCCTGGTAAAATGTTTCCAATTGTTTTTGACGCGACCTTAAACTTTGACCAAACGAACTTGGAAAACACAATACATACATCATACATGATGATAGGCAATTACATTCAAACTTGAAACATGATACATCCATGCATGGTGATCATATGATATACAAACCAATATAAAATGTAATATGTTTTATGCCATATTGTAAAATCATTTGAATAATTCCCTTTGAGTGCATCATAAGGTTCGTCCCAAAGAGCATCATGCCTATAGCCCTACTATTTGTTTTTGATATGGAAATAAGTACATAAAAATAAGTACAAAAAATTGTTTGCATGCCTATTTATGCAACAAATTAAAATCATGAAGTATTTATATGCATACTTCCAAGGGTCAAGTCAGAAACAGGTATCTGATGTGAGGTTACTAACCTTTTGTCCTGACATCCGCTAAAATGTACATGACGATTAAGGTAACAACTCTGTGTGTGTGTGTGTGTGTGTGTGTGTGTGTGTGTGTGTGTGTGTGCGCGCGCGCACGCGCGTGTGCACGTGTGTGTGTGTGTGTGTGTGTGTGTGTGTGTGTGTGTGTGTGTGTGTGTGTGTGTGTGTGTGTGTGTGTGTGTGCACGTGCGTGCGAGCATGCGCACACACACATGCAGAATGAATGTACAATGCACCTTCAACAACACTTGCATGCAAAAGAAACATACTCAAAAGTGAAGAAATGTTCTCTGTACAAATAAAAGAAAATGAGCATCAGAATGCCCATATACATTTGCATTTGAGTGCTGGTGTCAATTCTCAACCTTTGCTGGCAGCTCCTCTTGTTTTACCATTAGCCCTTCTCGAAGCCAGCGTTCTGCTGTGTGGAGATCTTGCACACAAGCACGAGGAAAAACAGGATGACCTCCACAGTAACCCAAAATTGGACCCCTTGGATGGAGACACTGATATTTTGTAAGCCATCTCTCTAAAGCGTATAGGTGATGGTTTTTATATGCCTGCCAGAAATTAAAATAATTATCATGATGAAAAGAGACAAGTCTGTTGAAGTCACAGTTAAGGGAAACATATACTCTCTGGTTCTGTGGAAGTGGCTCAGTACAAGCTTTTATATCCAACTCCATGTCTTCTAAAGAGCTGCGATCAGTTGGTTCTAACTGCTTCAAAGGGGTGAATCCTTTTGAAGAAACTCCAGCAGAACTGACCATTTCCTTATCCTCATGGCAAGAATGCTCTTCTTCTTTTCTGAACTTTGTTGATGTTTTTGCAGCTTCAAGATGCTTCAGGGGTGCCAGGGTAATATTCCACCAATCATTGTTAACTCGTAAGGGAGCTATGGCTGACCACAAGGTAATATATCTATAATAAAGAAATTCCAATATGAAATCACACAATTAATCCAAAGATATGACAAAGCATTTCACTAACATAATAACCAGGCTATAAAGGTATTCATAATAGTACTCAATTACCGTCGGGTCACATCCTTTGCACCGTTTCCTGCGAAAGCAAGAACATAGCGGAGTGGAACCTTGTTTGAACGAGCAGCCTCCTCTACCATCTCTGCACCATCCAGAATGCCTCTGCCAGCATCTACATGCACCCACTTTGCATCATCCTTTTCTAAGCAAAAGACCTCAGCCCAATTGAGTAAAGCTCCCATTTTCCTTGACCATACTGTACTGCAAGTTCCAGTATGCTTCGAGCTCTTTCCAGGAATACTTTTCTTTTTTTCTCCATTAGGACTTTCCATCTTCTCCCCCTGCAATGTGCTTGCTCTCATTGTAGAGACCTGCTTTTGGGACTCTATATTGCTGCTTCCTGCAGTTGCTGCCATGGCCATTTCCAACTGTAGCTCAAACTCTAAATCGCCTTTTCTTTTTCTCTGAGAACCTGATGTAGCACAGATGTCTTTTTCTACATTTGTTCCATCATTAATTTTGTCTTTCTTCTCATAAGAGTTTTGATTTGTGTTGCTTTCAAATTCAATCCTCTTCTTTCTCTTATTCTGCAAGTTCTGTTCTGCTGCTGGTTCAACAAGTTTGGAGTTGTTTTTTGGAAAATTCTGCTTCTGCCAACTTCCTTTCTGGCTTGAACCCCTATCGGAGCTAAATGATATCATAGCTGGAGAAGACAGAGCATTTGACATAGCAAAGGATTGAGGAGAAACTTGAGAGAGGATGTGTGCTGCATTTGAGGCTAATGTTGCAGCCAACAGCTGTTCCGAAAGTAGCACTTCATTAGCATTCGATGCCTCCCAATCTCTAGAAGCTTCAAGGGATAATGGATCAGGTTTGAGTGAGAGTACATCCAGAACTGCCACATAACTGATCAAAGCATCCCCAAGCATTAAGATCCAGAAGAAAATAATTCTAAACATAGGTATTATAGATTTGAAAGGAACCAATCCTCAAAATGTAGGGATGTTCAGAAAAACAAGTGTACTAGTAAAACTGCTATGATCAGGATTTACAAAACTGACCGAGCAGTGATACCTAGTGCTCGAAGAAGTGATACAGACAAGGCGGCAATCTGAACCAGAAGGAAATTTTTGGTTAGTTCTCAAGAATCAGTACTTTTTGGTGTAAAAATAGCTGAGGGATGGAATAGCGCAGAAATAAATCAGTAAGATGATGAACAATTGCATCAGGGTAGACCTTAACCTAAAGTGCTTACCTCTTCACTTGAACCTACTTGCTTCTGCAGAACATTGAGGAGATGTGTGACAAAATCGTCCTTGGCCAACACACCATCATATGATGGAGCAACAGACTTCTCTGAATGGATTCGGAAGAATGATTGAAACTGCATTGCAAGTTCCACTCATTTAAACACAAGCATCAAACTAATTCAAAAGCCGTGGAAGAAGGAATTCATCATTCTACCAATCTCATAACCAGAAAAGAAAGTTACTCAAGATTCAAAAATGTCATCCAAATTATCAACAGTGTTAAGCTTTCAAAAAATATAGTTTTCCTGTATAAGGGGAGAGATGATACTCAATGAAAGGAAAAAAGATACTCCTCAACAGTTTTCTGCATGAAATGGTAGTCCTGTCAAATATTTGATCCCATTGCCCAGTACATGCGTGTTTTCATCAAGCATTGGTTTCTACTTCATGAATGCATCACAGCTATAATAATGTAACCATTAAATTATTCAAATCTTAAGGACCACTCAAGTTATATTCATCCCCAGTGGGTTAAAGACCAACTCATATTCCATTCTCAAAAAAATCTACTTCGTGTTTTATTCTTGAGAATAGAATATCTCATTCTTGGTAAAAGGATGCACTGGATAATCTATAAAATTAGGCATTTGAAGGCAATCTCAGCTTGAATGGCATTGGAGAAAAAAGGCATTCAACAACATACCATTTACTCTATGTTGAAGAACATTCCAACTTCACTTGCATGCTACTATTGAATGAAAATTTTTCTCCAAATCACACAATAAGAATTTCCTTCATAAGAACAGATAATATTATACGTGGATCAGCTCTATATACTTCCTGACAAAAAATGATGAAGATACTGTCATCACTTTTCACTCAGTCAACAATTATTAGAACTCAATTAGCTTCTCATGAAAACAGAACGCATAATTAAAGGCCAAGGGCTCAGCTAAGCATCATGTATTATTTCCAATTGTGAAGGTTTACTGATTCTATTATCAAGTAATGAATCTGTACAACAGCTAGACTTCTCTCAAGATTTAAATACCCAGAAACTCAATCATCCCAAGGGGGTGAAAAAGAACTTGCACTAGCCTCCTGTGCCATTATACCACTACAAAGCCTTCATTGAGAGCCAGTGTCTTTCCGAAAATGCTTCCCACTTGCTGGCAGATCGTATGCGTTAGTACTTCCATTACTCTTCTCTGCCACCATAAACACCCACAGAGCTTTCCTTTGGGGCCAGTATTTAAGGGAATGGCCGACATCTAGCATTCTGACTAACTCAAGAACCTCTTGCAGAAAGCCTAACGCACATCTATGGAGAGAGAAGCTGTTTGTTCGCTCTCCGAAACCATTAACCTGAATACTTCACTGAACAGATTGCAGGTGACAAATTAGATGTTGGACCAGTCTATCCTAAACATAATCATCTTTTATCATTGCCTGTTCTTTCCTTCCACAGAAAAACGTGGCCCAATATTTCTCCAATTTTCTTGGAATCGAATGAAAAATTAGTTTGTCAGGATAGTGATCCTGTCCTCCTCCTGAATACCTCCAGTAATGATGCATTTTCTATACATGGCCCTTTGAAAGCATGGTCATAATTTTAAATGAGCATGATAGTTTTAAGGCCCGTGTCTTTAAAATGAAGTGAAAGGCTCTCAAGCGACATTACAACGCAGCAAATACAAAACAGAGTATGGGCCATCCTTGATAACAGGCTGCCAACTACAAACCTTGCACAAGTAATCATCCATGAAAAGAAATCGATCCTTCCACTACAAACTCCCAGATACATACCTAGAAAGGTGCAAAGTCAGAACTATGTATCCAAAAAATGGAAGTTGAAACTCTATGAGAGGGATGCGGTACCCAGTAGACGTTAGATTTTTCAAACTCGAGATTGTAGAAATAAGGAGAGACAGAAAGAAATATTAGGACTATGAGCGGAATAAATTTGTTAAGGAATGCATTTGAGTAAATGAAAAAGAGCTAAGCTGATACTAAAGTTTATGAATAAAAATGACTCTTAAATACTCTCAGATGTGAGCTGAAGATGAAAAACAGCAGGAAGCATGAGAAGGATATCCTCCAATCAGTTCATTAGACCTCCAATGCCACAAACATATGGATGAAACACCTTCAACAGTAGGAACTTCAACACGGCATGGAAGAACAAAATACTAACTGCAGCAAAGAGCTGAAAGAACTATGACTTCAAAAAGATATATTTACAGGTGGGGCAGGAAGAAGGTGCCGCAAATGTCCACTCCAAAAAAGTTGAGCTATAAAGGTTGCAGTAAAGGTAAAAAGGTTACTGTGAGCATGAAAAGGCTGATCTGGACTGAAAAATAGGCTGAGATGAACTGAGTTGAGAGGGTTGATCTGACTGAGAGAGAAGAGAGCCCCTTCATGAGAGACAGAAGGCCCTGTAAAGATTTATATAAACAATAAAAGCTCTTGGCACAAGTGAACTAGAAGCCATCTTAGAAGTGGCCAGGTTCAATGCACCAAACCCTGTAATTTTTAACTTTATAATTAAACTGCCACCAATGCCAATTTTTAAAAGAACTTTTTGCCATCTTTTTGAGCATTTTAATGAACACTTCTCCTAAGTAAATACGCACTCTCAATTACATGCCTAGTGGCTTTCCCGTTGTTTTTAACCATCATCGGTTCCATTTCTTGGCACTTCTACTTAGTAGCCTTATCTTATATTTTCTTTCTTGCCCACCATGATGTAACTTTATGGTCTTTTGAAATGTTGCTATGCATCAGATCCACCATGATATAACTTTACGGTCTTCTAAAGACATAAGCATAGTAGATTCGGTTCGTCGAATTTTATATTTTTTAGGTTCTTCCCATTCGGTGCATTCCGGTTCTTCCTTACACAATCGAATTTTTTTTATTCAATTTTCTCATATTTGGTTCCCTCAAGCTAAACGCTCATATACTGTGAGATTAGAGCCTCTGACCCGTCATTGCCTAAGAGTTCCATCCTCTTGTGAGTTCTTACCTTCAACTGATAGCCCCATAGCTCGAGTCTTGAGCCTTGGTTCCATTTCCAACAGGTTGCAATGTGCTGCCCACATTTGCAAGCCCAGAGTCCTATACACACTAGCCCAAAAGATTCCAAGAGAGAGAAAGAGGGGAGAGAGAAGGAGAGGAGAGAAATACTCAGCCATATTGGATCTACAGAGTAACACATATGGTCTTTTGCCATTATCTTTTGATTAACATAACTTTTGCCTTTGATGGAAGTTGGTAGGAATTTCTTTCTTTCTTTTTCCCCTTACTTGCCCTCCATTTCTCATCTGGGCCCCTCTCACACTTTCTCCATTCAAAACTCTACCCACCCTCCCTTTGTGGAATCCATATTGAAGTAGTTGCAGCAAAAGCATTCAATATTAAAGAAAAGATGTGTATCCTGTAAGCCAAGGCACTTACCCATTTTACAAAAGGAACAAGGTCTGATATGGAGAGTCTCTCTGTGTCATCAAAACGGATGTGGTCTGGAACAATTGATAGAAGGGATGCCTGTAAGAAAACAGCAGGGAGGAAAACCAATTTTCAATTAGGGCCCAAAAAGAATCGTTCTTATTATCTAACTTTATTAAAAGGATTCTCCACTTTCTTGTGATTTTAATATAGATGGCACTTACACACTGTTGTCGTCATGTTTCAGAGAGTACAAATGGCACAATGAATTATGAATCTTGCAAATGAAAATCAAGAACACAGAATATTACAAAAATTCCACAACATAAAAAAACTGTACTATTTAGCTCACTCAGCACAACAATCAAAATGACAAAACGCATAGAACCAAGCACAGAGTTGTTTGAATAGCTCTTGATATGTTCCCATGATAGCAATCTTGGAAACAGATTTCACATTTGGAATGAAATAATCAAAAATTAAATTCATTCCATGCCCAAAGGAGCTAGAAAGCACTGCATGTCTGCTGCAGAACACTCCAACATGTATGTCATAACAAATGCATGCATGGTGTCATTCTATATCACAAGCCGTATGTTCATAAGTATGATATACAAAGGAGATGATGTTCCATACCTGCAACATAAGATCATCACAGGCAGCATCAACGAGCCTTCCTCTCGCAATCATGCATAGCAAGTGTGCTTTATGAACTAGCTCTGCAAACTCCTGTAGTATGTGTGAAAACAATATCAAGGAACAAAAGCAAGACAAAAGT